>JAROYE020000023.1:0-600000 GCA_029619315.2 Dynastes maya
TTTTTGGAAACGTTTTCGAACTGATTCATTAATATATGTCTATTTAGAACGACAATTATCTATGTACGTCAATCAATGACAAGTAAAGTTTTATTATCGTCTTTTAATATCTTTATTATTAACTGTCTCAATTTGACCACATACATATTCTACATAAAACCGACTCTACTTGTGAAAAAATAAAATATAAAAATGTAAAAAAAATGGGGGTATGGGGTACCCGGTCCCCCGTTATTAATTTTTCCCGAAAATAATTCACGCCATCCTTTAGACCATGTAATCTACTTTATTTGTGAAAAATGAAAAAAAAAATTAAAAGGGGGGGTCCCCGGTCCCGCATTGTAATTTTTTTCCGAAAATAATTCGCGTCATCCTTGGGACTATGTAATTTACTTCAAATTATATACTAAAAAGAAAAAGATATCTGTTATAATTTTCGAAATATTTACACAAATAAAAAAAAGAAAAATCTTTGGAGGGGGCTGTACCCCCAAATAGGCGAGATACGCTGGGTAAGAAAAAAATGGTGTTCTTATACCAAGATACTCTTTTAGTCTGTGCAGTTTCATCGAAATCGAGAAGTGCGGGTTGTCGGTGTTCCCTTGTTAGTGTTGTTTACCATACTACCCCACAGTCCTTGCTATCATTATTGAATTAATATCTAATAATAATAAATGAAGATAAATGCCGGATGTCTGGTGCTTTTGGCGAAAATTTGTGGCATATTCTATGTTTGTGTCTAATTTTGGCCCCAACAGCTACCCAGTGAAACATAACAATGTTTCGTGAATTCTACATGGTATGTTGGCAGACCGAATTAAAAAGATAGCTGATGGGATACCCCACCGTATGTACAAACCTCAGAACGTAAGTGAGTCAGGAGTAGGAAAATTATACAGTGATGGATCTGGATAAAACTGGCGAAATATATTCTTGCAGGGGAAATGAAAACATTATGAAACTTGGAAAATGTGATTGTTCATCCGGTAATTCTTGGTGTCACAGGTGAGGCGTCCAAGCAACTATATAGTTCCCTTAAACTTATGGAGTGCTACCCAAAGTTGTACCAGCAACAGTAGATTGTGTTACACAGTACGTGCAACGTAGTACGGATAATTTTTAATTTGCCCGTGTGCCCCCATGTACGAAATTCTTTATGGTAAATAAGCATTTGATATTATCAACCCTTCTGTAATCTTGGAACTTGTTTTAAAAGCCAAACTGAATAATTAAACACATTTTCGAATTAAATATCTGTGAACTAGTATTAGTACAGTTACATCTTTTAGCACTTTTGTGCGAAAAGCTTGTATTATATTATTGTTAAAATACCTTCTCCATCAATTATAATAATTATATGTTTATGTATATATATTTTACAAACAGTATAAATTTACATAGTAAGCAATTCGATGTTACAAGTAATTAAAGAATTTACATATTAAATATACAAACAGATAGTTACGCATATCGCAAATCATAATTCCATTTCTATTCAATTCACTTAAATTTTGTCATTACGGTCCTCAGCAGTTTGTTTGCGTATCCAGGTAGTTATTACCGCAGGTGGTGCAATAACAGCATTTAAGCCGTTCAAAGTTATATTCTTATAATTTGAAATAAACTATACTTAATAAGATGAATCGGTTCTGAAAACTATACAATTTTAGGTATATATGTGCATTTATTGGATATGAACCTATCCTTGTTAATGACAATCGACGAAAAAACCTTAAACAATATTTTGTAGGATATTGAAATGTGAATTATTTATGAAATACTGACGGTAAACTTAAACTTATGAACTACAATAAGAACAAGAAACGTTTATTTTCAATTTCCGGAAGTCGCTAATTTACTGTATCCTTTCTAAATAATACCCACAACAAACCATTATCGATACAGACCATACAAAACGCTTCGCTCGCTAATAGTTGCTACCTGTTTGTACCTAGATACTAAATAAAGCTCGTCTTGAATGAATGAAGGAACAGACTCCATAATTATCGGTTTAGTTCTTTGCACAATATGACATGATTACGTTGTTGAAGCAGTTGATGATAGGATACATTTTATGTATATACATACGTACGCTACCGCTCATAAATATTTGAGCACCTCAAATTTCAGGGTAAATTATTAAATATTTAAATTGAAGTATTAAAATATGTATTTGGTATTTAAGTACAAACAAATATTCAGCTTTAACAATTAAAATTATTTATTTGACCTAAAATTTAGATTCGTCTTTGTGGCCTCCTTTATTTTTAATGATTGCGTCGCACAATCGGAGCATTCTTACAATTAATTTTAATAATTTTTCACGCGTCATCTGCTGAAGTTGGAGCAGTTTCTCTTACATACCGATCGAGTTCTTCCCATCATGACTCGATGGAATACAAGTCCGGGCTTTTGGGGTGGCCATTTCATGATTTTTAGTGTTCCCTTCCCCAAATTTTGAAGTGTATTTTGGGTCATTGTCTTGTTGGAATACAAAATTCTGACCCAAAATTCTTACACCAGAGGGTATTGCATTTTCCTCTAAGATGCGTTTGTATCGCTCTTTTCTCATTATACCTTGAATTTTTACGAAATCATTACCGAACCACCGCCGTGTTTGACGGTAGAGACTGTGCACTGCTCTAGAACACGTTCACCTGCAGATCTTCTTACAAATACTCGTCTTTGCGAATCGAAAATCTCGAACTTTCGGTCCACAATACCTCGCTCCAATCTTCTACCGCCCAATTTCGATGTCTACGTGCCCATTGTAACATTCTTTTCTTATTAATTTGGCGAAGCAAAGGCTTTCGCATCGCAATTCGTCCGTGAAGGCCGGCTTTTTGCAGACGGCGTTTAATCGTAGACACGCTAATCGGCGTCGGAAGTGCAATATTGATTCCTGCGGCGATTTCTGGAGCTGTTTTTCATCTATTTCGCTTGCTGGACATCACAATTGCAAAATCTTGAGCTGATGTTGTCTACCACTTCGTACTTTATTTAGAAAACTGTCACTTTCACTGTATTTTTTGATGTTATAATCAACAGTGGATGGATCCAATTGTACTTTTCTAGCAATTTGACGATTGCTTATGCCTAGGTTAGGTTGTGCTACTATCAGAGCACGCGTTTCAACACTAATTTCTTTCCTTTTTCGCATGTTTTAAAATTTTAAACGAAATTATATACACTATTCGTTAAGAGATGTTGTTGCTACTAACATGGAACAATAACTGATCGTAATTTAAACATATTACTTCAAATGTCTTTGTTACAGCTTCACGATTCATAATATAATTACCAACTGCTACATTTTTCCTGGAATTTCAAGAAATACGCTCTTTGTTGTCGCTACTATCTGCGCTTTTATGACGGTATTACCTCTCATACAGATAAAAGAAATAAATAGATCGATAATATTTAATGAATTTAAGTGAATCTTACTGATTATTAACATACAATTCAATAATGCTGGAATGTATTTCCTAAATACATTCTTTGTGTATAAAAATCTGAAATCCAAGGGGGCCCAAATACTTATGAGCGGTAGTGTATACAAAAATGACTCAATAGCGATGCTACTATAGAGACCTTTGCTTACAATTACCATGTATTCAGTTATTGAGAATGCTTTTTTAGATTTAAATCAATTTTGTTTACTTAAAACTACAAATACGTTATCTAGAAATAAAATTTAAAAAGCAACATTATACAACACCAAAATTTTTTGATTTTGTTACTAGGCATTTTTCATGTGTATTTTTAACATTATACAATTTATTTTATACCAAACAATTTATTTTATACCCATTAAAATACGAAATTTCATTAAAATATTTATAGGTCGATTACGTTGCTGTTTAGTAGGGTTGAATTTATCCAATCTTATCAGAGGGACGTGGTCTATAGATATGTCAACTACTTCCAGAATTTCTCTGACGGACGGAATTAGATTATTTTTGCGCCTTTCTCGCTTAGCAACTCCTTAGACAATGTTCTCCAAATCAACTAGATCCAACTTGCTTTCACTAGAATTGGGAATGCGCTGATTTTTAAGTGTTTGAAGATCATTTTGTAAGCTGTTGATCAAAGACGCAGACTGAACGAAAAAGGTACATAAATACAATAAAAAAGTACGTTCACGTAACAATTTTTCTTATCAAAATTGATCCAACGTATAAGTTTAACGTTTTAATAAATGGCTGTTTATTATATTGATGAACACATACTTTCGTATGTACACTATATACAATAAACGGATTTATTGTTATAAAGAATACATTTATTAATGTCTAACGAAAAAGTTTGTTTTTTATTTTAAATTACAAAAATCCCAACAAATTGGGATATAAATGATCTTTATTCACATATTTAACTAATGGTATTAAATGGTATTAAAAAAAAAGATGTATGGCGGTCCTTACTTTGTAATGAATTTTGTCGACACCGACAGAAAAAATTTGAATTTTTATGATACGTTTTGCCAAGACCGACAAATGAAAATTCTGGTCTCACACTTTTATTTACCATAGTCAAACATTTAATCGCTTCTCAAAAGTAAGTTCATAAACGGGTATTATATTGATAAACCGGTTTTAGTTTGATAAACGTAGTTCATTGATGTAATAAATTTATTCGTTAATATAATAATTTTTTTCGTTGCTTTAACAAAACGAAGTCAACGAACACGATTTATTAAATTAATTTTTTCAGTGTAAGTTCGTGCATTTTATTGAATTGGCGTTTAAAATCAGCACACGAAGTACAATAGTATGTTAATTTGCGATTCTTAGCCGTTAAACAGTGAATTTCTACTCTAGACAAATCACTACATGCAGTGTGAATACAAGTCTTGCATAAGTCTTATGAGATTTAATTTATCGGATTTATGTCGCGGTTACATACACACCGGTTACCACTAAGCCTGGCATAATCGGTCTTCACGACAGAATCTGTATCAGTGGGTGAATTATGAAATTCTGTAATTTCCTTGAAATTTACTTGGACAAGATTTTTTCAAGTATCTAATTACGTCAGAAATTCCAAGGGAATTACAGATTTTTATAATTCACCGACGGCAGCCAAAATGTATTAATTAATTAGTGAACTTGGCATGTAACAATTAAAAATTGTCTGTCGACATATTATGATATGTTTGCAGATAAAAATAGTAACTATGTATTAAAAAGTGAACGTTCCTGGCATCAAGGTCCTCGTGCTGAAGTGGTTAGCACGCCCATCCGGCAAGCAGGAGATTAGAAAAGAATCACCTTTAATGAGATTATGTATTTACAAATAAAACAACCAGAAAATGACAAAATAAATACATTACTGAAACATGACATTAATTAAAAAATACAGTTGCAATATGCATGTAAAAGCGAGGAAGTCTTTTGAAAGAAACAAAATCTATGGAAAAAAAATGATACTTATGTAGTAAATGCTACAAAATTAAACTAAAACGGAAACGTCAAATTTCGGGAAGACAAGAGAAGTTCGGGCACGTCATTCGCTTTAACATGGAACTAAACTACATTATAAGTAAATTATTTCTTTCCTTTATTATTTTTCGTAACCGCACCTTTAGCCTTGGCGTTGTTGATAGTCTTTGCCTTTTTAGTTGTTGGTGCTTCCTCTTCTTCATCTTCCTCCTCTCCTTCTTCACTTTCTTCATCATCTAACATCTTCTCTTCATCATCATCGAAATCATCCATATATTCGAATTCTTCGAAAGGTGCACCGATCAAATGATGGCCAATAATATGTACTGGACCCGTTCCCTGAACTAAGCTAAATGTTACCGGCGGATTAGGAAATGATAAGTCAAACAAAACTAGATTATTTTGTCCGCCTGCTTTTAGCGTGACTACAGACACCTTTACAGACCCTTTCCAAGTCATCGCCTCTACATGTATCACATTTACTTCGCCATCTACTGCGTCTGGGCCAAGCAATGCCTGTTTAATTGCTAATTCATGTCCACCCTCACTTTCCTCGGCACTTTTTGCTATTGGGTCCCATACTTCACTAGCCTTGGCGCCTTGTAAAGTCAGTGCGTAAAAGTATTCATCTGCCACTTTAATAAATTGACGTTTTTAGATTACAAATAAACTACACGTGACTAGTAGCCGGCAAACTAAACGGAATGATTGAGGGAAGGCATTAGACAGATGCTTCTTCAATGGCGATAGCCGTTAGGAGGGGAGGTGTTAGGTTCGATTCCTTACCGAGACGAAGTTTTTTCAAGTATTTAATTACAATTTACTTTGAAACAGATGATGATAGCTTGGCTATCGAAACGTACATCCAGTACGAGTTAAGTTTTGTGGTAAGAGTTTTAGTGAACTGTTTCAGTGCTCCAGTGCCACAGATTTAGAGTACCTCTTTACACTTTGTTTACTTTTTACGGCTATTACATTTCATACATAACAAATGCCGTTCTCAAACAAAAAATGGCAATAAAAACACTTCAACGCTATATTTACCAAACATTTTTATTGCGTACGTTTTTATTTTTTACCGTAGGGTATTGATTTTTAAATTTCACTTCTGTCGGGTGTGAGTCACACATACACTCTTTGTTTACAATACGCGGCCCATACGACTGATCCGATTCTGTCGCGAAGACCAATTATGCCAGGCCTAGTTATCACTCATCGTTAACGCTGGCCACGAGCGGTACCGCGCATCGGCGTAGAATCAGTTCGGACCGAGAGGAACGGTAGTATTACTTCGTCTGCGGAGCAGTACGGACATTTTCGCTGCCGGTCATTTGCGCAATTGTTTATCTGTCCTAGAAAAATTATGATTTCGTCAGCAAAACGACCGCGGTCGGACAAACTTCGAAAATTTATTGCAGAAATTCCAGACTTAATAAATGAAGGTGCTAAAATTAAATGTGTAATCTGTAAAATCCCGTTAATGTGTTGGTCCAGACAACATTGTCTACGACACGTAAATAGTGAAAAGCATGTCTCAAAAAGAAATTGCGCACGAGACAATGAAAAATTTATATTTAATTTATGCTTTACGTTTATCGCATGTAATATACCGTTTAATTTACTAGACAAGGAACCATTTATCTGCTTTTGGAATAACTGTTCGGAGTGCAAATTACCAAGTTGAACATCGTTACGAAGAATTGTGCCATCTGCGCGCGAACATATTGAACAAAAAATAAATCGGAGTTGAAAGATCAAAAATTGTGGTTATGTGTCGACGAAACAACAGATCGGAAGAAACATTCTGTTCTTAATGTAATGGCACGCAAATTGGAACCTCATCAATCGGCACCTTCAATTCTATTAGTCTCCAAACGAATACAACAGTGTACTGCCGAAGTAATTTCAAAGTTAGTGTTAAATACATTGGACAAGTTTGAACTTTCAACAAACCAACTCTTGATGTTAGTGAGTGATGGTGCTGCAAACATGCTTTCTGTAGGCCGGTCTCTTAAAAAGCATTCTGCTAATTTGTTACACATTACGTGTAAAATTCATGCTCTCAATCTTGTGGCGGATAGTATCAGAAAATGTTATCCTGAGGTAGACGCTTTAATAGCGCATACCAAAGCAGTATTTGTCAAATCACCGAAACGTATTCGCGAATTTCACAGACTGTGCCCCCGTATACCAGAGCCCCCAGAATCTATTCTAATTCGTTGGTGAACATGGTTACAGGCCGCGTTTTATTATCATAAATATTTTGACAATATTAAGAACGTGGTTTTACAATTCGATACAAAGGAAGCTGCCGCTATCCAGAAAAGCCAGTCGAAATTTCAAGATAGTCAGGTTAAAATGGATTTAAAAATCATTCACGACAATTACTTCGGGTTAGCAGATGCAATAGAAAAATTACAAAATCCTGCGGTGCCGTTAGAAGAATCTCTACAAATAGTGCAACATGTTCACGCACAGCTATGCGCGATTGAAGACGCAAAAAATGTTTCTGTTCTAGAAAAATTTGAAAGTGTTTTTGAGAAAAATTCTGATTTTGGCACATTAAGACACATTTGTGAAGGTGCGCAGAATCGTTAAGTTATTTGAAAGATTATTTTACTTACGCAAATATTACGTCACTAGATGTAGAACGTTCGTTCTCTGCATGTAAACGCATTTTTTCCTCATGCCGTACTAGTTTTGCCGAAACAACAGTTGAAACATATCTAATGTTGCAGATATTTAACAGACATTATTCACTTTGCGTTTTCACGGAGGACTCTTAAAATGGTAAGTGTTTGAGCACATGTTATTTAATTTTTATTTAAAAGATGAGCGAAATTATTTGCGGCAGCAAACATCTCTATTAGCAAAATAACTCTAGTGGAACGCGAGGCCTGGTCGACTCTACGCTACTGCGCGGTACCGCTCGTGGCCAGCTTTACTCATCGTATTTAAGAAAAGCTTATTGTTATACTAGTATTTCCCAAATTGTACCTCCATAATTAAAGTTTAGTTTCATTGAAATTTTGAAAAGTCAAAACCTTTGTTTTGAGTTAATTAAATTAAAAAAATTACAAACCGAAAAAAAATTGCCAACAACGGAACTCCAAAGAAAATGCAATAATTACCAAAAATAACCATATGAAAAAGTGCCAAAAATTAATATCTATAGGTATTAAAAATTAATATAGGCGTGGAAAATAATGGTTAAAGACAATGTTTCTGAAACAATGCACGTTACAAATTTCAAAAAACATCATTTAACAATGACATAACAATTTATGTTTAAAAGAAGATTGTAACTGTTGTGCTTCCATGATATTGAGAGTAAATGAGTCGCAAGAGCATTGAGTAACAAAAAAGCGAAGAAAATGTTTAATCTGACTTATCCATCTAAATCCATTATGCATTATTTATACACCAGCTGTCAGCCAGGATTAGCTTTGTTACGGATACACGCAACAACGAGTCCTGCATCAATCCTCGATTGTTATAGTAGATTTAGATTCTAGTGCGGTTGCCTGAGTTAGCAACAATACCACTTTCCTACGTTAGTGTCCCAAGTATTTTGGTGTGCGTGGAAGGTTTTTATGTACGAAGAACCGATTCAATGCGATTTCAAGTGGCCAGTTGTAAATTTACGCTACATTAGCTCCTAATTTAGAGGTGATTTAAATCCTAGCATTAGAAGGTTTTCAGATCATGACCCACAGATAAAAACAGGATGTGCAAGAGATTTATGAAAGATTGCACTGCTTACTACGACATGTTATGCATTAATGCAAAATAAATATATAACAACTTCAAAATTTCACGATAATGAATCATTCCTAACTCAAATATGTTCGTATCGGTAGACTATTAAAGAACCTCTCAAATTAATTATTTCTTATTTGAAAATAATCTGTCAAATAAGAAATTTGTTTCTTTACAATCACTTCGACCCCAACTGAATTCTTTTAACTAAAATAACTTTGTATTTATAGTAAACAATTTCGCGTTTAAACTTATCCCATTTAACATTCTCTTTAAAAAGACAAATTTTACAATGATGTCCGGCGATTAAATTTTAATTCAAGTGAATCGTTTTTTAAACAAAATAAAAATAAATTAGTTTATATGTCATCATACTCAAACAAATATTCAAGTATGATAGAAGAAATAAACTTTTCATTTGATTCTATACAGAAAAAGAGAACCCTGGGTTTTCAATTGATTATTAAAAAACAGAAACGAATGTAAGTAGTTAGTACTGATGAAACATATTTACTTAATTAATTAAGTATTAAATTAAAATAAAATCCAACAGTTTGGTTCAAGCCAGTTCAAACGCATAACTTAAATTTTTCTCCGCGGTAGCAGCACTAAGCAGTCTAGTAGAGATTTAATGGTTAATGTTTACAGTTTTCTACATTTTATTTGGATTGTTACGTAAAGTAACATTTTTTTTACCCATTCCACTTGTTTAATATTTTTAAGTATGGGAACTCAGATATTAAATATAACCAAATCCTTTCAAAAGTTAGCATTTAATTCAAGATGTAAAGTAATCCCGAATGGTGTATACTCACTACCTGTCTCGGAAATAATTTTCACCAATTCTACGAGGACTTCAGCTAACTTCTTCAATAAACGTATAACTTAACCTATAACAATACATTTAAATATGCTTTGAAGTACGATTTTAGTTCCTGCTAATTCACTGTGGAAAGGTATAACATCCGTTAGTAATGCAGGCAAGAAGCGTGGTCGAGCAAAAACTATATCAAAGAAAAATATTAAAGATCTTAACCGTGGTCAAATAATTGGAGTGGGTCCGTCTTGTGGGAAACAATATGTAAATATGCGATTATAACAATTTTGTTTTTAGGTAAAGCAAATATTGTTTGGCCTGGTTTATCAGCGCCTATTATAAGAGGTAAGGAATTAGTAGAACAACAACAACTGCCAGAAAATCCTGAGCGAGAAAAGAAATTGATACAATTAAGAGATACCATGGGTACATTTAAATATGCTAAATTGAGTCCTATGGATAGGGGTTGGACTGGTGCAAAGATGCCTGGCAGAAGTATTGGACCACCTGATTCAATTGGAGAAGGTATGTTGGATGTTGACGTTCTTAAGATGCACAAATGATTACGAAAATGTATGAAAAAATAGAGATATAACAGAAAGTTGGGTAATACTGCACTTTACAGCTTCCATTTTAGCTGATCATTGTTCATACACAAAAACCAATGCAATGTTGCCGAATCTTTGTTGGTTACTTTGTCATTCAAAAGTCATTATACAGGGTGTTTTAAAACAACATTTAAGGATTTTAAGGGCATGTAGTACAGTCAGAAATAATGTAAAGAGTCATAATAAGCATATGTCCACAAATTAACTGTTTGTGAGATAACAATGAGTGTCCCCGATACATGAAATACTCATTTGTAATATATCTCAGTAAACATGTGCTTATTAGTTCTTTTTTTGACAGTTTAATTCAAATGCTGAAATTTATGTATGGTTGTGCCTATGGGAATGCTGTAAAAGCACGTCGCCTTTATGCTGAAAAGTTTCGACGACTAAGAAAAACTGGTTCGTTTGAGGAGCAGTCTTATAATATGTACGAGATGGCAGAGGTTAGCATGTACACTGGAAGCAGAAGAACAAATTTTGGATTTATTGATGAATATCCCGGAACAAGTGTTAGAAGAATTTTGATTTAAATGGGTGTAAGCAGCTATCTTGTTTGGAGAATTCTTCATGAGCAGCTCTTGTTCCCCTACTGTACTCAACGGGTACAAGCCCTTACTGCTCGGGATTATCAAGCAGGAAGGACATTCTGTGAGTGGTTTCTGCAAACAGATGCTGAACGGCCAGACTACGCTACTAGCATCCTTTTTACTGATGAATTCGGTTTATAAAAAATGGAATATTTAATTTCCACAACAATCATGTTTAGTGTGAGGAGAATACACATGGTACCATTGAAGCCAGACATCGGCAGCGTTCCTCTCTAAAAAAACATCTGGTTAGGCATGGTAAGGGATCGGTTCTTTTGCCACAATGCTTAACAGGTTAGGCATACCTCGAGTTCTTGGAAAATTCTTTACCTAAATTTTGGAAGATTTACCTTTAAATCAAAGACCGAATCTTGGATTTATACAAGATGGAGCTCCACCGCATTTTACGCGTGCTGTTAGGGAACGTTTGAACAATTAATTTCCTGGTCAATGGATATGGCAGGGGAGTTTCATTACATGGCCTCCAAGGTCTCCCAATTTAACTCCGTTGGACTACAGTATCTAAGGTTATTTAGAAAGTTTAGTGTATCCAATACTGTTAAACGATCTTCCAGAGTATCTGTCGCCAACGAATAGAACGCTATTGTCAGATAATTCGAGAAAAGGAAAACCCGGGTTTTTTGAAATAGTGCGCGCTTCCTTTGAAGGAAGATGCAGATCCCATGTCGAAATAGAAGGACTGCATTTTGAATATTTTCTTTAGTTGTATTTTTTTTTGTTAAAATACAATAACACCTTAATAAAAACCACGAAAACAAATTTATTCTGCTATTGCGATAAAATCATTATCTCGTAAACGATGAATTTGCGGACATATGTTTATTAAGACTTTTTGTCTTACTTTCGACCGTACTACATGCCTTTAGAATCCGTAAGCGTTGTTTTAAAACACCATGTATATATTTGTATTGCATTTGATTACATATAGTGCCTCAAGACTGTAGTTAAACAAGTTCTACGGCAATACACAAAAATGCAATTATGCAGATTTTGAAAATCTGCAATCGTCTCCCTCGATACTATAAAAATCAATAATTAAAGATGTTCAGGTATAAATTGAGACTTTTCTCTAGATCAGGGGTCAGTATTGGGGGTCGATTAAATTTAAAAGAGGTTGATTGGGGGTCAATAGCTGAATATGCACCGGCGATTGATCGACTTCAGTTAAGTCAGTAACTACGGAAAACAAGTAATAGATTGAATATTTTTGAACAAGCTGATTTGAGAATTATGTTAAGCAATTTTAGGGAAAATATAAAAAAAATCTGTCAATACATCAATCTCATTAATTCAAATGGAATTTTATACTGTTACAATCTGTGATTTTGTTTCTCAAACCTTGTTTATATTTGTAAAATTGAAAATGATAATAATACAAAAAATAATAAAACAAAAATCTAATAAACCTTTTTTTTCTAGTTTTGTTCATATTCTTAATCTATTTTTCGTTATCTGTAAGTTATTTATGTGAAATTGTTTGTAATATGATTATGTCTTATGCTGTATACTGTAAGGAGAAATTAAAGGGGGTCGATGAAGAAAACCATTCTTTTAAAAGGGGTTGATACAAGTTGATCGCAAAAACGCATCTCCATGCTTTTACATTCCACTCAATCTACGATCTCTGGATCGTTCGGTGCTTAGCAAAAAGATCTTTTTAAATGAACCGTTTTATATAACCTTTAAGAGATTCTAGGTACATTATAGGTACATCCATTAAAAATAACTGTGTTCTTTAGTAAATTAAATATGAAACTAAACAGATTTTCCCTAAGATGCATAGAGTGCTGCGACGAAATAACAATTTTTGTTTTTTTAAAGATATTCATTAATAATTTGTGAAATTTATTTTATGCGTACAATTTCAATATACTCAAAAGCCCTGTTCGTTTACGTTGCTGAATTTGATTAATTTTGTCAAAAATAGCATATGTAGCACGTTTACAAATAGCGGATATATCAGTTTGAGCAAATAAATCTGCTATTATTGCTCAACGCTTTAGGCTTGGGCAGGTATAGCATGCTACTTTGGATATATAAGCAATTTGCCGAATGCAAACGAACGCGTGTTTAAAATACCTGTGAGCAGCTAAATTTCTAACGAATACAACAAAATTAACGAAACTGATATTGAGCACTTTCAGCAACGCAAACGAACAGGGCTAAAGTGATCACCATTTTCTTTGACGTAAACAGTAAATACCCGGTTACACGGTCCGTGGTTCGGGAAACCACAGAACTTGCCCTTTTAATTGAAGGTTCGTCAGTGAACGAACTGAAATTGTTAAGACAGTCTGTGAGATTTGTCGTTCACAGATTCATCATTATTCGAAACCTTGATAATTTAGCTCAATTCTTGATACAAAACAACAAATTATACTGTGCTGCTTTATGTGGCGGCCATAGTGGCCTATTTTTGCAAAAAAAAAGCTTAAGAAACGTAAAAAGGGATGGTTTAACTAAACTGCATAAGATTCAGTGTTCTTATTTTTTTTACTACGAAGAAAACTTAGTCTGCGATACTTTAAATCAACCTACTTGTTTTATGCTAAACTCCAATCAAGATTCGTATGCTTATTTTCATTATTTATTATTTATATACGAGAGCCTTATAAAAATTGACCCTGCAATATCTTCCTTATCAATTTCAGAATAAAATGTTTTAAATAAATGTTTCATCAATTGAAAGCATACATCTTTTTGAATTATTTTTTATTATACAGAGTGTTCCGTTAAGGCTATACCGAACCACACTTCGTTATTTTAAATGGAACACCAGTATATTATGTAATTTTTTTGATTCCTCGCTCAATTTTTGGGTGACTTTAACACATGGGCTGAAAAGTACCGGGCCTAGCACCTAGATGGCGCTAGTTTTATTGCATTCACCTGTTTTGCAGTTAGTACTAACCTTAAAAAGACAGCTGTTAAAATTTCATTGTATTCTATTCATTAGTTTGTGAGTTATTGTGCTAAGAGTGACGCTACTTTTGTTATTTCTAAAACAATGGATCAGAAACAATTTCGTGTTTTAATTTTACACTGCTTCTTGATGGGAAAAAATACCGTTCAAGCGAAGCAATGGCTTGAAGTGTTATGGGGACTCCGCTCCACCAGAAACAACAATAAAACGTTGGTTTGCTGACTTCAAACGTGGTCGTAGAGACACCGATGATGCAGAACGCAGTGGACGTCCAAATGAGGCGGTAACGCCAGAAAACATCAAAAAAATCCACAAAATCGTTTTGAATGATCGAAAAGTGAAGTTGCGTGAGTTAGCTGACATCGTAAAGATATCAAAAGACCGTGTTGGCTTTATATTGCATGAGCATTTGACTATGAGAAAGCTCTGTTCAAAATGGGTGCCGCGTTTGCTCACTGTTGACCAAAAACAAGAACGTGTTGATGCTTCTGAGCAGTGTTTGGCCATGTTTAAACGTAACAAACCGGAATTTTTGCGTCGATATGTGACAACGGACGAAACATGGATCCATCACTTCACTCCGGAATTAAAACGATCGTCATCTGAGTGGACAGCAACTGGTGAACCTCGTCCAAAGCGTCCGAAAGCACAACAATCGGCTGGAAAGGTTATGGCCTCGGTATTTTGGGATGTGCGTGGTGTAATATTCATCGACTATCTTGAGAAGAGAAATACCATCAACAGTGAATATTATATAGCGTTACTGGAGCGTCTAAAGGCCGAAATTGCAAAGCAACGTCCGCATATGGCGAAGAAAAAAATTTTGTTTCATCAAGACAACGCACCGTGTCACAAGTCAATCAAAACAATGGCAAAACTACATGAATTGAACGTCGAATTGCTCCCACATCCACCGTATTCGCCAGATTTGGCTCCCAGCGACTACTGGCTGTTCGCAGACCTAAAAAAAATGCTCGCCGGTAAGAAATTTCGCTCGAATGAAGAGGTTATCGCTGAAACTGAGGCATATTTTGAGGCAAAAGATAAATCGTTTTTCAAAAGTGGTATTGAAATGTTAGAGCGGCGCTGGAATGATTGCGTTGTTCTTGATGGAAATTACGTTGATGAATAAAGCTAATTTTGAACAAAAAAAAACGTGTTTTCTTTGTCAGACCCGGGACTTTTCAGCCCATGTGTTATGTAACATACCATATGTCTAAAATGCACCGTTCTCGCGCTATTCAACTGTTTTTACTAAAACTTTCAACTACAAAACTTAACTGTTACATCTAAGGCGTCCTCCTTTTACGAAATAACTAAGTGATTATAAACTGAAATGATTTGCAAGCGATTAAATTTGTGAACCAGAACAACTGAAAATGAAGTGATTAGATATCAGAAAAAAGTAGACATATTTTAATTTACGTAACGACAACGTGACTAACCAAGAAAATAAATGATTACGATTTAAACTTGTTCAGTATCTCAGCAATTACACCGAAATTGAATATTTGTAAATGGAACGCTATTAGCGTCAAAGTGGTGATTTTGAATCAATAATAATCATAATCATAAATAATTAGAACGATTTGAGGCATAACTGTCAATTAAAAATTCCATCCGTCAATAACATCAGTTTTTTAAACGGAATTTCTCTTATTCCAACACTTTAAGGCGTTGTTTACAAGTATCATTTCCAATCGACCATATCGAAAAGTCCAAATGACTTATGTATATCGGTATTATAATCGTCATTACATTGACTTACTTTTCAAATTACTTACCAATTATCGATTTATCGATTACTGAATTAAATGTTCAAATAGTTCAAAAGTATAGTAAAAAAATAGTTGAAAAGTATGGGAAAAAAGAATCAAAAAAAATATTTTGACTCTCCAAAGTAACCATTTCAAAATGAATAGTAGAAATTAACAAGCAATTTATTATTTAAAAAGTCAATAAATGCAATTAGCTCTTTTGGGGGATAACACACAAACAGCTATATTATAATACCCATGTATTCAATGAGAATTAAGCGTATGTCTCCTACTCAAATATTTACCGTTCCTCTTAAAACGTCGTATATATATACCCTTTTATTTCTTCTAGATAAATTCGAAGGATTCGATACCAGAGTTCTAGAATTGAAAACCGTTTTCAATATGAAGGGAAATTTCGGAAGAAAAAGGAGACTCTCGGTATTTGTAGTCACAGGAAACGGCAATGGATTAGCTGGATTTGCAACCGGCAAGGGCGTGGATTCGAAAATAGCATTAAGAAAAGCAAAAAACCGTTCGGGACAAAAATTAATGCACATCAAGATATTTAGAGACCATACGGTATATCACGATTTCTTTACACAATTCGGCAGTACAAAAGTTTCTGTTAGCCAAAGACCACCGGGACACGGATTAGTTTGCCATAGAGCGATTAGAACGATCTGCAATGTAGTAGGCATAAAGGATTTGTATGCAAAGGTCGACGGCTCGACGAACTTACAACATATCGTCAAAGCATTCTTCCTAGGTCTGCTGAGGCAAAAAACGCATCAAGAAATAGCCGAAGAGAAAAAGCTACATCTAGTTGAATTAACAAAAGAAACAAGTAATTTCCCGAATGTTTTAGCATCCCCTACAAAATGTCGTCAACCAAAAGACGTAAGCAGTAGCGAGACTCTCGATTTCACCCAGTACTCCCTAGGCGAAAGAGTTATATACAGAAAAAGGAAAGAACAGCCATTCTTTACTAAACTAAAATCGTGGGAAATATATATGAAAAAACAGGAGAAGTTAAGAGGACATAAACAAATACGGCTTAATATGTTGGCGGAATATGGAGAACTTAGAAGCTTTTTGACAGACAAATATCCTGAATGTAGACCTGCTAAAAAGCCTCCTAAGGAACAAACGGAAGAGTCATAGTCATATATATCGTATATTATGCATGTAAACTAATTTTAATTTTGTTGTTATTCAAGTAATACAAACTATAACAAAATACGTTTTCTTAAATGACCAAATAACCCCAAAATTCAAATAATACTACAAATACATATATATACATCAATATGATTAACTAAAAACAAATTTTCGTGCCATATAGATATCCTTGTGTTGCTGTAACTCAAGTAACCGTAGCATTTTAGCGAATAATGCCATCAGAGAGGAAAATGTTATTAGAGTGCGGATAAACAGTAACCTATTCATAACGTACAAACGAATCACGCGGCAGCGGTATCAATACCAATTTGTTCGATTCGACCCGGCGAATGCGTTTATAAAACTCAACTTAGCAGTAGCGCACAGAAGTGAGCGACTGAAAAGGGACCGCATCGATCCGCACCTTATGAGATAATCGAAGTTGTCAAAGTACGTCAAAAACGTACTGTAAGATGATCGTAAGTAACCAGAACTAACCGTAATCGCATATTTACCAATAATCGCTAATTCGCGTAAAAATATGAGTACCCCACTCTGAAAATGACGAGAAAACACAACATAACCACTGGTACCGGTATGTATTGGTATGTCTTGAAAATTTGCTTTAAGTATGACAACAGTAAGTTTATAGGTCAATACATATGACATTGGTCTCCTGGTTACGATGGTAATGTCAAAAAAAAAAACAATTGAATGTCACGTTTTCGAAATATTCGATAAGATAGTATTTTTTAAAATTGAACACCCTGTATATTTTTACGTATTTGGAAAAAAACATAAGTGTTTAAACAAAAAATGTCAAATATATAGATGATTTAATTAATGTATGTATAAACATCGACGCGCATTAGGTAATGTCAATGTGGCTGCCGAATTACAGATTTTAAGTAATAAAATAAAAATGCTACCATCAGATAATTGAATTTTAAATTTTTTTGGTCACATGGTTTACCAAAATTGAATTAATGTCCTGTAGTTCGTAAATGTTGACGTTTCAGTATTGCAAAATTAAAGGACCCCATTGAAAGAATTGAATATAAGTAGTTGAACATAAATTGCCTTAAACCCACCCCTGTTCAGTGTGACATACGCTTATTTCATTAAAAGTCACTGTTCATAACATCGCCCCTTAATCCGTCAGAATTAACTGTAGTTTTATTGTTTTAAATGCTCTACATTGTTAGGTCTTGCTTTTTAGATAATATTTTTCAAAGCTCCCCCAAGCAGAAATCCAATGGTGTCAAATCTGGGGACCTGGGAGGAAATTCCAATTGACCGCGAGTTCCTATCCACGTACCTCTGTCTATATTATGTACTTAAGTCATCAACTATAGAGTTATGGCAGGGAGCTCCATCCAGTTGAAGCCACAAATGTCTTCAAATTTGTAGTAGTACAGTTTCCAGTAAAAGTGGAAGTTGATTCTGTAGAAATTCCAGGTATCTTTGTCCTGTTAAGATGCCTTGATAGAAATATGGACCTACTAAATGGCGTCCAATGATGTCACACCATAGATTAATGCTAAAGTGGTCCTGTCTTTGAATTACTCTCACGTTATGAGGGTTTTCGTCAGACCAATAGTGGGTATTTCTTCTATCTAAAAGGCTATGACTAATAAAGTAACTCGCCTGTCCACAATATGTGATTATACAAATTTAGATCATCATTTAAGACGACTAAGATAAAATTTTGTCGCCGTTCAATATTGTATATTTTATAATTATATTTGTTAGACTTTAAAACTCTTTGTATTGCATTATATTTCAAGTTAAAATCATTTGAAGCTTCTCTTATTGATGCACTAAGGTGAATTTGAAAGTAATTTAAGATGACTCGCCATGTGGAACGCAGGTGACGTCACGCAGTCGCGTGATTTGGATTACATTGCGTGTTAGAGATTCGGCATTGAGCAATCTTTGTAAATGTAAAAATAGTTTATCATCCGTGGCGAATACGGCTTTTATTCCCAGAACTACCAACATAAATCATCCGCGAAATCAAAAAAAAAAGCAATAAGGGGAGCAAATTATCATAACTTTGTGTAAGTACATATATATAAAAACAACTTTGGTATTGTATCAGTAAACATTTTTCAAATTTCGCGGATGATTTCAGTAGTTCCGACAATAAAGATCATATTCGCATGCATTGCACTAAAAAATTAGCGAATGTATCCACTATTGCCGGAACCACCAACTTAAATCGTCCGCGAAATTTAAAAGATGTTTACTATAGTAGGTAAGGGTCGACAAAATCAATAGCTACAAATAAGCTTCTGGTACTCAAGAATATAAAAAAACAAGTGTTATTATAGCTATAGCTTATACAAAGATCTTGTACTCTCCTTTATGGTTGTATCCTACATAGTATCAAAACAAGAAAATCCTCAATAAGCTTGCGAATATTTATTTTGATGCAATTGTGTTTTTTAAATCGTGGATTAATTTATCTTAGTATAGAAATTCTCAAGTATTAACTTAAAATCGTTTATTATCAGATCACAAATTAAAGTTCATTATGCAAGTTATTTCAATTTTGCTTAATAAAAATTGAATTTTAAATATATTTATAACAAAATCATATTTTAATTAAAATTCTATTACCTAGTGGACTATTAACTTTTATACAATTTTATTTGTATGTAGTTTATGCATTCGTCAACACTTTATAGCAAAATTCTCGGAGGACAGTAATGGACGGTAACGTTCCGATTGTGTATGTTGGTAATCATAAAACACTAGCATGAAGTTGCAGTCAACTGCCAAATTTTTACAAATGGTGATCATCAATGGCGCAAAATGTGTTTAGCAAAATGGCTGATGATCCGTGCTTATTGAAAGAAGATGGCTATTTAAATGCGGGCACCGATTTGAAAAAAATTGTTTACCACCCTTCTCTAAACGTAATTATAGTTTGTACGAAGTCTGGACACATTCATGTTATAGACGTCAATTCGGGTGTTGTTC
The DNA here is from genome assembly GCA_029619315.2 of Dynastes maya. Taxonomy (NCBI): domain Eukaryota; kingdom Metazoa; phylum Arthropoda; class Insecta; order Coleoptera; family Scarabaeidae; genus Dynastes; species Dynastes maya. Next base: position 20,063 of record JAROYE020000023.1, read on the forward strand.
TGCACTCTAGCAACTTGTCAGGTAAACTCAGTCTTGTAAATATTGATAATAGTAAACAAATTTTCTCGTATAATGTATATTTGAACGAATGTTTTTCATTTAATCTTAGCTGAGAACCACAGTGAGGTTGTATGTAGATATATAGCAGGACAAGACAGGGTGCTATTTTGTGATGGTCAAGCAATTGGAGTTCGTTCAGATTACAATGGTGTTTTACTGCTGGACACAATTCTACAAAAACCGGTCTCTAGTGCTAAAGATGAAATTAAATTAGAGTTACTATTATCAGAAGTATACTGTTAGAAATAAAGATATATTATTATATTAATGTTTTCTATATTTTTAGGCTATAATTTTAAAAAAGTGTTTATCTACAGTTAGTACCGCATCAATTGATTATGCCATTAATGAGTTGACTGACAAGATTTCAGAAGCACAGATTAAATCAAAAAAAGGAATTAAGGCACAAAAAGTGAGTCATTTCATATTTCACAATTTTTCATAAATTCTTAACTACTAAATGTGAAGTAATACTTATTTGATTGCTTATTGATGTTTATTAATACATAACATGACTAATATTACAGAAATGTTACATCAGTGTTGAAGTTTTGTGTAACAAATTGCACCAAGCTTCCATTAACTGGTCTATCCTTATCATCTGCCCATTTCAATAATAAATCAGTTATATATTTAGTTGGCGTCCATCCTGAGATATCGGCTGTAGGCATCATTTGTCGATTCATTACTGTATCTAAAGTAACAGGTAGTAGTGCTACGCAAAATGCATTTCTTGGCATTCCACTCCCTGCGCATGCTAAAGTTTTCACAAGTTGATGTACTGCTGCTTTACAGAAACCATATCCAATTGCATTAGGTGTTCCTTCTAATGCAGCTTTTGCACCTATATAACAGATTTAAGAAGAGAAGTTAATTTGCATCAATATTGTAGATTGTCTTACCAGTTAAGCATAACATTCCACTTGGTTTCAAGAATTTAGCAGCGATTTGAGCAGATAAAAGCGATGGCCATACATTTTGTCTCCACATCTTTTCACAACTTTCAGTAAAATCATCGTCTAAGTTGTTAACAGCATAACCCCCAGCTACGCATATAATTGCATCCAATTTTACGTCTTGTAGCAGATTTTGTAGGCATGCTAAGATATCCATTTCTTGTTCTATCAGAGGACTCTCTGTTCGTACCAAGATATTTACATCTGCTTCCTTATTCATATGCTGCATTGGTGACTCTTTTCCCTCAATGTGGAGGTATACACTGGATGTGTTAGAGCCATCTTCCTAAAATGAATAACACTGCAATTTATCTACATTTTAGTTAGAATTGTTACTAATTGAATACCTCGTGTGAAACATTCTTCCACACTTCAACTGATGCTACGAACCAATTTCTAGATTTAAAATGGCTTACACAGCCACTGCCTAATGCACCGCTACCTCCATAAACAAGGACGAAACCGGTATATGTTGATTCAGCCATGTTATGTGATGTTTGCAGCTAGTAATTTTGACAATCTTTTTTGGCAATTTGAATAATTTATAAAATAATAAGTAGGCTGCCGTTTGGGAAATTTGCATAGCATTCTTTACATGATACACGAGGGCGTATTGAAAACTAGTGCCTCCATGGCTATAACTTTATTAGTAATACGTGGTTCTAAACTGTCGGGGGTGACGACCAAGGTTTCAAAAAATGTAACTCTTTTAAATTTTCACCAATATTTCGCTTTTATTTAAAGCTTCATGAGGGTCAATAAATGAGTTGAGTAGATAGACCATTCATCAATCACCGCTTCTCAAATGTACAGGTCTCGCGTTGTAGGATGGCGAGTTCCGGCGTTGTCCGAAGGTACTGTCGAACATCGTTCGCCAAACTTCAAGTTTGAATGCAACATGCAGTGGCATAGCGCGACTTATTTTTTAAATCCTTTCAATGGTTCTTATTGATACATCTGTAGCCCTAAACACAATGTTTTTTATTTTCTAAACGGGTACTCTAAAACTGTGGCACTGGAACACTGAAACAGTTCACTAAAACCCTTACCACAACACTTAATTCGTACTGGACGCACGTTTCGATAGCCAAGCTATCATCATCAGCAGCAAGACTGAACTAGTTCAGTCAGTAGCTTGGCTATCGAAACGTGCGTCCAGTACGAATTAAACATGGCCCTGAATAATGTTCTCTAGGTAGCATTCAGCATTCTTTGATCTTTGGCGAATAGGAATTAACTCTGTGCAGGCGTCAAAGCAAATTCCTCGCCAGAACATTCTTGATCCACCACCAAAGGGGTCTCTTTGAGAGCTCGTGCAATCAAGATATCTTTCTCCAGCTCTTCGCCATACTCTTTCGCGACTATCTGAAGATTTAAACTTACTCTAGCCTCGTCCGAAAACAAAACTGGCTTCCAATCTTCAATTGCCCAATCTGTATGATTTCCGGCAAATCTCAAACATTCTACTCTGCGTGCTGCGGTAAGTAATGTTCCAACTGCAGGCCTCCTACTACTCAATCTTACTTCCCTCAACCTTCGCCTTGCAGTTAAAGCAGAAACTCTGATATTTCTGACTGCTTCAAACTGTTGTTATTCGCCTAGTTCCAAGAGCTTGCAGTTGCAAAAAACGATCATCTCTCGCACTTGTGACTGGTTTCCTACCTTGACCATCCGGTTTCCCTAAATCTTCTAATCATTCGACTGACTGTCGCATGATTAACACTCAGCAAATTGTCCACAACGCATTGTTTGCTTCTAACACAGCTAAAGTTATTACACATTTATCATTGGTTAAATAATTTGGTCGGTTCATGATTTTCAATTGAAACTATTAACTTAAATTCTATACACGCAAAAAATTAACAAACTTGTAACTAAAACTTAAATAATGCGTGAATTGTAATTTACACGACTCAAGAACAACTGTTTAACAGGACTTGATATTAGCTTGCGGCAAATTTCACCAGAAATGTCAAAAGAACTTTGTAGTGGATAAAATTACTACATTATGTTCTGTTAAACCAAAAATTTTTAGAAAATACAAAAAATAAAAAAAATATATCGGAAATATTGAGTGGTACATTAACTTTGAACATGAGATTATTTGTTATTAATTTGTTGACGTATGTAAGGTACGTTACATGTGAGGTTTTAATAAATTTCTATGTAAAAAATTCATAGTAACATATTACAACGAAATACAAAAGTAGTTTTCTTTATATAAAAGGATCTAATCTAGCACTCAAGGTTTAATTTCTGTAAAGTAGCGATTGATAGAGCTTTATCAACAAAGATGAATAATGTATTTGAAAAACTGTTACATTTATCTAATGGAAATTCCCCGCTACCTCATTATAGATTCGGAATAAAATGCATATCAATTTTACAATGAAATATTATTTGTTTACATCAGATTCTGCTTATCGAAGGAATGAGTTTACCATAAAAAATGTGAAATGATTTGTACAGGATGTTAATAATTTTAAAATGCATAAAAATGCTTCTAGAGGGAACTACTATTGTTTCTCATGTTAGAGGAAATTTATGAGATCTTGTTTTTAAGCAAACAATAAAAATGTAATAAGAATTTTTACAAATCAAGAAAATATTATTCAAGATCCATAAATTTAAAACAATAAAAGCATAATGTTTATTTAAACTTCGAATATTGTATTCAGACTATTTTTATGATTTTATAGGATATTTTCTATTAACAATTTTCTCTAAAATAAAACATAAGGGTACTTCCGTTACCTACGATATGACAAGGCCTGAGATCTCTTGGATGACTTCACGCTGGGTTGGTAAAGAGGATGCCAACTGAGCCCTTCTTCGCATCCCATTCGATTTTATTTTGGAAAAACGAAGTTTCAAAGCAGAAACCAAACACGTAACCGAACACCGTTTTCATGAAAGATGTATTTGTGGTTGATATTCAATCGGCTAATTATTATTATTTGTAATTGTACATGTATTTGGACGAAACTAAGGTTGAAATGATACAGTAACTGCATTTTTTTTCGAAATTTTGTTCAATTTCATGAGAAATTTTACATACATGTTGTTCAACCAGGGTCTTTAATTTCCTATTGTGTGGTGTTTTACCTAATCTACCTTTCCTATTATGTGGTGTTTTACCTAATCTATCATTATTTTTCCCACAATCATTTTTAAGTGTGGTATTTGTAGAACAAGTTATTATAATTGTTGCAATACGTTCACTGCTGTGAATATGACATTTACATATATCAGCATCCAAATGACTACGTTCGGTGATATAATTTAAAATATATTGTATTAAAACAGAACGTTTAACACATTTAAAAACATCTCTTCGTGTTCAAAAATAATTTTGTTAAATATAAAACTATTTGAATAATAAAATCTTAACGTTTTTTGTCAAATACAACGGACAGTTAGGGAATTGAGTTGGAATAGCTTTTTCTTAAGCCTAGGTTTTTTTAAGGTTACAGTTATAGGTTCCCCGGTCCTTGAACCTGTAGCTGTTTTACAAAGTGTAACTCACAAACAAAACATACAAAACAGCCGACGCCATGTTAGGTTAGGTTACCTCGTTTTTATCGTTTATACAACACTAGAAAAACATTACAGGTATCACCAACAAAGTGCGGAAATATACACAGTATTTTTTTTTTAATAAAACCAATATAATTTGGATAAACCAATTCAAAACGCAAGAAACGATCTGAACGTGGGAATGACGACCTACTTCAAAATACGTCACAACCTGCTGACGGCAAAGCGCTCAAGCCTTATGTATATCGTAGGTAACGGTACTTCTCATTTGATGCGCTGTCAAATTTTCTTATTAACACACTAGTCATCTAATCTGAAATTATTTCATGCTAAATTCATTCATTTGATATTTGATCATTTATATCATCACAAAAACAGCAATGAAAGTATTTCTGCTCTTGTAAACTTAATCCAGAGGCATAATGTATTCATTTATGGTATCAGTAATTTTAATATTTATAATATACATATTATTTCAGTGGAACACAGTTTGTTTGGAATTGCCTCTAGAAATATTACGAGCCGCAGCAAACAGTTCAATAACAGAACTGCTCGTAAAAAGTCAACATGTACCAGAGCTTGGGGTCGCTTCAGCTGTACAGGAAAGATTAGCTGAATTGATGAGTGAACCACCGAATGTTTCGGACAGGAGATCAATGGCCAGTGAAGCTAAAAGACGAGAAACTTTCACACATTGGCCTCATATGGATTACAAGTATGTTTCACATTTCCTGCTCTTAATGTTCTACTTTAGACTTGTTCTATCTTATTGTACTTACAGGTGGGCTTTGCCAGATCAAATGGCGCAGGCAGGCTTTTATCATCAACCTAATTCCTCGGGTGACGACAGGGCGATGTGCTTTACCTGCACTGTTTGCCTTGTATGCTGGGAGAGGACCGATGAACCTTGGAGTGAACACGAAAGGCACTCTCCAAATTGTCCGTTTGTTATGGGAGAATACACGCAAAACGTTCCTCTATCGACGACGTATGCTACAAATCCAGCAATCGATGCTACCTACAGAGGCGTAGGTGTCAATACGCTGGGTGCAAGTTCTGTACCGAACCTACTTCCTACTGCTAACAAGGACGGTCTAATATCAGTGTTTGATGTAGCAGGAAAAGTTTCAAGAACACATTCATTCTTTGTGACGCATTTTGATTCTCATATATTGGAGAAATTTACGCAAGATTTTGGCGTGCCAGCAATGTGGACAGATATTGATGATGGTAAGTTATGACATCTGTAAGTGCAATTTGGGAAATTTAGCTTTATCTTGGAGATCACCAAACCCTCAAAAAAATTTGAGATTAAAGGAAATTATTAGAGCTGTCAATCCTTAACCGTATTCAGGGTACACTACCTCTTTCAAAAAAGAGGAAATAACTTAATAACTTTCTTATTTTGAAATTTACAAAAAAAAAAAAAACGATTAAATAGTTTTTTTCTTTGTTTGAGATCATGCGTGCTATTTGGCGGTACTTTCAACGGTTTTTTTCCGTTTGCGTTCAAGACAGCTATTAAAAAAAACAAAATATCTATCGCTATGAAAACAAAAACTGTTTTATTAAAGTATTTCACAGAACAAAAAAAAAAATAATGCTAATATAGCTCACGATAAAAAATGCCTTATTAAACATTTTTTCATGTGTATCCTTATACATCACGGTAAGCCTTGAGGGACCATTTAGAGGTCCAGATGTCGCTGCGCTCAGGCGCAACGCCACCTAGCCTTCGTCAGCCCAAGAGCTGACCGAGAGCTGGCGGACATCTGGACTCCGGTTTGTCTTGCTACCTTCTGGGATGGCATGACTGTGTCTCCTGGTGCTAAGTGCCGCCGGGAGACATATGTAATGTCCGTTTTGGGGATTAGCAGATAAACTGAGAGAGAAAGACGATTTATGCAGAGAGGATCTCGCTCGTAGCCACGCTGATGATGCTAGCGATATTCTCTCTGCTACATTGTCTTTGCAGCGAATGATTCCACCAATACCATGAACTGTATTAGCATTATTTCTTTGGTTATTGTTAATAGGCATTTTTGGTGAACATGTTGAGCAATTTATTAAATAGGCTTCTATTTATCGTACTCCTATCTACTAACCTATTAAAAAATCCTACTTTTTCAGTGTTGTCTTTTTTTTGTTTTTTGTTAACATTGTTCAGCTGTTTCGATTCTAATTAATAAAAAAGCTTTCCGTAGCTATGGATATTTTGCTTTTTTTTATAGCTGTCTACACTTAATAATCTTTTTATGGGATTTACAGCAAAATTTTCTTAGGCTGTGTTTATAGTGAAGCTGTGCTGGTCGATAAGAGCGATGCGTTAGCAAAATGGGCCAATCAGTGACCGCTGTAACTTTGCGTAACCATGGTTACAGAAGCGAGCTGTGATACTCGATAAGAGCAGCGATAATAGCGAACCGATGAGATAGATACATATGCGGGTGTTTATGTTGGAACTACGCGACATCTGTGAATAGCGATGGTGAACAGGGATAAGAGCATTTATAATTGAACTGTCAAATCTTATTTGCTCAAATCAGCTCTAGATTTAATAGATATCATGAATTTAATAAGCGAAATTTACCTTAGGCCCCCAATACGGGACCAAAAACACCAAAATCAAACAAGAAAGTATTTTTACAACTGTAAAACTGACGCGCTTGCCGAAGCTTCATAAACGTCATCTGTGATGGATATTTTTCGACGCTTTTATCGCTGCTAGTATCGTTAATCTTACCACGGATCTTATCGACTATCACAGCTTCACTGTAAACACACCCTTATGCAACACCTATAAAAAAAATAATAAGTTTTATCAACGAAGTAAAGAAAAAAAAAAGGAAAAAGCACATAAGCAAACAAGTAAATAAATGAATATACACTACCGTTCATGGAAGTTCGGGCAAGCAAAAAAATGCACGGAAGTCAAAGAAAATAAGAGAAATATTAAATGGCCATGTATTTAATACTTACTTACATGATTTTACATATTTTCAAACACAAATTTATTAAAAAGAAAAAGTTAATAGTAATACAAATAATTTAAGTCCGATTTTCATCGAAAAATCCACCTTTTGCCTTTAGGACTACTGCCACTATTCTCGGCATCCGATTCACTAATTTTACTAATGTTTCATCGGGCAAGTTTGTCCATGCCTCCTGGAGAATGGCCCACAAATGTTCCTTCGATTTTGAACACTTTTTCCTAACACATCGGTCTAATTCTTCCCATAACAACTCTATCGGGTTCAGATCGGGGGACTGTGGCGGCCATTCCATAATTTTTAGGGTTCTTTCATTCTGTTCTTGCTGCAGGTAATCTGTGCACAATTTAGATTTATGTTTGGGGTCATTGTCCTGCATAAATTCAAATGCACGACCAATTAATCGGACTCCTGACGGTATGGCATTTTCCTCCAGGATGTTCCGATATTCTTCTTTTTTCATTATGCCCTCAATTTTGAGCAAGTCCCCTGTTCCGATTAAGGAAAAACAACCCCAAACCATTACAGATCCGCCTCCATGCTTCACCGTAAGAACTATACACTCCCGTAACATTTAAAATCGTACACCGTCCAATCTCTATGAGCTTGTGCCCATTTCAGTCGTTTCTGCCTATTTCCTCTTCGGAGTAACGGTTTTCGACAAGCCGCTCGCCCATGCAACCCAGCCTCTTTCAGCCGACGTTTCACAGTACTCACAGAAACTTTGGAATCTCGCTCATTATTGAATTCTGCAGCAATTTCTGATGCTGTTAGTCTTCTAATTATTTTTATTCGTAAATCTTCCGCAGGAGTCATTTTTCTTGACGGTCCTGGCCGATTACGATCTTGCACGTCACCGGTTGTCTTAAATCGAACTATAGTATCATGTACTGTAGATTTTTTTATTTTTAATTTATCCGCAATCCGTCTTTCTGCGTACCCTTCCTGATGCAAGGTAATAATAGCAGATCGTTTTGAAACAGCTAGAGGCTTTCCACGGGGCATTTTAAGCAGTCAAACGGAAATTATTTTATTTTTCGCTTGCACAATCACAGATACTTTTACAATAACAATCTCTTCAGAACTACTCCGTTTACAAATGTTATAATACTTTATAAAGGGTATACGAATATTTCCAGGTAACACGAGTGAATCAGCTAACCCTCCTAGGGATTATTATAAAGCTTTATTGTCACTGTAATTATTGGGGATTTCCAACATAATTATATATTTTATGATAACGGTCTTATAATAGACAAATACTACCTGGAAATTGGTAAAAGGCTTCCAGAAAAGGTTGGTTTTAATAATTCCTCACAGAAATGTATATTATATAATTTTAAAATTTTTTCCTAAACAGTTAATATAATTTGTCAGCTTGCCCGAACTTCCATGAACGGTACTGTACGTACATGACCACTCCAAGGCGAAAAAAATGTATTAAAAAACTAATGCCTATTCACTAAGTAAATATCGAAAATAAACAAACAACTAAAAAATACTATTCTGCTATACATTTTCAAATATACATCTGCAAATTACCGTTTGTCCACCTAAACGCGCCAACATGCAGTCCCACAACGTTTTACGCTATTTTGTTATACGACTTATGTATGAGGAAGTATATCAAGACCCTTTTTTTAAAACAAAATAGATAAGTATGTGTCATACCAATTCCTGTTTCTTTTATCTATTTTTTCAATTTAAAAACATAACATGTAAGTGAAGTACTAAAACATTGTTTACAACTCATCTTATAATTTGTTAGTGACATGTGAAATAATTTACTTGTAATTTACACAGATATTATTGTTTTTCAGTTAAAGATCCGACAGAAAAACGAATAATGTCTCTAGCTATAGTTGGTGACAAGATCTCGTCTAACAAATCAAACCAATCTGCAGGACCAAGGCCAACTATAATATGCAGCCTTAAAATTCGATGTAAACATTCAAACAAATCGAAACCGAAAGCGTCAATAGAAACGTTGAATGATCAAAATAAAAATAACTTATCTTCGATGAACATAATGGATATTGACGAAATTCCCGATAATACAAAGAACTCGAGCAGTTTATACTTAGTTGTATATGACTTCTTGTACAAAAAAGAATTAATCGACAAGGATAACGATGCTTTAAAGGAAAATAGTAACAACAGCGGAAGCAATAAGGACACGCCCGAAGTATTTAAAAATTTAATATTCCCTTATAGCAGTATAGTATCTGAGTGTGTTCTGGATGAATCGAACGATTTGAATTATATGAAACCTCTAAGCGATTATATTATAAAACAACAAACCAATAACTATCAGACATTGATTCCTGGTGAGAGTGATGAAATATTTTTACCTCCATCGATCGCCCCAAAGCACTCTGGACCGAGAGTATTACCTGTGGAAATGCAGACCGAAACGGATTCTGCTCAAGCAACGTCTCTAATAATTCCACCTGACTATAGTTTCGTAAATGGTCCTCTTAGCATGCCGAATGTAAGTGATAAAAGTATATCTGATCACATTATCGGTTTGAAGAACAGCAAAACAGCTAAGAAGCTAAATTATTCACGCGCTGTACAATGTGTTTGTCTACCGGAACAATATAAGACACGAACGGATATGGAAGTCTCCGATATTTTGCCAACACAGGACGGTTCTCATGTTCTAGTTGTATTGAACAGCATTTACGATAGTAATAATAGTATTTTATTATTATACGCATTAAATCTTAGTGATAACATGGTGAAATTGGTCGAAGAGCCTGTTTTAGTGCGCGAATTAAGCCCTAGCGAGAAACCGCTTGAAATTAATTTGCTCGCTCAATTGGAACGCACGCTAGAAAATACCGTTAGAATGAATAGCGTTGAAGGAACCGCGATAATGGTTGGTGCGGATGGCGTTGTGCGCATCTTGGAACTTGCAACCCTCAAGACGCTATCCATTGCGAGATTGGAAAATGAAAAATTCGTTTCTGCAGCGTACTGTAACAGTAAGTATTAACATTAACAAATACTCTATTTCACCAACGCACATTTTACCTACATTTACGCGTTCATAGAAAGTAAGGTTTACTGATAAATAAATACCTGCAACTTAATCCTTATTTGGGCTGAGCTTTAACAACGCGTTCCTCCAGTATTCTTGTTCGACTCTGCGGCAAATTTCGAGACGGCTAGACTGCGTTTACTTTCGAAAGACACCCAAGCTGCGCGAAAACTGTCAGCTGATATGTATTGACCGTCTTAAATATGTTGACCAAAATACGCGCGCTTTTTAAAAGTGTACGAGAATGTTAAACGTGTATTAAATTGTATATAATTGTAATTTTTTATACAAAACAAATTTAGATTCTGATAGTATTAACAGTTTTATAATTTATAGTATTTAGTAATAGCATAAATCTTACTTATGTGTATATTAATGTATTTTTTCTTAATTTTTCATTTCATGTATTAAATAATTTCTTTAAAAGAAAAGTAGGAATATTCAGTGCTCAAAAAAAAAAAAAATAGGTGAGAAATGTTTGGTCTGTTGTTTATAATAATTAATATTTTTACTTAATAAAAAAGAGTAATCGGAATGTATTTACACCTTTATTTATTATACATTTAAAGACAATATATACATATTTAAATTAACTATATCAAATATAATTTTCATTTAATCATCATCAGAAGAAAAATCAAAATCGCTGTCACTGTCATCATCAAGGTTTATAATAAGTTCATCGGTAAGCTTATCCATGTGTTCTTTTTGTATATAATTTTCCTCGATATTCACTGCATGCCGACAAACATGTGACCATTTTTCCAAATTCTTCTTTAGCGAGTTCCTCAACATCATTTAGTTTAAAAGTTATATTTTTAGATGCTACTCTACCCTTTAAAATTGCCCATATCTTTTCAATAGGGTTGAGTTCCGGATATGGGGGCAATCCCAACATTGTATGTCCATCTTTTGCAAATATAGAATCTATAGTGTAATTCTTGTAACTTGGTTTATGCATATGTACTAATTTATACAATTCAACTCTTGTCAAATTTTCATCAAATATGATGCCACGTTCACTTAGCCATTTTATCATTTCTGATTTTTTGCTGTTAGTGGTTGGATGTTTAACTGAGAGAACATTGTGGTAGCTTGCATTATCCATCATAACAACAGATTTATATGGCAAAATTGGAATCAACTGTTTTTCTAACCACCTTCTATAATTTATGAAGTTCATATCGTCATGATAATCTCCACTTTTTTGGCCGGACTTATAGATCAACAAGGCATTATCAATAAATCCATGTTCACTACCTAAAACAATAAATATACAGTACATGCTAAAAATTTTAGAAGAAATTTTACTAATGTACCTGCATGTACAATTATTAAACGTTTCCCTTTTGATATGGGGCACTTAAGTCCATTGTTAGAGTTATCAACCCATTCATATGGAATTGTGTGACTGGCACGGAGGTATGTTTCGTCTAAAATACAATACTTTAGTTTTTGAACATCAAATAAAAATTTATTTTGCTTCACCTGTATACACGATTGGTCGACCTTGTAACCGATAATTTGTAACATTTCGGATATATGATGATCTTAGTTCACGTATATTTGATCTTTCCATCAAAAGCTTTCGGTTATCAGTAGTCTTCTTCCACCTGTTATTTGATAAATATATTAATTACTAAAATAATAATAAATTTGAATACTAGTACGTACCTAAATCCTAATTGTAATATTAACTTTCTTAAAGAGCTGCGCTTGCCTACAAAACCAATGGTATCATCTGACTGTATTTTACTATATACAGCATTTAATGTAGGCCTCTGTTTGTCAATTATGTGAAAATTGTGAATAACCTGACGTAAAACTGCTTCCCCAGCATTATCCACAGTAGATTTTGGTGAATGTCTTACAACATTGTCTTTTGAAGAACTGCCACTTTGCTCTGCTTCAACAGAATTACTCTTTCGAATAATTCTGACAACAGTACTTTTAGATATTCCCGTAGCTTCATTAACAATATCTAAAATGTTACCTGTAAACAAACATAATGACTTCACTGATATATGAATATGTAAAAATAGTATTAAAAATACTTTAAAAAAAATATTATCATACCTTCTGTCTTATATTTTTTAAAATAGTTGTAGACATTAAAAACAATGTTTCGTGATTGCTCGTGCAAAACTTGTCTCTTCTTAGCGATGTTCGATGATTCGGACATTCTCACCTGTAACTTAATTATTTAATACAACTTAATTAAAATCTGTTTAAAACAAAATACTCACAGTAGAATATTACCCCTAATTCAAAATAGTTTTGAGAAAAACTGATTTTTTAATAAATAGTACGCCAATAACAATATTGAAAGTAGAGAGCACGAAACGAATTCAACGACAACACATCAACAACTGACGCCGAAATGAGGTAAATGTTTGTTGGTCTTACTGTAGGTAAGAAATACATAGCTATTTCTCTCGGTTAGCACCAACTTCTCTTTCTAATCCTAAAATGGGTCATTGCGCTGGTGTCTTCCGAAAGTAAACGGACTCTACCTGCGTCGGCTCTCCGCTACGTATACCTACCTAAAACATGCATTAACAAAGGACGGCGTGTCCGACCGTTACCGCCGATATAACAAGGCCTGAGCGCTCTTCAATGACAATTTGCTTATAAAAACCATACTAAACGACGATAAAAAGCAATAAATACAATATTTCGCTTTATCCAGCTTAATTTAATTTGCTGAATAGAATGTTTTTTGTGTGTGTGAATTTGCCTCGTCTATTAGCCACTCATAAGTCAGGAATTTTTCGCCTATCTATTCTATTGCTGCAAGCTTACAGCCAATGAAGTATAAATACAAAACTGTTAAGAAGTTAAATTACAAATTTGTTTCGCGATTAAGGGATTAGAAAGTATGGGTGAACCCAGAATGAATTAGGTAATGGGTAATTTACAGAATTACGCAGAATTTACAAGAGTAAGCTATTGCATTTTACCTGTGCGGAGTTTCATATGGGGATTACACGGGTGCTTTCACGACCTCCCGCTGTTTAGGGATTCGTCCCGCGACGTGCCTACTTTCGTACTGCCCAATGAAACTGTATAGTTCAACAAAATAATCTAAATTCTACCTGGCTTATATATACACCCCCTAAACTACAGAAAATTTCAATAATTAAGACACACAAAGGAACCGACTGAAATATTGAAATTACATAGATATTTGCAAAAGATTAAGATAAATTAAATAAACGGGTATATACCGTAAAGTAAATAGATAAATATTCAAATGAACCCTAAACTAAAATCCTAATGGCGCACCTAATCGCAATTATGTAAATTACATGAAAACGGAATTGAAATAGTGATTAACAATTGAATAATTTTAACTAAAATAAAGAATTAATTCACAATTCCCTAGAGGGATGGAACACGAATAATTAATAGTTATTTTAAATAACACTAAAGTAAAATTAACCGAATCCCAAACGGTAAATAAAATAACTTTAGAGCGGGCCTACGCATAAATCATTTGCAGTGGTAGCGACACTGATATTGATTATTCATCGCCGCTCGATGCATACTCACTTAAAATGTAGGCCTCTCTATTGATACAGCAACCGGCATATATCTTGGCGAGCGGTGGAGATGCCTGTGCGCAGGTAGGGTGAAGGAAGGTACGCCGGCGATTGATTCCGGAATATACTTCTGATTATCAGTAGCGTCGAGAAAATTGTATTTCACTTATTTCTTCAATTCTTATTTACCGCCAACTTCTTTAATGCAATAGCTGCTTTCCATTTATTTTACTAATTGTACCGCATCGTTCCCCAGAGTACTGTACTGAACGGTACTTACAGTGAGCTAAAAGGAACATGCATGTATTGCACTGGACACTGGATAAATATAGAGAGAAATATAAACAAAAATAAATTTACTATAGATAAGACGAGCATGTAATGTAAATCAAATTTGTTGCATGTTTTGCACATGCGTCAACAACAGTACGGAACGTACTAAATATCAGGTAGAGACAGGAAGGGAAAGGTAATTTAAAAAAAGTACGGATCGGAACTATTCGTTCTTTTTAAATGGAACACACATATTTGAAATTTGTACCGTACAAAACGGTTCAGTACAGTACTTGCGATCAAGCATGTAATATATTATATAAAAGTACGTTTATTGATAAATAATTTTATTAAGGACTATACTATTAAAAATGTAATTGCATTACAATTGAAGAATGTCAAATTTTACATCAGTAAAATACAAACTACTCCTCCTTTTCGTCCGATAATTCATCGAAATCATCGCTGTCACTATCACGATTAACGGAAATAATTAAAGTTTCTGTATGAATGTTAACTAAAATTCCGTTTTCTATGTACTTATCTTCAACTTTTATAACATGTTGGCATCGTTTTTGCCAATCTTCAACAGAAATGTTATCAAATTCTTTCTCCTCTAACACTCTCACATCATCCATTTTAAAAGTCACGTTCCTAGCAGCGGCATTGTTTTTTACAGTAGCCCATACATGTTGGCTCAGGATTCACCGGGCTGCGAGGTATATTGTACGTAGCGCGATCTGGTATCCTTGCATTTATCCCCGCCAGCCAGCCTCGCCGCGCGCAACTGCTGTAGCCTATCTGACGCACTCTTTCTGTCTTTCTGTGCGCTCGTAAGGTTCTACCAGGAGATCGTGAATTTCGAATACATTATGTTAGTTTATACAACCGCAGATCATTGAATAGTATTTTGGGAATTGCCGTAAATGCCATCAAATAGACGAACAGCCTCAAATACCGAGCGGGAGGAGAGAGAAGTGAGGGTTTGTTCGTTAGTTGAAATGGGCGAACCTTGCTCTAGCCGACAAATTGCAGACGAAATCGGTGTTAGTAGAAGTACTGTGAAACATATTTTGAAACGCAACAAATACTAAAGTTTCAAACTTCAAAATTGCCAGAGATTTTCCCCCTTAATAAAGTAACATTAAGAATTTCAATTTATTTTGTATAATTATCGAATTTATTTTGCTTTAGTTTAATTTTATAAGAATCGTTGTTTATTTTCCTGCTTAGAATTACTTTTTCGTTCTCCTACATCGTATAGCAGCTAGAAAATTAATATAAAAAACTGTACTTTCTAACATAATCTGAGAATACGCAGTAATTCTGTATTAACGCATTTTGTCAGAAGACGTTGCATTATAATATTACCTGATTGAGCGGACATGCGTGCGTACCGCTGCTCGCTTTATGATATACTGCGATTGGATACGATCTATCAGTGAGACTCGAATGCTCTGTTGCCATTCACAAAGGCAATACCCCGTTCGTATCTGAAGCAACGTGTTTGATTTCTATTGGATTTAAATCCGGGTGGCGGGGAGGTAATCTTAAAATGATGTGCCCTTCAGTTTTAAAAAGTGAATATGCAGATTATGGCAGGGTCCACTATCAACGATAACCACGGAATTTTTCGGCAAATTTGCTAGAAGTTTCTGTTCCAACCACTTCCCATAATTCTCTGTATTCATGTCATGATGATATTCTCCAGTTTTACTGGCCAGTTACTGCAGTTTTGTGCTATTATGACTCAAATTTTTCTAAGATGGCCGCTGTGAATATATGTTTCGTCTAGATAAACGATTGAGTATCCGTTTTCTCGAGAATATTTAATTTTCTTTAAATAATCTAATTAAACTTTTCTATTATCTTGCGTACACTTGAATATAATGTTTTTTTAAATTCTTAGCAACACTCTGTCTGACCCGCTCAATCCTAACTCGTTTTTCATTTTTGCACATAAAGATGGCGACATTCTTCCATGTGGTGGAAGTTATAAATTATATCCCAAACATTTCTAATTTCATGTTCCGGTAAATTAGTTACTGAACCCGTTCGTTATCGTTTTTTTTCCCAGGACTGCGAAATGTATTTTCTCCAGGATTTGTTTCCACGTTCATATCTTGAACAATCCATTCAATTGTTCTCACGGACACCCCCGTTGCTTGAGAAGCACACTCTTTTATATCTTTTAGTGTCTGTTCTTCGATTTTATGTTCGCAAAAATACATGTACACATTAAACACAATTTTACATGATTGACTGCGAAAAACTTTGTTGTCCACTGTACTCATTTTTCTACGCCACTGTGACCACTCGTTAACACATTAAGCTGCACTAACCGAAAACTCTAGGTTTAAATTTGTCCAGAGCGCACCCCCCACTGCTCACCAAAATATACCCCAGTTGCGGTATGTAAATAAAGCATGCCGCATCGGACTAAGTCAGTGGTATAAAACTTTTATTATAAAAGTGGTAACAATCAAGTGAAGTAGTAAATTGTGCTCGTTACAAACAAGGAGATGCAAAATTCAACCACTGATATTATTTAGAAGGTACTTAAATTAACCTATCATATTTTACTATTATACATACTATTCTCTTTTTTTAATTATAATATGCATTTTTGAACTAAATACTCATTATTAGAATGTTAATAGTTTATTGAAAGAAGAAATTAAAAATTGTGTACGATACATGTTTCCACACTTTGAGATCGACTTACGTTTATTGGTTAACTCGAAACTAATTTGAAACGAAACCGAGAATTGTTGAGTTGGACACAAGTTGTATCTCAAGTTAACAATAGATATTATTTGAGTTACTCGAGTCAATATTTAAACATACTTGACATGTAACATCACTAGTAAAAATACTTCATAACTACAAATGCGGAACTGTAACTTGTATTTGTAAAATATGATAACAAAAACTAAATCTTGGTGCGATATCGAACTGCATATATTGATAAGTCGAATAGAATTCAAAGAAACTTCCCAAATGTATATCTACAATTGGTTTCTTATCAATAACATTTATAACACGCAAAGTTTGTAAATAACTGCTTCCAGTGAATTTTTATCAAATATATATCGTTTAGATAACAAGTTAATGGAATTAGTGGAGCTATATTCAATGGTATTAGTAATTGAATACAATGCCTAAAACAAAGTAAATGTTAATACTTCGCAAATAGCATTTACTTCGAAGTACTTTTATCTATCGACCCGTATGTATAGAAAAAGTAACACATTTACTATCCAAACACCGCAAAAAGATTTCCATTTGTTAAGTTTTTGTAAAGGCTCCACCTCTTATGTAATTCTACACTATCATTCAAAAAATAATTTTCCGTCTAATATGGATTTTTCGTATTAAATTAAAACAAAATTATTGTGTTTTTCTTTTTTCTTAAACCTGTTTTTTCACGCCGGGATTTATTGACCAATTAATTGAACAAGTTAGTCTTCGATTTTATCGTACCATATAACACGGCAAAAATCGATACGATTTCTTGAGCAATTTATCGTACGATTAATTGAATTGAATAGAATATGCTCTATTTTTGCCACGATTTTCCGACGATTTTTCACTAAATTTACTCTTAATGCCAACCCAGTAACAGAAAAGAAATTACGAATTTTGTTTGGTGTTTTTAAAGCGTCTTACTGATGAACATAAGTCAATAACCTCTTGTATCGCCCTCTATATACTATGACAATACCAGAAAATTTCAATCTCGTAATTTAAATACTTTCTTAGCTATTGATTTTTCATTCCACTCAATAAAACGTCAAAATTCATTAAAATCCGTTTTTCTCACAAGCGGTCAAAAGTAGGTAAAGGTAAATCTCAACAGAATTTATGTAGATTAATGGATGCTATCGGAAAATTAAAAAATATACAGGACGTCCTATTTAAAATATGCAAGTTGACATTCATTTCCGGTATAACCGTAAATAATTCAATGTTGACAAGATTTTTATTTGAAAGGTCAGTATCAAGAATTCGCGAATACAAATTTTCAGTATTCGGCTAACCGATGGTTTAAACGCCACACCCTGTATACGTTTCATCCATGTACACTACCGTTCATGGAAGTTCGGGCAAGCAAAAAAATGTACGGAAGTCAAAGAAAATATGAGAAATATTAAATGGCCATGTATTTAAAACTTACATGATTTTACATATTTTCAAACACAAATTTATTAGAAAAAAAAAAAGTTATTACATTAACTTATAATAATTTAAATCCGATTTTCATCGAAAAATCCACCGTTTGCCTTTAGGGCTGCTGCCACTATTCTCGGCATCCGATTCACTAATTTTGCTAATGTTTCATTGGGCAAGCTTGTCCATACCTCCTGGAGAATGGTCCACAAATGTTCCTTCGATTTTGGACACTTTTTCCTAATATATCGGTCTAATTCTTCCCATAACAACTCTATTGGGTTCAGATCGGGGGACTGTGGCGTCCATTCCATAATTTTTAGGGTTCTTTCATTTTCTTCTTGCTGCAGGTAATCTGTGCACAATTTAGATTTATGTTTGGGGTCATTGTCCTGCATATCAAATCCACGACCAATTAATCGGACTCCTGACGGTATGGCATTTTCCTCCAGGAATTTCCGATATTCTTTTTTCATTATGCCCTCAATTTTGAGCAAGTTCCCTGTTCCGATTAAGGAAAAACAACCCCAAACCATTACAGATCCGCCTCCATGCTTCACCGTAGGAACTATACACTCCCGTAACATTCTTTCCCCTCTTGATCTGCGTACGAAAACTCTCCGTCTATTTCCAAAAACCTCAAACTTGGATTCGTCAGTCCACAAAACGTTTTTAAAATCGTCCACTGTCCAATCTCTATGAGTTTGTGCCCATTTCAGTCGTTTCAGCCTATTTCCTCTTCGGAGTAACGGTTTTCGACAAGCCACTCACCCATGCAACCCACCCTCTTTCAGCCGACGTTTCACAACACTCACAGAAACTTTGGAATCTCGCTCATTATTGAATTCTGCAGCAATTTCTGATGCTGTTAGTCTTTTATTCGTAAACCTTCCGCGGGAGTCGTTTTTCTTGACGGTCCTGGCCGATTACGACGATCCACGTCACCTGTTGTCTTAAATCGAACTATAGTATCATGTACTGTAGATTTTTTTATTTTTAATTTATCCGCAATCCGTCTTTCTGCGTACCCTTCCTGATGCAAGGTAATAATAGCAGATCGTTTTGAAACAGCTAGAGGCTTTCCACGGGGCATTTTAAGCAGTCAAACGGAAATTATTTTATTTTTCGCTTGCACAAGCACAGATACTTTGACAATAACAATCTCTTCAGAACTACTGCGTTTACAAATGTTATAATACTTTATAAAGAGTATACGAATATTTCCAGGTAACACGAGTGAATCAGCTAACCCTCCTAGGGATTATTCTAAAGCTTTATTGTCACTGTAATTATTGGGGATTTCCAACATAATTATATATTTTATGATAACGGTCTTATAATAGGCAAATACTACCTGGAAATTGGTAAAAGGCTTCCAAAAAAGGTTAGTTTTAATAATTCCTCACAAAAATGTATATTATATAATTTTAAAATTTTTTCCTAAATAGTTAATATAATTTGTCAGCTTGCCCGAACTTTCATGAACGGTACTGTATACAATAGCACGCTTTTGCTCTCTGTAGCTAATTACTTTAAAAGTAATTCAAGCACTTCAAAAGTGCTTTAAAGTTTGATACTTAATACTTGAAATACTTTGTTTAGTCTTTTAAAATTGATTGGAACACAATGCTTGAAGCTCTATAGGTGAATAATGAAATAGAGGACAAATATTATGAACAACTAGAAGGTACAGCGATGGGCAATCCACTGTCGCCTTTCATAGCCAACTTGTTCATGAGTAAATTTGAAACATGTTTGAAAAAGGACTCTGTATATTTTTCTAGAATTTGGGTCAGGTATGTAGACGACTTTTTCGCGATTTTTGATACTAAGAAAAGCACCGGATTTCCTCGCGACCCTCAATTCACAATTCGAAACTATTAGATTTACAGTGGAAGAAGAAGTGAGCGATCAACTGCCGTTTCTGGATAGTTTAGTAATTAAAAACAGCAAAAAACTTGAAATAGACCTCTATAGTAAGGAAACAAATACTAACAGATATATTATGACCGATTCTAACCACTGTGGACAACGCAAAATAGCCATGATTAGTTTCTTAATTGACTAGTGAAATTCCCTTTGAATAAAAGTAGGTACAACAAAGAGCTTAAATTCATAAACAATTTTGCTTTTTATAATGGTTACTCTTCTATAGGTGTCGACCGTATTCTTAAAAAAAATCCAACATAGGCATTATGTAAGAAATTCCGCGACCTTGATCCCGGTAGAAACCCGCAACAAGAAATTTGTGAAACTCCCCTTCCACAGAATATCGAAAGGTATTAGTAAAGTTTTTAGAGGACAAGATATGAACGTATTCACGTAAAACACTCAAAAACCTTCTTGGCAATCGGAAAAATAAACCGGGCAAGAAAGATCGGGAATTTATAAAATTGCATATAATGACTGTGATAAAGCCTATATTGGTCAAACAAAACGAGCAATAGGTACTAGATTCAAGGCACACATCGGGTGCTGCAGGTACGGCAAAACAAAAACCTCACGTGTAGCACAATACATAAACGAGACCGGCCACAATATTAAACTAGAAAACTTGAAATTGATTAAGAACGTCCTACATTGAAAAAAGACTTTATTGTCGCGCCCTGTACATCTTGCATGGTTAGTATTAAAAACGTATAGATGGAAGAAAAACACATTTGACTAAAGAGAACGTATCGGTGTCTTGCTCTATTTTATGAGGGTGAAATGGACGCGGGGTGAGACCTTTCTCGTTCCGTATATATCTCGCATGTGTTTAGTGTTAAACAGCCAATAGCAGGTACTTGTAAATACATATATATCTTTTGTAAATACATGTATATCTTTTGTAAATACATATATCTTTCTCCGAGAGAGAGATAAACAAGTATGATAGAATTAGATTTATATTAGAGTTGTTTTATGTTTTTCGCTCAGATTTATTCGGCCGTTCGGTTGATAATGAGGTAACCCTCGAAACAGCTATTCCGAATTGATTTAATTAATATTTTGTGTGGTGGGGAGTGTGCCGATACTTCGTGTTGTTTGCTCTAAAAGTGCTACATCAAAGCACTTTATCAGAGTAGTTTACCTAATTTTTAATTTTAGGTTTTGTTTCAATTTACAAGTCCTTAATATTTGGTAAGAACATACAAAGCATATTTGTAATAATGTCTTTTTTTTACAGGTTTGGAAAGGCTGTGCGCGTCAACCGCTAACGGCTCCTTACATTTTTACGCATTAAACGACACCGATTCAGATTCTACGGAAGATCACGACGAAGACGATTTTTTCAGCCTAAATTCCGATATGCCAAGCGTTAGCACCCAACTGTTAGATTCGTTAGACATCAGCGATACGACTAGATGTTTTCACGATCCACCAGAATTAATACCCTTATCGGAACTTAAACGTCTTTATTCGTTGTGTCACTTCGAAGCGTTCAAGCCGGGCTTCTGCGCAGTAGTTCCACCTTGCTGGAGCGATATGCAGCAACCGCAACGGCAACGACGGCATCCTCAACATCTTCAACTAGAAACCGAGCAATTCACTAAGACTTGGAGACTTCAAAACGACACCACTACCTGGGACGAACATATATTCGAGATCACTCTACCTTCTCCGGTGTGTATTGGTCACGTAGACGTTCACTTTACACTCCAACCGGGTTCGACGAATCCCGGAATCGAAGTAACTCTATTAAGACAAAATACGAACAGTATCGGTCATAGACGGGACGTTAGGTTTGCTGTAGACGATGCTGTTTCCTTCGATGCTTTGAGGAGTTGCGATAATCCGGTCACATCGCAAGAGTATTTACGATCTCATAACGCTGATATACTCGCCGGCCCGATCGATATCGCTTCATGCTTGGATTTAAGCGATCAGTCCGGTTGCGTAACACTTACCAGTCCGAAGCTTTTCAAATCGCGAAATCGGACTCTACTATTACATATAAAAGCTGTTAGTAGTTTCAGTCGGGAAGAATCGAAACCAAACGTATCTTCTAAGGGTAAGGCTCGTAGTGATATAGATAAAAATTCCGGTAACACTAGGAAAACTGAGTATATGGGCTGTGATTCTATACACGAATTAAGCGTAACAGTCTATAGTAGTAAGCATACTGAAATACCTCACGAGAGGACCCAAAGAAGTACCATGTTGGAATCGAATGTTTTCGTACAGTCCCTATTGCTAACCGCAATAAAGTGTAGTGGGGAGGAGCCTCAAGGCATCGCGCTCGATATTCTAAATTGGATAGCGTCTATAAGGTTAACACGTAACCGAAGCCAAATGGGAGAATCTCCTGCGCAACAACTGGAATTGTTGAAGATTATGGAGAGTAACTTGGATAATTTGCTAAGGGAATGTCTTCTGTTATCGGGAAGAAGCATAGCTCACAAGTGTGTGAAATTAATCGCCATATGTAGCAAGTAAGTGAACATCTTATGCACCAGATAAATGTGTCTTCCTAATTGTTCTATCATACTAAATTACATGCGACTGGTTTCAGATAAAACTATTCTTCAGTCCTAAAATACAGCAAAACGTTGCAACGATTTGTATACCTTAAAATTTTTCGTTTACAATAAATTTAATACTCAGTAACAAAAAAGATTAAGATATTTTAAAACGTTGTAATGTTTTTCTGCTTTTTAGAACAGAATAAAGGTTTTACCGAAAACCGAACTTGAAATATTGCGCCTCAATAGTCAAATACACCATCCCATGACTTAACTAAGTCCAGTTCGTACGTTTTTGGCATATTTGTAGAAGAATAATATTTTTTAGAGTAAACCACTATAAGTTGGGGATGGATTGTTGAGCAGCATGCACATTTCAAGCATCCGCAGCAAACTAAATACTTACAAGCAAATTTGACGTGTAGTACTGTAAACATGCCACGACTTGTTTTTGTGTGTTATATACAATATACAGCGTGTCCCAGGATTGATGTTACAAGAGGTGCGCAGAACTAAAAATCTTTGAATCTAAATTTGGCATTTTAGAACTAAGCCCTGCTTGCTTTGAGTCTTATCTTTGGTTTACTTTCGTTTTTTAAAATCAAATAGGTCTTGACAGTTGAGTAAAAACTATTTTCGTTTCGGGTAAAGTACTTATTTCGTTCGCAATATGCTGAAATGTTTCTAAGAAAAGTTGTTCACAATGAAAAGTTATGCCGTTATACAAATTTTCTGAATGATCGGCCTACTTTAATAAAATCCATCATTTGTCAATTTAGTTTCAGGTAAAGTGGCTTCCTCGTTCAAAGTTTTACTAAGAAAAGTTGTTCAGAATAACAGATGATGGCTCTATACAAATTTAAAAAAAAAGTCATATATGCTTTGATTAAACCGTCATTTTTTAGATTAAATTTTTTTATGGGTTGGCCTCAAAGACCTGGTTTACTCTCAACTGATACCCAACAGTAGAGAAATACTGAAAGAAAGGTACGAAACGCCACACACGAAATACAAATCGAGGAAATTCGGAACAGTTTCAGAGAATTCAGATATCGCATAGAATGGTGCGTAGAAACTGGTAGCAGCTATGATGAATACATAATTGAAGTAAATTTAATTTGTGAGTAAATACAATTTATTTTGTTTAACCTAAAAAATGACGGTACTTTATCTGAAACGAAGTTAACAAATAATGGATTTTATCAAAGTAGGTCTACCATTCAGAAAATTTGCATAACGCCATAACTTTTCATTCTAAACAACTTTTCTAGTAATATTTTAGCATACTGTGGAAGAAAAAGGAACTTTACCTGAAATGAAAATAGGTTTTGTTCAACTGCTAAGGCATACTTGATTTCAGGAAATCGAAAGTAAACTAAAAATAAGTTTCAAACTAAGCTGGGCTTAGTTCCAAAAGGTCAAATTAGGATTCCAAGATTTTTAGTTCCTCACACCTCTTGTAACATCAATCCTGGGACACGCTGTATATTTCTAAGAATTGAGGGGGGTGGCAAATTCTTTTGACCAAGGCTGTACATTTAAGGGCGCGTTTGAAAAGCACCATTGCCGTAACATGAACTAAATCAAGGTTCGTAAAATATCTAAAGGTTGTTTCAGTTCCTATCTTGCAATACTTGTCCGACAGTTTGTGGGCAGAGGGGTAAAGGACGCGTACTTTGACGTCATCGGTACTAATATATAGAACAACTCTCTGACGAAGAACATTTTGACTTGTGTTTGCTTGTCTTATAAGATATATTTTATCTTATGATAAATGGAAATTGAAATCATGAGTGAATATTTTATTTGTAGAAGTTTTATTTCCTTTGTGGGACTTGGGTGGATAAAGACAGTAACAGTTTGTGCTATAATATCGTTCATGTTTGAAGTTGTTCTAATTGATTTTAAAAGACCAATCGTTTTTTCAATGTTATAGGGCACCTCTATCTTTATTTACATACTTCCTCCAATATTTTTTAATTAAATAATTTCGTCTTCCACCATTTCCCACACACACTTCGACTCAAAATTTTAATAAATGTACTGTCCTTATGGGAAAATCGCATATCATGAGCTCTGTAATTATTTTTCCTCTACAATTTGTGTGCAAATTTGTATCCTAAAGTAGTTAATTTACTTCGGCAAACATGAATGAAAAACCCGTCGTTTTACATGAATTCTTTTCCTACCATTTGTTTTTCCAGCGCGGCCTTTTTCCCTACTCATGTACACCAACAATTGTTTTTCATTCAATTTTAAAATACGCCAAGCGTTTCAAATATTCCTCTTCATTAAATAATTTTTAGCACAAATGTTTGTATTTTAAAAACGATTTTTTCTATTTCAGTGGTGCAAAAAATATCGATGATGCTATAAGTTCACAGTTCGATTCGCGCGTTTTTAACGCATTGCTTAATATTTTGGACGCCATACAGCAAGTTAAATCCGCCGGTAGTCTGCAATGGCTAATTATTCTAATATATAAAGTTGCTCAAGAAAATCACAGTCTCATACTAGCATCAAAATGCATCAATCTTTTAACAAAAATCGCAGACGAATTGAATAAGCGGACAAATCCCTATCACTTATTACTAAGAAGTCGATTTGGTCTGTACGGTACACCTTTAGAACCGGAATTGTTTGATATGGACGTACCACCAACCGCTAAAGCATCAGCTTCATCAGTAACATATGCATCAGTGGTATCAGGTGAAACAGTAACTCAAATGGAATATCCTGCAACATACGCCCATAAAGAAAATTTAGATCCAAGAGATATCTTAACCACTACATCAGGCGAATTGAAAATTAAACTGAAAAATTTATCACCTTCAAAAGTGTTTAGGGGTTTATTAGAGACAGAACCATTGCATTTCACTTGTATATCGGCTAGTGACGGTACTAGATTGGAAAGAGCAGATGCAGGAAACAATAGCATGGTTAACAATATTTGTCCTGTCACTGTGTACTCAAATAGCGGAACTAAAAAGGTAGATTTCGAGCATTTATTCGGCGACATTCCAGATGTAGGGGTAGTGTACAAGCAGGGCGAAGAAAAAACCACATCTAATGGGCAAGGAAGCAGTAATAGCTCAAATTCATTCGATTATGCATATAGTTACCCCATTATAATTAATCAAGATACTTCAAAGAAGGAGGAATTTGATAAATTTTGTAAGAAATAACGATACCTTTCAAAATATTTTATTCGAATTGATAATTTGTTTACGTAGGGACATTAGCATCATCTGTCGATCAAGAGGGTACGTCTACAAACTCACAAACGAAAACCAAACGAGCTGAGGAGATTCTATCTCCAAATAAAACTTTACCATGGCAGCAACTTTTAGTAACTCCTCCTCAGCAAGTGATTATTGTCGAAAGGATGCATTCCGGTGCTAGAAGATACGTCACGTTAGACTTTGGGCAACCAATATTACTAACGGATATCGTAATACCAGCGTCTCACGATCTAGTATCTATAAGTATTGATTTATGGTTGAAGAATGAAGAAGCAGACGGATTGCGGTTGGTAGTGTCCTCTGATATTGGAAATCGCGATCTTGTTCTTAGCGATTTGCAGCCCGCACCTTTATGTAGATACATGAAGGTAATAGCAATGTAAAGTTTATAAATGAATAGTATAGCGTAATTATTTGAGGAATGAACGTACGTCATCAATTGACTATGACGCCAGAATTACCACATTAACAGCCTTTCTAACGAATTGTCTAAAATCTGTTATGCTTTATCTAACTTGAAAAGATCTTGTAGTTTGAAGGTTACAAAAACTTTTTACTTTTCTAATTTCTACTCTAAGATGACTTATGGTATAATTCATTTGAATTCCGACTCTGACGTAAACCGTGTTTTTCTATTACAGAAACGGACTATAAGAATTATTTTTAGTCTTTCTTAGCTGGAGTCGCGTAGGAATACTTTCAGATCACATGGAATGTTAACTTTTTATGGAGCCTACATTCTAAAAATTCCATGTTTTGTTTTCAAACACATATCTGAATCTTCTGTTAATAGTTCTCATGCTTATTTTACTAGAAACAGTAATTATCTTTTACCTGTGTGTCATAGAGCTGCTTTATTTCAGAGAAACATCTACTTTTGAAGTTATATAATAAATCACCTACTAATTTCAACTTGTTAACTAATTTTAGAGAATTTAAACATAAAGTTAAACAGTATTTAATAGAATTAAACTGTTATTCTATGACAGATTATCTGGCACTGTAGCTTATAGTTTTCTTTACTGACGTACGACTGCATACTTTTGTATAGGTGAAAATAAAGTTATATTACTATTATTATTGTTATATGACGAACGCCGGATATAAAGAATGCTGCATATAACGAACGCTGTTTATAGCGAACGCCCTATATAAGGAACGCCGTATATCTTTTCTCCTCCCTCTCTTCCTCCTCCTCCCTCTCTGTCACCTTCTAAATATAACGAACATTGTATATACTGCTCGTTCCCCTCCTCCTTCTCCTTCGCCCCTTCCTCCTTCACCCCTTCCTCCTCCCCCTTCTCCTTCTCCCCTTCCTCCTCCCCCTTCTCCTTCTCCCCTTCCTCCTCCCCCTTCTCCTTCTCCCCTTCCTCCTTCTCCTTCTCCCCTTCCTCCTCCCCCTCCTCCTTCTCCCCTTCCTCCTCCCCCTTCTCCTTCTCCCCTTCCTCCTCCCCCTTCTCCTTCTCCCCTTCCTCCTCCCCCTTCTCCTTCTCCCCTTCCTCCTCCCCCTTCTCCTTCTCCCCTTCCTCCTCCTCCTCCTTCCCTTCCTCCTCCTTCCCTTCCTCCTCCTTCCCTTCCTCCTCCTCCTCCCCTTCCGCCTCCCCTCCCCTTCCTCCTCTCCCTCCCCCTCCCCCTCCTTCTTCCCTCCCTCCTCCTTCCCTTCCTCCTCCTCCTCTGGAAGAAGCTACCTATCTATTTTTTATTATACAATACTTCCTAAGTTATAATGTTAAAAAATTTGTCAACATTACAACAATATCTCGATAATTTACTTTTTATATCTATTATTTTATCATAACTGATTCAATATTTTCCTTTATCAATTCATTATACTAAGCTCATCCAGAAAGTAAGTACTCTATTTACTTGTCTGAATGTTTTGTAATAATAAGTAAGTGATAATGTTTTAGTAGCTATTATTTCAGATTGAAATTTGTTTAGATTTCACAATGTTTAAACTAAATGTATTTTTTCAAAAATTTACACTTTATATTAACGTCATATCAATATCATACATGACGAAAAAAATCAGAGTATAGTTTATTTATATATCTTTATAGATTACTACAGTAGGAAGGTATGGAATGTCAACAACAAGGTGTCGCATTCCAATAGGTAATTTTTACGGTCACTTAATAGTATTACCTGAAGAAATTCCACCGGATCAATTGCAAAATGTCAACAAACTCTCACAAGCAGATCTCGAGAATCAACTCAACATACTTACGATGCTTTTCGAGGATGTTAGCTGTCGATATAGTTTGGCGTGTTCTAAATTAAAAGATTTGTTGCGGCCGTTTTTAATGTCCGATTCTTCTAACGCCGCGCACCTATCAGCTTACATGGAAACAATTAGGGATAGGAGCAATGGCAGTATTGGCACAATGGAAAATATGAAAATAGTCAATGTTTATCAAGTTAGTTCTCGAATAAAAATTATTTCTATTTCGACTATAACAAATTTACTATATTTTTTAGGAAGCCGTAACGTATCAAAGACAAATCAACATTGTACGAATTGTAATGTCAAGAATTGAAAATTCATTAAATAAATCGACACAACCGACCAAATTAAGTACATTGGCAGACACGTGTACTGATAAACTGCGAATAATCTCAGAAGGTCTTTTAGAAGTGTTATTATCAATTGATAGTCCTTCTGATATAAACTTAGAGGTATGTCAGAAACTCTTCCAAGGATTTTGCATTTCCCAACGGTCTAGAGTTCAAATCCTAGCTGCGACATTGTTAGATAGATCATGTAGAAGACAGCCATATTGGGGAAACTTTTTAGCAGATACGTTGGCAACAATGTTTTCATCTTCGTACACGGAAAACTTCCCCCAGGATCGTGTTTTTGTACTTTTAGCATTTTTAGTTAGGAAAAGTATAGATAGGAGCGCTGTACTGGATGCTACTCTGCGCGTCGTATCACAAGCATTACTCCCAATGACACAGAACCAGAAGACACTGTTAGCAGTAACAGTTGATTTGCCCCTATTAGGATGGTTACTACTCTTTCTATCTCTGCAACTAGATTTATGTAAAGGATCTCAACAAAACGCCAATAGATGGGACTGGGTAACCGGTGAAATGGCTGGGAAGAGTAGTTCTGATAACTTGAACTCCAACTACAGAAAGAAGCTGCACAAACGATTCATTCAATACAAGCAACAACTCGATAATCTGGACTTCACCCATAAGGTAGTCCAAACCTCCGCTCAGGTACAGGTATAACAACAATGAAAAATTTAATATCAATGTACTAATTCAGAATATGGCACAAATGGATTTACAGGCATTATCAGCAATATCAAATCATGCAGCGAACTTAACATCGAAGTTAGAAGCAGCTTTAAAACACCAGGAGAACTTCTTCAAGAAAATTAAACAGTATAAGGTGAAGGAAGGTAAAGCAGAGTCGGAATCTAAGCCAAGTAATAAAAGGAGAAAAGATCAAAACGAAAGTAGTTCGTTGAAAGGTCCGCAAATACTTCCTCAACGCGTCGACAGCCTACATTGTCTTGCAGTATCGAAAGGCTTGCTTACGCTCTTACTGGCAATAGATCACTCGTGCAGTGCGGATATGTTCTTGTTATCATGCAAAGTAAGTTATAAATTGTAATATAGTACACGCGTATAAAAAATATATACTCGAAATAATGATTAATTGATAGTATGAATAAAACAATATATGTAAACGCCGGTTAAAAAAAAAATATGTTAAGAAACCGAGCCCGTTCAGATTCAGAATTGCCATCATGACGTTATGATATTTATTTACGTTGGATTTGCCTAATTCATTCTAATCAGATATGCGATTTCAGAGCAGCATTTTTCACTTGATTGTACTGGCAGCGGTATTGGCTGAAACTAGCACTCCCCGAGTACGTAGCCGCAGTTTATCATATGAAAGAATATCAGAATTTCAGTAGAAATCGGACATAATGGCATAAATAGAAGCAATTTGTTACAATAAATAAAAGAAACAAATTCTTTTTAACGAATGCTATCGCTCACCAAAGATGATCGACTATAGCAGCATCTCCCACGCAGTTGTATATGTATCATTTCACTGTTATCTGTTGATGGGTGCTATTCGTTGTATAATTATATATTTCAACAAATATTCACAGACTTTTGACTTGAATTTTCGTATATGTATCATACTTGTATTTCGTTCTATTATTCATTTAAAAGCATTTTTGAAAGACATTTCTAGGATAGATATTTTTATGGTCATTTTGTAGATCATACATTACCTTAACATTTGCATGTTTTAATAGTAACTTGACGAATGAAAACTGTTACAAGTAATTATTAGTAATGTTTTCTCCTGCGAAAACACTTATGCCTACGAATAAATTAAATCAATTCTTTCGATACAATAGTACATACATGTTTCATCATAAAAGTTATCGTCGTATCTGTTCCTATCACATACACACTTATACACATACATACAGTAGTGGTCACGTTTCTACGTAAATGATGAAAAGAAAGAATATAAGCGCGATGTGTGTCGCTCATGCTCCTACCCGTATTCTCCATTTCATACATTTACGTAGCGGCTTGAGCAGCACGGAATATTATACTAAACACAACAAACCACAACCCCTACCAACGGCCCCGTCCGCATTTCCCACCTATCTACGCGTACACTCAGAGCAGCAAATTTTCGTATGTCGTATCTCGACGGTGGACAGAAATCGCATCCCTGATTCTAACTATTTGTATTTATTTTACAAACACAATTCTAGTTCGATTTTATTACTATTATATTGTTCTTGTGTAACAAAGTGGTAGAAAATAAATGTGTGTGGAATATGTCCGGGAAGGAATTTGTTGACAATCTACCAAATGTAGACGTATTCATGTTGATGAAATTCATAAAAAGAAACAAATATTTCAACGCTATAGAAATTAGAGGTGTTAAAGCAGAAACATAATCAAACAACTAACTCGTATTTTAAGATGGCGCATTTAACAAAATTTTACTTTCATTTTAGGCGATTATATTAGTAAACCGATTAAATACGTTTAATTAAAACAGAGTAGGAATGAATGCATCACAAAGCTTCAAATATGTCCAGACTATCGTATTCGGAAATACTTATTGTGATAAGCCTGCATATACATATGCAGGGTAGTCCAAATTTTATCTATGAAAATGTTACTGGCGATTTTTCAAATTTTGGATGAGAAAGTTTTAATGAATATATGCCTTCGAAGCTTTAGTTTTCAAGATACAAATGAATTGAATATATTTGAAAGAAATAATGTTCTTTCAATATTAAAAAAACGCTAACAAGATTGGCAGATAATAAAAACAATGCAATGTATAAGAGGCGGCCACGGTCAACTAATGTCAATTACAATAAAACTTACACGTTAAATTGTCGATAGGTTCATACATGGTAGAAGAATACTCTGAAAACAGTGAATGCTATGGGAAAAATGCAAAGGACCTTTTTTAGTCTAAATTGACCAAGAAATCTAGCAAAATAACCAAAATTGTATTGTAATCAGGGGCGTGGAAAATATTTTTAAAAGATGGACACTAGGCCCGAAATGTAGAGCTCATTTAGCATTGATACTGTGACAAACTTCTAATTATTGTAATTAGCCATTTTTTAAATGTTTAAGGAACATTATTTCCTTCAAAAATATTCAATTCCCTGTACCTTGAAAACTAAAGCTCTGAAGGCTTATGTTCATTAAAACTTTCTTGTCTAAAATTAATTGAAAAATCGCCAGTGACATTTTCATAGATCAAAACTGGACCAACCTGTATATTCACTTTAAAATGATCTTCACAAACAAATATCAAGAAAATCACGGATTTTCACATTTCACCGACAGAAGCTAATATATATAGTGTCAGATAGACCGCCGCGGTGACGGTGACGCTATCGGTCGCGATCATAACAACGATCAAATACAACATATGCGAATGCGGTTGTTACACATCAATGGCGATCGAAACACGATCTTGTCATCGTGCGTTCGTCAAAACAATCTATATTCATATCTGTGTTAAATATCATTTGCTTGTCAAAATTACGTCAACGCAAATTCACTTGTGCATTACAATCCCTGCGAAACGACCTATATTTTGAGGTTTTTTTCCGAAATGTGTCAGAAATATGTAAATAAATATTATGACGTCACGAGTGTTTTGGCGGTCATTTAAAAATCACAGTCTTCATATTGTTTTTTTCTTTTGGGTTAAAAGGATCTTCATTTTATTTTTATTCACTGCATTAAAAGAGAAAAATGCTCCTATACACTATTATTTAAATATATTATTTTGTATGTACAATTTTAGGTAATTGCAAGATTGGTACGAATGTCTGGTTTAACTCTTGCAAACCTAATGACCGAGGAGCAGCTGAGTAAGTTAATAAATTTATGCATTGGGTCAGAGCTTCCGTGGGCACCACATGCATTAGCTTGTTTACTGCAGGATGTTGTCGATGTAGCTTTTACTCCGAACACGGAATCGGATATGGAAACTGACCCATCACCTGCATCAACAAGTTGGGGTACAGGTAGGTTTGTTGGTTTTAGTAAATTGTGTGTCGCATCTTAAACATCTATTTATACTTCTTACAATTAAGCTATTTTACGGATATATTCCATTAAATTTGTTAGTCCATTAATACATAGATTTTACATAATATCAATTATAATGTTTACATAATATCAATTATAATGTACATTATATTGTCAAGTAATGCTGAAACAGTTCACTAAATACCCTTACCACTACACTTAATTCGTACTGGACGCACGTTTCGATAGCCAAGCTATCATCATCAGCAAGGTAAGGGTATTTAGTGAACTGTTTCAGTGTTCCAGTTCCACAGATTTAGAGTACCCGTTTATTGTCAAGTAATATTACCACAAAAAATATCTTACTAAGCTCATCCAGAAAGTAAGTACCGTTTGGGTATTAAAAAAGATTAGCAATTTGTTTTAATTTTTATTTTGTTACAGAAAAATCTACACACCTTAAACTACTTTTCGACACATTCACCATACTTATTAAGGCATATGTCATATCTTGGCACTAATTGCAACATACCCGCGTCATAGAATTCGGCCACGTAACGACGACGCTGCTTAATTCATTTCGCTGGGAACAATTCTTTCACCCTCCTTATAGACCGGACCTAGCTCCATCCGACTTCCATTTGTTTTCTCACCTTAAGAAATTTCTTGCCGGCCGGTGCAAGTGATGATGAAATCAAGGTAAACGTCCAAAACTGGTTCAGGTCGCAGGCGGCCGAATTCTATGACGCGGGTATGTTGCAATTAATTACAACTGAAAACAAATGAAAACAAATTGCTAATCTTTTTTAATACCCAAACGGTAATTCCTTTCTGGATGAGCTTAGTATTTTAAATGGAATACCCATAAATTAAATGAGATAACTCAAAGAATTTGGAATATTAGAAACAGCATCGCATCTTATTCACTATACAACGGAAGTAAAACACCAACATAACATCGATTTTGTACACAAATGCGGGCTTGCCATCACTACTCAGTAGCGTTTCCGTTTTTTTACAAAATATGGGATATTTCATCTGGAGTGTAACACACATATTTAATACTCCAGACAATAATTTAATAAAAATAGACACTAGCAAATGAAAATCATATTGCTAATTTATGTCATATTAATTAAGGGTGAGGTAGGTTTTTTGGTTGTGTCACGGTTCGATAAACAGTTTTTTTTTAATAAATAATGATAGCAAGGACTGTCGGGTTATTACCCGACAGTCCTTATATGTGTGGTGCGGGGTGTGCCAAGAATATAGTTGTTTTGCCATATTTGGCTTCTTTTCCTCCCGTTTCTTGGGTGTAGCTACATTCAATCAACGTTAATTTTTTATATTTGTTTGCAGATATTTTATCCGACGTGGAAAGCTTGTGCGAGTCATTTGAAATTGAAGATCATCTAATGACGGAACAAATGACGAAACCCAGCAGTAAGTCTACATCAATAAACAATCACAGCACTCCTTTACCATCTGTGTACGAATCTGATGATTCCGAATTTGAAGATTTTCTTGACGACATTTTAGAAAGAGGCCGATCATTGCTCAAGAAGCCATCAAAAACCCATTCGGTGTACAGTGATTCGTGTGCTATGGATTCTAGATTAGAAACTACAGTAGAATTACAAGCGGAAGTAACACTACGACGTTTAATTTCGTTAAGCAGCCATAGTTTGGTGCAAAACATTAACGCACCCGTAATCCCGATCGACGTGGAATATGATTTGAGCGTATGGCCGTCTGAACTAACAATTCCATGGCAAATCCAAACACATTCTAACACTAGAAATCGCAACATGTTAGTGACTTGTTTTGATAATTTGTTTAGAACGCTACAAGTACAATCCTCCACCAACATAGAACACATATTACAATTATGGCTAACGTTATCGTTAAATTCCGACGAGAAATTCAATCCAAATAGTATTCCCTTTATTGCACTGAGTCCTGAAGCAGTGAATTGTCTGATGGCCGCCATTACATGGAGCCCAGGTCTTTCGTTAAGAACTTGGTGCTCCGCGCTTCAAACATTAACGTTAATTTGTAATATAATGCATGGAATAAACGGTGCCAATTCTGAATGGTCCGAAACATTCGGATTGTATTGTAGAACTGGATATATAGTAAATCACTCGGATTTTGTGCAGATGTTCTTGAGATTACTTTCTGGTACCGGACTTGTATTCTCCGATAAAGGTTTAGTGAGTATTTATTTCATTAAATTAAGTACTTAAACATTGCGACATTCGAACATTGAAACACTCGCAGATCAGATTTATACACGTACTTACCTATAAAGAGCCTACGAAATATTAAAAATTGGAAATCAGGTTAACCTTGCCGAATATTTTCGTTCGATACGTTTAT
The DNA here is from genome assembly GCA_029619315.2 of Dynastes maya. Taxonomy (NCBI): domain Eukaryota; kingdom Metazoa; phylum Arthropoda; class Insecta; order Coleoptera; family Scarabaeidae; genus Dynastes; species Dynastes maya. Next base: position 55,255 of record JAROYE020000023.1, read on the forward strand.
TACATGCATCCTGGAGAATTTATTATCTAAGTTCATAATTGCACCAGTTTACAAATTTAAAGTTTTGTCTTCCCCGAGAAAAACTTTTTATATTTTTTGGAATTTGTATGTTTTTACCGATAATAAATATACAAATAGAAATCTTCATCGCGTCTGGTTGTTTGTAAAATGGCAAAATGCTCCCGAGATTATGATAAGCGTGAAAGCTTATACACCCCGTTGGCCCTTCACCACACGTTAAAAAAATCACCTTGTTTTTAAATTTATTGTATTAACTTCTTCCCTAAGTTAGGGAAATTTTGCACAATATGGCAACACTGCCTCTCGGTATCCCAAGGGCAACCCCTCCCAAAAAAAGGGCGATTCATTAGTGAGACAATATCTCGATATTTCACGAAAGAAGCTCTTATTGCCACAATATAATTGGACCTTTTCAAGCTAGCCATACTTTTCGGACGAATGATGTTTATTTATTGGAAATCAGAGGCACTCTATTCCTATTGCCTATGCTGTAAACTGCAAAGAGTTCTAAAATATGATCGCAAAGAAACGTAATCGAGAGGACCATAGTATTTTTAATTAATTTTTTTGTTGGTTACAACTACATCTGACTGTTAAATCCAAGATTTAAACTTCAAATTACGTTTAGCATTTATTGACAAGCTTCACAATTCAAATTACATTTGATGTTTATTGACATTTCTTATAAATTTTAAAGTACGTTTACTACAGATCGCCAGACATTTATCATTGAAAACTGTTTTCGTAATGGGCAAAAGCAACAAGAATTTCGTTGCGTTGCTAAATTTCTCGAAACTGGTACAGTAAGTCGCAAACCCGGTATTGGAAGACTCAAGAAAAGAACTGCCGAAACTATTGCGGATGTGAGGAGGCGTATAGATCATTCACCTAAAAAGTCAATTAGAAAGCTTTCACGGGAAACTTATTTGTCATATGGTACTTATCAGCATATCCATATAGAATTTGTGTTGTGCTTAAGTCCATTGACCACATAATGAGAGTGCAAAACTGCAATTGGTTTGGAAGCCACATGAATGATAATATCCATGACAAATCCTTCTTTTCACACGAAGCTTGGTTTCACCTTAATGGTTTTATTAACGAACAAACCATACATATATAGTCTACTGAAAACCTTTATGTCATGATACAGAAACCATTGCATTCGGAAAAGCTTGGTGTTTGATTATCTGCTTCACGGAGAAGGATTACTAGTCCGTTATTTTTTCATGAAACAGTAAAGGCAGAAAGATATCGTAATATCATGGCCATCTCGATGACGTTTTTTTTTTATAATCGTATTATATGAAACGATTGCAAGTTTACTAGGACTTATTAAGTATCATTGTCTAGTAAATTAAACGGTATATTACATGCAATAAACGTAACGCATAAATGAAATATAAATTTTTCATTGTCTCGTGCGCAATTTCTTTTTGAGACATGCTTTTCACTATTTACGTGTCGTAGACAATGTTGTCTGGACCAACACATTAACGGGATTTTACAGATTACACATTTAATTTTAGCACCTTCATATATTAAGTCTGGAATTTCTGCAATAAATTTTCGAAGTTTGTCCGACCGCGGTCGTTTTGCTGACGAAATCATAATTTTTCTAGGACAGATAAACAATTGCGCAAATGACCGGCAGCGAAAATGTCCGTACTGCTCCGCAGACGAAGTAATACTACCGTTCCTCTCGGTCCGAACTGATTCTACGCCGATGCGCGGTACCGCTCGTGGCCAGCGTTAGTGATAACTATAGACAAATTGTTCCCAAACTTTTGGTTAACAACCACAAAATGAATATAAATATATCTTTAAAAATCTACTTTCTAAATTCATATCTCGATTTTTCCCCCCGAGGATCTAGAAATCATTAGTGTTGAACAAGGTGAACGTTTTCATTAGGACCTTGGGATGAGCATATGTTGGGGGATAATTGGTGTCTGGTGATAAAAGAATCTGACTCAAATTTATACAAAAAAAAGAGTAAAGTAGTACATTTTTAGTTTTTTTTGTCTGTGTTAATAGCGTGCTTGTTATAAACCTGAAATAAATATATATTTTGGAAATGTGACGTAATTAAAGTTTTTTGACAATAACTGTGAATTTAGCAACACCAAAGACTTACAAGACAACGCTTTTCGTTAACGAGGAAAGAAACCTGTAACCTGGTGTAATTTTCTCCACACTAGAGGTTTGTTCGCTTGGCCTAGACTAACTGCTCAAGTACCCAGTGTAAAAATACGCGTTTGTTAGAACTGAAAGTTGTGCGTTGGGACCCGTGCAGCTGCACCGATGCAGTTGGAGTCTACGCTTCTTACGCGCAATCCAGAGTAGGAGTAAGAAGTGTATACACTGAAATAAGTAAGGCTAATTTAAATTTCAAGTATGGATAATATTCCAACTTGTAGTCGAATATCATCTTTGACAACAGACGCACGTATTTTAAAGGACGATATTGGTAATCCCGTGATAATAAATTGTTTTGTGCATAAATTAATGAGTAAGTAAATTATACATCTACTATTCTGAAAACATAAAAAAACATTGATAAAATTTAAAAGAAAATATCTTCCTACCGCTCGAAAATAACAAATGTAATTACCCTTCTGGCTGACGACGAGGAAGAGAATACAGTTGCCCAATGGAGTGACAGTTCTACAAAATTATTATTGTTATACAAAAATAACAAAGCGTTAGTTGAATAAGAAAACAAACAATTAAAGCTATGAAAAAATGTGAGAGAAAATTTCTCAATACTGTGATGAAAAATTACGGGCAGTCATTTGTCCGCATCTGCTTGATATACGCTGGCTACTCTAGTAACGTCATGTTACACTACACCCAGTAAAAGGTGCAGCCCGAGCGAACAAACCTTAGATGTCGCCGTATACAGAATCGTAATTCACTACGTAATTGTGCCTGCAGTTGTCAGAATCACAACATTATACTGCCAATTTTATCCCGTTATCTAGCATTACCAATTTTTCCTATCTCGTGGGCTCTCTAGATACAGGTTGACAACCAAATCTGATTTAATAGCTACATGTCTATCAGAAAAAAGAACATTTCATGGAGATATTAAATTGATTTTGGTTGTCGACCTGTACGTATATATACTCTTTAATCTTAGCAACATACATCTTACAGGCTGGTCCATCTTTATGTCGAGCATTGCACGATTTGATAGTACGTCTGCACATGAGATGTGATGTGGTTAGCCCGAATAGTCAGGCTGGAAGTTTATTGAAAAGTCTTCTCCTAAAAATAGTCTACCAACTAGTTCAGCCATCAGGACCATTAAATGCCAGACAAGGTCCATTAGATGCTCAATGCAAGCTGCTGCAAACAATGGTTTATCTGGACTATGCTAATGCAGATTTGAGTATTGCCATAAGTATCCTTGAATGTACAGGTATTTTTTTTTAATTTGTTGCAAAGTGTATAAAAATAATTCTTTTCAATAACTTGTAGGAATTTTAGTTCATTCGTATGTTTCAAACAGTGATCGAATAAAATGCGTTAATATTGGAGAACGTTTAAGTCAAACCTCACATTCATTTAGTGGAATATTTGCGTCAGTTTTAGGCGGTGAAACTAGCAAACAGGATAGACCTGTTTCTTGGGATATGTTATTAATATCACTTCTAAAATTATTAGTGAAATTAGTTCAAACGCCTTTACCAAACATGGGTAATCAACCAGTAAGTTAAATTTTACATTTTTCTTGTTATAAAAGTACAATTATTAAGCAAAAATATTGTTTACTAGGAGGCTATGGAAACGGAAAGTGCAATATCTTCTCAAACAGATGAGAGTAAAGCGGAACAGATTCATCAAGATTCGCTTAGGAGCAGTCCACCAGTACCTTGTCTTGCTGACACCGTTCTGCAACATCATCCAAGCATTATTAGATTATGTCAAGCTTTAGCAGCTTGTAAGGCTTCTTCATTATCGATGTTAGCAAACATGTCTCAACAAGTAACCACCTTTGTAACGTTTATGTTATAGTTGTATAACATTTTTTGTATTTTAGAGTACAATTGCTGATCTAGGCGAACCAACAACAGTTGGAGATGCTGTATTCAATCTTCTCGCCGCTTTGGCAAGGAAAGCTTCTCAAAAAACTTTCATAATGGAACCTCTTCTTATATTCCTATCTCAAACTCCGCAATTAAGCGAACCATTGTTATGGTTCATATTACAGGTTCTAGATACTGAAGAATCGTTAAGGTCATTTGTTTCAGCAGGTAGATGCTTACAAAAATATAATTTGTTTTTTTTTTATATCAAAAAATGTCAAAAAGTGTTTTAACTAAAAGCAGAACAATTCTAAGGATTTCGTTTATTTCAGGTGGCATAAGAATTTTAGGCCAAAGTTTAGTACGTAGCAGCAATGCACCAAATACAGTTTCACACGCAAGTACGGTCTCTATGGTCATGCAACATTTTGTCGGCTTCAATGCTAGATCTGATGCCAATACTGCAATTGCAGCTTCATCCTCAACAAAGAAACTCCAACAGGCTTGCTTAGAAAATAATTTATCATTAGTAAATTTCGCACCTTACGGAAGCATAAGGTAAGCAACCACAACTTGTAAATATATGCAATTATGAACACTAAGCTCCCGAAAAACTTAATTGCAAGTATTGTAAAAAAAAAATTATTAACTTTAAAATGAGCTCTACGTGATCCATTTTAATGCGCCTACATTATTATGATTAATACTTGAGCAATAGTTGATCACCATAGGTTTATTATCATTGAAGTAATTCTCGAAAGGCAATGGCCCCAAGATACTACCTTGAGGCACGCCTTTGTCAGTAGTTTTACACATGTACGGTATGCTCTGAATCCGGATTTGTTGGATGGATAAGAATTTGCAGCTCTAACAATCACTAACCAAAAATTCTCTTCAGATGTCAATCTGGCACTGCTCATCCAGCCGATGTACTTATACAAGGAGGTACAGCGACTCACAGAAGAGCACGAACTCCTCAATGGTCTTACCACTTCTATCCAGAAGAAGCTCATACAGAATTGACTTTGCAACTACCTAGCGCTGTATTATTAAGAGAAGTGCATTTGCAACCTCATTTAAGTGCTTTAGCAACTTGTCCTTCTGCAGTTGCGTTAGAGGTAAGAAAGCGTTAATGTATATGCGGTTTTTAAAAATTAAATTGTGGAAGGATATATTTTTTTGAAGGTTAATATATTTATTCGTTGTATTGATAGGTATCAGCGGATGGACCTTCAAGATTAGTACCAGCTTGCCCCCCTCTTCCAACAAGTGGCATGACATTCATCAGACTTCATCTACCAGTTCCAGAAGTAGTAAACTGTATCCAACTGCGCTTGTACAAGCCTAGAGATGCTAACAACATTGGTTTATCCCAAATTAGACTACTTGGCACTTCCGCTTTTGGCGGAAATGTTAAGCAGCAAATTCTCGACTTGTCAGAAGATGAATCGCATTGCAAGTATAGCCTAGGCTGGTTACGTCTTCTACACCATTGTTTTACATTGTCAAATGATGAGGAATTAGAACAACACGTTATCGCAAGCGCAGCACAAGTTCCAAACTTATTAAATACGTGTTGCGGCCTGTTGCTAGTACCAACACATATTCCCAGCCTATATTTGCCGAATTTAGAGAAAGTTCTTTGCGAATTAAGCTTATATGATAGGCAAAATGGATTGAATGTCATTAGAATATTATTAGACAGTAGATTAAATGGTAGCGATCCGATAAACGTCGTTTTAAACTTGGTCGGAGGAAAAATATTAATGAACTCGGCTGGTTCCCAATCCGCTTGTGAACTGCTGTATCAAGTATGTGGGCACCAAGTAAGTAAATAAGATTATCTTGATTGTTATTTTTTATCTCGTAAATTGACAGCTTTTACTAAGCAATACGTCATCTAATGGCAAATGTAAACAGTTTATTATGTTTTACTTATAAGAAGGATAAAAACGGCAACTAGGGTTGTTGGTTTTCAAAGCCTAATTTCTAAAAGCTACCTTGTCCATATTTGCTACGTATAATTACAAGGATTATTAATGCTTGTTTGTTGGAGGGCGTTTTTGCTGGTTACTGGAAAAAGAGCATTATTATATCTATTCGAAAGTCTAAAACACCTACAGATTTTTATAATTTAATGTCAATGTCTATTTTACTTGTGTTGTCGAAACTATCAGAGAAAACAGTCAGGATTTCGCTCAATTTCTGCAACCCTTGTGTTCTAACCTCACACTGTGCATGTAAAACGTAACGGATAAGCGGCAATGAGCTGTTTAACACACAACAGAATTAGTTGTACGCAGTATAGTTATAAGAACTAAATTCTGATTGGGTCCGTTATATTTAGAAATAACGTAATTTAATTCGATATACGATATAAATTTTACCAAAATTTTACGTTATAGATCATAACGGCAATTTTTATAAGGAAAAATGGACTACCGCAAACTCTCTAATATTCATAATAATGATTTTATTAAATTTCTCTAAAGCTTTCGATGCCATTAATCATTCTCTTTTAATTTCTATTTTAAAACATGCTGACTTTAGCGTAAATTCAAATTTATTCTTCTCTTCACATTTATTAAACAGAACACAACTAGCCTGATATGTCGTTATCTTGCCCATTTCTTATTGTATTTGGAGTCCCTCAAGACAGTATTCTTGGTCTCGTAATACAGCTATGCCTAATTTCAAAATTAAAATAAATGAATGTATTAAATTGTGTGCGTGATTTATGGCTTCACTTGAACACGATCCTTCGTTTTAAACAACATGTCTCTCGTTTAGTAAAATTTGGTTATTGTATTTTAAACATTTTATGTGGTAGCAAGGAATGTTTGGATATTGTTGAGGCAGGATGAATATCGATGCACGTCATTGATCGTAAATGCTGTCATATATTGCGCTGTTGTCAAAACACGTTGAGAATCGCGTATAATTTTTCATTGAATAGATGTTAGGTTATGTTGTTTATCATGGATGTACTAAACGCAAATGTTTCTCTACTGTAGGTATTTATTAAAATAATGATAATCCTATAGTACGTTAGTTATGAAAGAAATGAGAAAGTTATATATATCTTAATGGCAACTATTTAGCTTTAAGTTGTATATAATAAAAACCTCTTCGTGTATTGGTGCTTTTTTAATAACCAAACGGAACTTACTTTACGAATCTCCCTCGTATTAATCATAATTTAAAAAACATCTGAGGATTAATGTGTCCAATGAAAATTACTAAAGCGTTCATTATGTAAAGTTCGCAAAATTTTTGTAACAAATAAATTGACGATGACACACAAGCAATTTTAGACCATGTCTGGAATTTATTATAAACATTTTTATTTATTACAGTTATCACGGTCAGTCGAGCCACTTTTTTCGAGATGTATAACTATTGGGCTGACATCTGACATGATTCATTTCTCCATGATAATCAAAGCTTTTAAAATTCGAACAAAATATCAGGGGTGCATCAGATATAAATCTATTGACATTTCCAGCGTGTAAAATAATATATTTACAATGCAATTTACAATTATTAAAAAAATCTATGAATATTGTACATGTGCACACCTTTTGCTTTAGGTTTTTGTTTTCTTAACACTTTATTTTTTCAAAAATTTATGTTTCGTCTAAATAGACGAACTACCAAAAACTTGCACACATGGTGTGCAAGTTTTTAAACATATGATTGTAAAAAATTGGCGCTAGCATTTGCTGTTTGTTCCATCAATTCTTGTTGAAGATCATCTTTTCTCCTATGGAAACCTATTTTTTTTTAATAATCCCTAGAGGCGAAGGGCTTCCTTCAAAATTTGCAACACATTCCGTATCGTGTGTTATTCTAATGCTGAAACCACACTAACGTCCAATGCCGTTAATTGTCGCGTTATTTGATATTAAACATAGGTGTAGCTACGACTTAACGCGCTAATTTATCATTACTAATGGTGTTAGACGATAGCTCAGATGGAGGTCTTTTTTGACACTTCAAAGCGATTTTAGCCCGTCATCCATCGTTGTTTTGGTCACACTAGCATTGTGTATTATGAACGCAACAGGTTCGAGCTTCGAGGGTAGTTTACAATTTTAAAAGTACAATCATACAAAGTGGAGTGGTCTGATGAAAAAATGATTAAGTTTTTAGAAGTGTTTCAAACAGACACTCATACAGTATACCATTGCACGTTAATTTATGGACTAGACGACAAATGTAAGTGTAGCCATTCAATTTAGTGCGTAGTTCAATCCATATTTTTTAACGCCTCAATTATTGCGATAATGGACGTTATACGTTAACGTTAGTGTAGCCCCAGCATAAAATATCAAAATATTTAGAAGTAAATTAAATTTGATACACAGGGGTTCATTATTTTTCACTACTTATGATGTGGTACTAACAGAAGATATACTAATATTGAAAGCTGCGTCAATACGCCAAAACTGCATAGGTTATCATTCCTTGAACACGTAAGTTTGTGCAAATTCACTACTTACTTCCCCCACTGCCTCAAAAGGTATCAAAGGTTGTCCGTGACTGCGAATACAATTATGTTCTTGTTCAAAGAACGTTATTAACGCTGCAGCTATTTCTTTTCCTTGTTTACGCAAATATTTCGCTATTTTAACGTAATACAGTTACCAAGAAGTGTGATTATTCATTAGATTCCTGACAAGGTCAAAATGTAAAAAAAAAAATAAGTACAGTCGCTGGCCATATTACTTGAAACATGTGATAAATCAACCCTTTTACCTGGAAATTTCCATCCTATTATAGTGATATTTTTTTGCTTTGAATCCGATCGCTTATAGGGGGACTAGATTATTGTATCAATAAACCAAAATACCAGAGAAATGATATTTAGAAGAGTAAAGTACGTATATATAAATATTTCAGTTATCAACTTACATTTAGCGAGTTCACAGTTTAGAGAATGCATCGATATTTTTAAAAATATTTCGTCATAACCGTATAGAACCTAAGTTATGGAATATCGTTAAGTGTTTTGTGTTGATATATCGTTATTGCAAAGGTAAAATTGTTTTTTATCTCTCTCTTAATAATTAATTATTTGGAATTTGAAAAAAATTGAAATATTTGGGGTTTTTTGTAGAAAATGCCTGGGAAAGATTTAACAAGTGAACAAAAAGCCGCTATAGAAGCTCTTCTACAATCAAACAAACATTCACAACGAGAAATTGCAAAATTACAGAAAGTATCTCCTTCTTCTGCATCGCGTTTATCTTTGAGCAATAGATTTGCTACAATTAAAATGATTCAAAAAAATTTACAAGAGAGAGAAATAGAGATTTTGAGCAGAACTGTCAGGCGCCGATTGCGCGAAAATCGCCTAATGGCCCGAAGACCTGTAAAAAAGCCGCGTTTAACAGAAAAAATGAAATCTGCTCGTCTCAACTTTGCAAGAGAATATCGACATTTCACAGACGAGTATTGAAAAAAGGTGAATAACTTAACATGATTTTTACTGAATTAATATTTGCATTATTTAATAGGTTTTCTCTAGGGACGAGTGCTCGCTCTGTGTGTTAGTGCAGCGAGCACAATTTGTTCGTAGACGACCTGGCGAACGTCTCACACAGTCCACGGTTCTTCGAACTGTAAAATACCCTCCGCAGGTAATGATTCGGGGAGTGATTTGTGGAGACGGACCCGGCCCTTTGTATTTTGTAGAAGGAACAATGCGTCAAGAGCAATACATAAATGTGTTAAAAAACACGATATTACCGTATTTTAAGCCAGGACGTCGCATACCGACAGGGCGTATATTTATGCAAGATAATGCTCCTTGCCATGTGGCAAAAAAAAGTTAAAAAATTCTTTGAAGACAATCACATACCTCTTTTACGTTGGCCCGGAAATTCACCGGACCTCAATCCCATCGAGAACGTATGGAATCGACTAAAAAGTAAGGTATATGAAAGAGAAAACCCTACAAAGGAAATATTAATGAAGAATATAAAGGATGTATGGGAGAACGATGAAGATATAAAAGAGCCGATCATATCTTGCATTGAAAGTATGCCCCGAAAAATTAAGGGTGTTATTAAAAATCATGGGTTACGGACTAAATATTAATTACTTATTTAATACTTACATATGTTACATATTTTTACAATATATTTTATTATGAAGAAACTACAAAATATTGAGTGTTTCAAGTAATTTGGCCAGGGACTGTAACGTAGCAAACAGAATAGGCGTTGAATAAGCAATAGTCTAAACGAACGGCACAAATATCAGATAATGTTGACACTTATATCGACAACAGTATACTTCAATGCCAATAGCTGTAAGAAAGTCGAATTCCGTTAATTAATAATATGCCCTTTAAAATAATTAATTAATTTTGATAAGTAATAATATATGCTAATATCAATTGATATGTATTTTAAAAAATTACAAATTCGCGTTTTACAGTTGGTAGTGTGACGCCATATATATTTAGCATATATGACGTGCATCGATATTTATGCTGCCCCGAATATACTAATTTGAAGGCATTGTGTTTTTATGTAATGTTTTAGTATGTATGCCACTACCCATAAATTAACATTACATTCAATACACATTAAGATCAAATTTTTAAAATATAATCTATTTTCAGGATAGAGATACACCATACCGTGTAGCGTTGATGCTAGAATGGTTACAGCGGACAGCTATCCAAGCCATACATAGTAATAATATGGATACCTGTAGTTCGGCGTACATTTCTTGCATAGCTTCAATTATATGGACAGCCAATCAAATGCAGGTGAACTACAACTTAGTGGAGATGGTTACGTTGGATCTATTTGACGCAGTTTACAAATTCAATATGATAGCTACAAAGAACATACCCCTGAAATGCGCTTTAGACTCCCTACTGTGTTCCTTATGTTACATAAAAAGCGAACTATTTCCAATACTTCTACAGAGGATGGGTGTCTTGATTCCTAACTTATCTACGGACCGTAGTGCCTCAATTTCGGACGACCGAAAAGATTCCGAAAGCATGACTGACGATTCGAAACAAATCTTTGAAAACAACTCCGAATGGTACGGCCACCTTGTGATCAGCGAACTCCCATATCTAGACTTATCAAATGAACAATTAGAGACAATCGCATTAGTTAGTCGATCTCCTACGGCTATTCAACAGTTACTGGATTCTGGATTACCTAAAATATTAAATTCCGCGGTATTACAATTCTGCAATGCGAAATCGGAATCTACTTCATTAATGTCTAAATTGGATAGGGTCACGGTCATTTTGAAATTTTTCGCAAACGTCAGCGAAGAAAGACTTATGAGGGACTGGCTAGGATCTCAAGAAGGATCATCGTTTTGGCTACCCCTATTACAATTTCTATGTAAGCGATCTTACAACAGAAAAAGCGTGCACTCGGAAAATTTCGCGCAACTAGAGGAAGTTGTAGTTAGATTCTTATCAAGAGTTTGTCTATGCCATCCAAACAATCAAGCTCTTTTGGCTAAAGTCCTATGTGAAGTTATAGCGCAACAAACGAATGGAATTACAGGCTTCATGCGCAGGCTAATATTGCAACTTTTGTTAGAAAATGAGAAGATACCGGTCAGTATAAAGGCGAACGAAACATTGTATAAAAATTCAACAGTACTTCATCCATACTTACCTCTCCATCCTGCGTTTAAGCAAACTCACGATCGTGCCCTTCTTTATCTCGGAACTAACGTTATGATAGGCGATATTTTAGTACAATACATCTCATTTTCGACAAGTTTAAAAGCGGAGAGCCCAGCCAAGAAAGAATCCGGTGTGAAAAGTGAATCCTTGAAGAACTGGTGGCCTATGGTGGATTCTGATATCAGTATGGCTGCTGGAGTGACTGCCAAAGATAAAAGAGCCAAAGACGCGAAGAACCAAGTTACTGCAACACCTCAATTGAAGAAAAAGAGATACACCTCTGCCGAGGGTACAAGTAATGTTGATAATTTCGACGGCCGTATTGTCAAATGCGACGCTTTACCAGATCAAATACTACCTGTGAATTTAACTCTAGCCCAATTGCTAAGAATGATAGAAGATCATGGAGTAACAACAGATTGGCCATGCATTCATCTGACAATCTATCAGAATAAAGGTAAAATTATTTTTTTTTGTCTTCATGTTATAAAGTGATTCGCTTTTCTTAGGTTCGGAGGAGGAAAACCAAAGAATTAAATTAACATCTACCCAAAAACCCCTTAGCAGTGCCTTACAAGTGTTCAGTTCCATGGGAGGATTGGCTTTACTTGCGCAGCATCTCCCCACAGTGTATCCGGAAACAGTTAGAACGTCTAACATCGAAAAGCCAACAGATTCAACGGAATCTGATTGGGTCAAAGTTGAAGGTTAATATGCAATTTATTACTTTTATTTTACATTCAGTTGTGGAAAAAAAATTACTTATCTTGATTAAGTAGAGAAGTTGATGAAAAGCTTTGCGAGTCAAAAGTAAGAAATAAATTCAATAAAAGGGAAAGTATTGATTTTTGGAAAGATTCCAAAAACAGGTCAATTTTGTTTTTAAAACTTCTCACTTTTTGACATAATATTCGGATACATAGGGTGATGCGTGTAAATGTAGTGACGTCATCGGCGTTTTTTTTTTGAATAGCAGCCTCTAACATTCAATCCAATTAACAACATGGCAATGTTTGTTACCTATATAGGGAAATTTTTTAGAAAAATAATTATGAAGATAGGAAAGTGCATTTTTATTATAATTGCAAACAAAGAACAAATGCAACGTTATTATCAAAGCAAATGCAGAAAATGTCCACCAGCAACTGCGGGGTCTGTGCTTATAGACTTCAACCTTGAGTAAACCCCAGAGGAAAAAGTCACAAGGGGTTAGACCTGGTGATCGAGTCGGCCATTGAACGTCACCCGTCATTGAGCCTCAAAACCTCCAGCGATCGCCCGGCTGTGTGAGTTGTCGCTCCGTCTTGTTGGAACCAAACATTGGCAACGTGAAAATCATTCAGGTTTGGTCCCAAAAAGTTCTGTAACATGTCAATGTACCGACCAGATGTAACTGTGACCGCCATTTCTCCCTCTTGAAAAAAAATAAGGACCAATGATTCCATGACTGCTTATGGCACACCATGTGGTTACCTTGTGTAGTGACGTGTAGTGTGTAGTGGCCTTTCGTGAAACTCCCTTGAGTTTGCGATACCCCAGTACCGGAAGTTTTGGCGATTTACAGTGCTGCAGAGGTGGAAATGAGCCTCGTCGCTGATCAATATCGGCAGGTGGAATATCGTTAAGAAGCTGCCGACAAATGTTTACACGGTTTTCGAGATCCCTCGGTAACAGTGCCTACACGATCACCATTTTGTATGGGTGAAAAAAAATGAAGCAGCTCATGCAAAATACGACGTAGCGACTTGGCATGCCCAGTGCAACAGCGTGCTTGCGGGCTGACGTCCGTGGAGATCGGAGGATGGCACGTCTTACCGTCGCAACATTTTTGGGGTTACGAGCACTGCGTGGTTGACTCCCCACCCCCCATTTCGAATCCACTTAAAGATTGTTGGTCTTGAAGGAACGGGAGCCAGGGGGGCTGAATTAAAGTTTGTTCGAAATGCACGTTGCGCGTTCACCACTGAATTCCCGTTTGTTAGAAAAGCTTCAATAATAAACGCACGTTGTTCACCCGACCACGACATCTTCTCTACTGACCAACTTTCGGTTCGCTCGAGTCAAACGCTTCCTTCCCCACTCTTCGCGGGCCACCCCTCTCGACGCCAACCCTCCTTGAAATCATAACAGAAGTATTGCCCCACCCTGTAGTATCAGAGATTTATTTAGTAATATTTGAAAAAGTGCTTGAAACATATTTTAGCGTATTAATGGGTAAACTGCGTTTTCAGATAATTAGTACCGTACCATATTCAACGAATATTGTTTGCAATATCGTCTCCATGTGAAATAGTTGTTTGACTATACAGTTCTATACAATTTGAAAAGTTGATGTTTTGTCGTGTCTCATTTTTTACCGATTTCGATTCACTGAGAAATATGTTTAAGATCATTATCCTGTCGCAGTCACATAAGGCATATTATCTTCTCAATATAATACATAACATTGATAAGATATGTTTAGGAACCTCTTTAGTCGTGGTGTTACAAATTAAATGTATAGGACTAGTACCATTCTAAGAAAACCTACTCACACTTCAACACTTATATCAAATGTTTATAGTGAATATGAAAGGGTCTTATTAAATATCTTTCATTTTGAGTAGAGTGCTTCTTCCGATTCATTTTATCTTAAATGTTTATTTGAGTGAGACATTTGTATACATAACATAAAACAAGAATGATTCCTGTCTTTTATATTGCAAAATACTAATTAAATGTATTTCTTCACAACTTAGGGCTACGTACCTATCTGCCGCAGAGATTAAATTGAAGCAAATTGTCTTGAATATTTTTTTGTCGATTACTGTAAACGCATATCAAATAATCATTTTCATTTCGGTTGTAGGAAGTGATGATATATATGAAGATCTGGAAGAGCCACTAAGTTGCAGTACACCGAAAACGATGAAATCTTCTGGTGCGATACTTAACGTTCCACCACATTCTCTAACAGCGTTTAGCCTATTTCTTCGACTGCCAGGTTACGCAGAAGTTCTCCTAAGAGACACGAAGAAAGCGTTATGCTTATTGCGATTGGTACTAGGTGTCACAGACGACGGTGAAGGTAAGCAGCGCTTTAGCCAAACAGAACGTATTAAAATTATTTTTCAATAAGGCAAGGGGAATTTTAAGTTGCTTAAATTAGTTATTAGTGATTTAGCAAAATTTAAATAAGCAAATAAAATACTATAGTTAACATGGTAACAAAAAATCCTACAGGAGGAGATATTTTCCAAACACCTGTTGCGGATTCCTTACCAACACTCCCATTCGAAGTGCTGAAGAAATTGTATGAAGCCACTCCTTTAACGACAGACGACGGGCGATTACTTCGAAGGATCAGCATTAATATTGGCGTCGTACACCTTCTGCTTGCATGCCTTGGTATTTTCACCCATCAAACTCAATCAAGTACCCAAAAGGAAAGTAAATCCAAAGATGACCGAAGCCAGTTATATTGGGCAAAAGGTAAGTTCTACAAATCAATAGAATTGCTTCAATTTCAATGTAGGTTGAATCACAAACAAAGAAGTATTTGTTAAACTAATAATAGCTGCCTTTACAAATTAGTGGCAGGATGGTCACATAGACACCTGGAATGTACGCTGAGGGATGTATTATGGTCAGAGACGAAAGTCAGTTAGGATCGAGGCGTGACTGAGAGCTTAAACAAGAATACGTCAGCGTTAGGGAGGTGGAGAGGCAGCATCGTGTATGCATTCTATCCTTATCTAAAATAACGATAGAATGATGTACGTGAATGCATATTCCTTTTTCGTACTCGGTCACGCCTCGAACCTAACTGACTTTCGTCTCTGATTATGATTACTAAGACTTACTCGATTTTGATGAAACTTTGCAGGATTGTAGGGCAGTCAAAAATACTGTATTTTATAGCTCTCGAATTTTGCGCTGTAGGCATGGGGAAGGCTCTTGAAAATCAACTATTTTTGTTTTTTTTTTGCAACGGAAGACGTGCTTTAAAAACTGTATTGATACCTTCGTAGAATATCAGTGTTTTACAAAAATAGTTTTCAAAATAAAATAAGAATGCAGTTTAATTAATATATCAACTGGTAACATCAATTGCAATATTGGAACAGGACACGTTTTATTCTTTGTTATAATGGTGTACGTCTTTACAAACTTTTACTTGAACATTGTTCCACTACTTCTTTAGAAAGACTTAAGGTACTGAATGGTAGCTATGTAGTAATTTTTAACTATAATATACACTTTAAAATAATATTCTCATCCTAAATTTTATCTTTATATCGAAAGGCTACATTCTTTAGTAGCTACCATACAGTGCGCGTGGTTTCCCTGACATTACCTGCTGAAGGGCGAGTCATAGCCATGTATTCAAACAACGTTCATAACCAGACTGTCGTAATTTTTAAAGAGCCGATCGGTTGACAAATTCACTTTTAATCCGAACGCACTCTTTTTATCAGTTTCCCCACCATACCCTGTGTTGGGATAATTCCACTCACGTACAAATACGTATAACCAGTATTACATTTTGCTTTTGTAAAACTAACTAATACAACTAGGAATATAATTTTCGATATCCTTTTACAATAATATTGTTACAACAGCATACCATTACAATTATTACTATTGATAACAGTAAAAATTATTTTCCAGTATAAACATGTAAGACTTGTATTTGTACAACGAACAAACACTTCATTTTCAAAATTGTGGCTTTTAGGTACTGGTTTTGGTACTGGTTCGACGCAACAAAGTTGGAACGTTGAACAAGCGCTTCTAAAACAGCGTAGTGAAGAGGAACATGTCACGGTGTTACTACAAGTACTTTCAAGTTACATTAATCCGGCCGGAGAAAACGATGATGAATTAGGTACAGGCTCAGTATTGCCGCCGCAATTTTCTCAACTTCTCGGGAATAGTGCACTTCTGCCTGCATTAAGTTCATACTTGAGAAATGATTCGGGTAAGAATAGTTTCAATGTTTTCTATCTTTCCTTTCATTTTTTCGATTTATTTGTAGTATTGGATATGGCCCGGCATATCCCGTTATACAGAGCGGCATTAGAAATTTTAAGGGCGCTTGCTGTCAGTTGCCAACTTGTAAATCTACTATTACCTCAGAAATCCAGCACTAGTCCGTCGATTAGTTCTCTCCTCAAAAATATGAAGACCTGTGTCGATACCTACGCTTCCAAGCTCAGGTCAGCCCAGACTCATAAAAGTTTAAAAAAGTATGTTTTCATTTCCGATTTAGGAACTAAAAGAAGTGTTTTACTTTTTATTTTTCGTGAATAACTAGTTACTTGTCACCTTGTATAATGATGTTTTGTATCTTTTTATAGGTTTAATGGTAAACCTACAAGTGCCAAATATAAATTTAAAACGAACGAACAGTTGGAGGAAATCGAAAGAGATGAAGGTCTAGCGATGCTGATGCCTGACATTCAACTAACTGCCACCTTAGTATGTAGCGTTACAGATAAACTTGTGGATGCAGAAAACGAAGGATCTAAAGACTTTAATCCTGAGCGACCGCTTTCAGAATCTTTGGAGGAAAGATATTTGAAAGTAATGAAAGCGCTTCAGTTTGGTAAGTTACTAATGCTAAAAATGCGAATTTCTAAATTCTCCAAACTCTTATTGTCAGCAAAAATCTTTGTTTTTACGTGTCATTAATATTTTACAGTTAATGTACGATCTTCAAGATACACTAAGTTTTCGTTGGGCGCTACCCTAACTCCAGTATATTCAAAAATGTTCACAGCTTGTATGCCACAATCAATTTTAATGCAACTTTTCAGTACACAGGAAAGAATTTATCGTTAGATAATTTTTTTTTATGGCAAATTTTAAGGTACATTACAAATAGGAATTGTTATTTTGTCAGTGTATAACATGAATATAGGTTCGGATTCCGAAATTGGCTTAGCGCCAACTAATTCACGCATACATTTCGGATTTTAATTTATTTTTGGCTTATTCCTTTATTATTTATATACACATAAGGAAAGAAAATGTCTAGCTATACGAAAAAGCGTACATGCGACAACGGTAAACGCGAATGGGTGATTCACCACAAACGGAGGGGTTAGCGGCAGTCGACGGCTCACGACGGTTACCGATCTGGTTAGTTACGAGGTAAACCGCATTATGTGCGGACGATCTTAATAAGAATTTCTAGAGTATTTATTCTTCTTTTCTTTTATTTCATCAGAATCTGTTTTTATTTTCGTCTTTAGAATTTCTTATTAGCTTCATCTAAACTTCGTAGCAACAACAAAATAAATATGCGAAACTGTCATTTCCAAGAGACCATGACTTCAAATTATTACGTGCGCTCTTGCACACAGTAGGTCTACATGCCGACGTTGTTATAATCGTACTAACGACCCGCATCGAATCGATCGAATTCCACTCAATCCCCTCCTCACTCTCTCGCCGTACATATATAGATATAGCTAATTTCACATTTTCCCAATGTGTATATATACGTAAGCGGACATCTTATTTGCAGTTAATTTTAATTAATCGTAAGGTTAATTTTGGTGTGTGGTTGTAGAAATTTGTACATATTTGTTAGCTTAAAGTCAAATTCAGCATCATCCGGTACAAAATTTCGAACGCTGATTAAGCATTACTTATAATCCGTGCATTCAAGGAGCCCTGGTGCTAGAAGCGGTAAGCGCTAGCGCTTGAACCCGTAGAACGACATTCAAGCCGCTTTTTCTAGCGCATGCCTAGTTCGAACTTCTAACGGCGGTTATATTTGTTTCATACAAGTTGTGTTTAACTTTAACACCACTTACTTCGAGATCCTAAGCAGAATTTACCCGCAAAGGCAACGACAGCGTATTTATATACTCTTACCACATTGTGTGTGAATAGTCAATACATATTCAAGGAACTAATGACTAGAGTTTATTAAAAAGGTGGTACCGGCAGTAGCGCACCGCATAAAAGTAGGTACGTAATATACAATATTAGTGAAAGATAATATTGTTACCTTTTCCTGTCGTCTTGATGTGCACTGTGGCAATTGGCAACCACCCTGGTTAGCTGCGTAGAATTGCAACATCAGCAACGCTTCCATTGTCGATTTATTCAGCCGTCGACGGTGTTGTGAATACGTTGTCGTATACTTCAAAAATGATTGTTCGACATCCAGTGGAGTAAGATTTGCAAATGCCAGATATTCCTTTTCCTCATCTGGGCACTCTTGATTTTCAGTTATAGACCGAACCTTTTGTAAATCGGGATTTTTTGTTAAAATTGCACCAAATTTTTGAGCAACGTGGACTCCTATAATGTTCGTCAAGTTTTCTAGAGCGGCTTGTAAATTGTTTATGCAATTTAATGCGTCTCGTACAGATAAGTGACTGTTTTCTAATTGCTCAATAGCTTGTGCAACTTCAGAATAGTTCATGGAAATTTCATCTATTTGTTGTTGAATGTTCAAATTGGAAAAAAGTTGCTGACTATCTCGAACTGCTGCAGAATCATTTGAATCAAGTTTCAAGATGACATTTTTCACTAGTGAAAAATATTTCTGCTAGTAAGGTACTGCCTGGAGCCATGTTCCCCATCGCGTTATTACAGGCTGAGGTGGTGCTGGTAATTTCGGACACAATTGTTTGAATACACGGATGTGTTTGGGAGATTTGATGAACACTTTTTTGGTAGATGCTATTAACTTATCCACCATCGGATACTTCTTTCGAATGGTTTCTGCTACGAGATGACATGCGTGTATGAGGCATGTTATGTGGAGAAGAGTCGGAAAGCATATTTTCAACATCCTACCAACTCTCTGCATTGTTGCAGCTCCGTCAGTAACGAACATTGTGACTTAGGTTCCTGTGATACAAAATTCTCTCAACGAATCTTTTATTATCTTGACAACGGTTTCTGCATTAGTTTTCTGAATCCTTTTACTGGATAACAACAATGAAGCTGGTGGACCATCACGTTTTAAAGGACGCGCTACAACATGAATGACGCTGTGTTTCTGAGCATCAGTTGTTTCATCCACACATAGACAGATTTTCTTATTTCTCAACTCGTCTTTTATACATTCCTTTACTATACCTTGCACATGTGGCAAATCGTATCGTAAATGTTGTGGGATGTTGCACGCACTTAACATAAAAATAAAATCATATAAAAATTGCCAGTATGGAATACTGTTTCTTAAATTCAATACATGACGTTTACTTTTACAATGTTTTCTACATTCAAACCTATCGCGACTTAGCAATCCGCGATTGCATATTGTGCAATAAATATGTGGACTTCTATATTCTAATCCAGGGAAATGCCTGATATATTTATTCACATTCGAAGGGAACGTTACACCCTTTGTGCGTGCAACGTACTGTCGCTTTGAACTCTCTCGCTGTACTGTCGAGATCGACTACGAGTTGAAAATTACCCCTACCCGCGCCGCTACCGCTACGCTACTGCCATCCGGTACCACCTTTTTAACAAACTCTAATAATTACTCTGCCCACAAATCGTATACATCAAGACAACAAAAAAGGTATAATAAATGTTATTTGGCAATTTTAACACAGTTGGGCGTATTTATATTAATTCGTATTTGATTATTTGCCGCTATCCCCACTCTCCGCTAGATCATCGAGCGAAATTTATTTCCGCTAGCAAACATGGCGGCCGCTAGATCTAGCGCTAGCACTTAGCGGTTCGGTTCTGGTCACCGCTCGATCGAGCACCGGCTAGCGCTAGCGGCGCTAGAACACTCTGAACGCACCCAATGTTGAAGTTAGCCGACGAAAGCGCTTGAAGTGCTTTTGCACAGGTTTATATATGTTTGTAAAAGGACAAGCTACATCCAATTATTGGAAATATAATATATTTCTGAGTGTTTATTAGTTTAGTAATTGCTAATGCTTGGGTAATAAGTAATCGTACTTTATTATGGTTTTAGTTTCTTACAACTTTTATAGTTCAGGGAAAACAAATATCAATAAACGCTAAACATAAACGAAACTGAAGTGGGACACACTCATTGTATCCTATTAAAATATTATGTTTCCCGCACCTTAAGAACTATTTGGACATGTAAAATAAATAAGTAAATTTTGACATTTTGACGGCTAAAATTGCATCAATATTACATGAAAATTTATCGGGTAAAACGCCCATCCATAATTCAATATAAGAAATTCACAACTGCATATTGTAATTTATTAATGTTAACATGCATTGAAACTTATAAAAATACAATGTTTATTAGAATCGATCGGGTCGTTAAATATCATTACGCATTATAGGATACAGAAATCTTCAAACTTACGCCTAAGCTTGTTTTATATTTTCCAGATACTTTCGAAATGATTCAAGAGCTCCCCGAAGGTGGATATAAATTTGTAATCTCGCATCACTTCGAGAGCAACGCAAGAACGGCGGGGGACCAATCGAGTCCTGCCAGAGTAAAGAGGCTGGCCCAAGAAGCAGTAACATTAGTGACTAGTTTACCGTTAAGTTATAGTAGTTCTGTATTCGTAAGGTGCGACACGGATCGTTTAGATATCATGAAAGTTTTAATAACAGGCCCGGCAGAAACGCCATACGCAAACGGTTGTTTCGAATTGGACGTCTACTTTCCGCCAGATTACCCGCAGGCCCCGATGATGATAAATTTAGAAACGACAGGACATCATAGTGTTAGATTTAATCCGAATTTATATAATGACGGAAAAGTGTGTCTCTCAGTTTTAAATACATGGCATGGTCGGCCCGAAGAGAAATGGAATCCTCAAACTTCTAGTTTCTTACAAGTATTAGTTTCTATTCAAAGCTTAATTCTAGTACCTGAGCCGTATTTTAACGAACCGGGATACGAACGATCGAGAGGAACGCCATCTGGTACTCAGAGCTCGAAAGAATACAATGCCAATATTTGTCAAGCGACGGTAAGATGGGCGATGCTAGAACAAATTGTTAACCCATGCCCCTGCTTTAAGGAAGTAATCAATGCACATTTCTATTTGAAACGAGACGAGATCATCGAGCAAGTAGAGAATTGGATTAAGGAAATGGAAAACGACGTTACGGAAAAGCGTGTATCAAGAACAAACAATAAGAGATCAACGTTTTCGAGCGTAGAAAGTTTCAAAAAGGTCTACCAACAACTGAAAGAGAAGCTAATGAAACTTACACCTCCTCCGAATGTAGACGGCGAATCTTCAACGTCTAGCATGGAAGTGGAAACATCAAAAACTGTTAACGGTTATCAAAACGAAACGCAAGACATTGACAATGATATAGATATGGAAAAGATGGTGAATGATATGTGCGAGTGATATGGATCCCTACACATTAAAGTGCATTTATTTTAATAGTTTTTTAAATGTGCGTTAATAAATTTTCCCTTTTTTTAAGAGTTCTTTATTGCTTTATTTATAAAAGTATGTATTAATGTTCTTATATAACGGTATACACAAATATATTGTTTATTTAATGAAATAAAAGGAAACTGTTACTGAGAATATATGATATATCTAATACTTAAAAATAAAAAAAATATTAATGACATTTTAGTTCTATTCATTAATAAAACAAGTACAATGATTATTGATATACCTACCACTGTATGTAATGATTTAAACACGAATGTAATTTATTTTGAAATAAATTATTTGCTGTATTGCTACAGTTTACAAGCACTTTAAGTTATTATCAACGGACTGCTTTACTGTACGTATCGATTATTCACCATGTATTAGTATTTTATTGTAACAAAGGATATTTTAAATTATATCCACTTCTTAGTTTCTTTCTATCGGAAGAATTCCTGGAATGTTATACATAAATATGACCAATAATTGTTTACACAGATATCTCTGTGGAGGACATCAAAAACGTAAATGTATATATCTATTTATATCGAAAGATATGTTAACAATTTTTTACAATGATCATTGTGAAATGTGTATGTATAGAAACTAGATTGTTTTAGAATGTGATTTTGTAAAATTTTAAGATATGTTTCACTGATTTATCATGCAGATGTGATTTAAGAAAGAATAAATATTTTCGTTTTCCTTCGCGTTTTTATTTACTTAAAAATTATACTTCATTAGAGAGTTTGCGGTAGCGCATTTTCCGTTACGTTTTACAGCAACTTTTTGGTTTATAACGTAACATAACCTGATTGTTAAAAATACATTTGCAGAGAGTCGAAAGTAAACGTGAAACGAAAACCGCGTTAATACCAAATGGTTACTACCTACTTGTCGCACAGCATCATCGTCATTAACGAAAATATACGACTTTTAAATTCGGGGCCAAATGTTACTTTCGTGAAATTTTGTCACGAATTCTGCATCCTTTGTGTTCTATCACACTGTGCATGTAAAATATAACGAATAAACAATAAAAGGCAGTCAGCTGTACAAATTAGTTGTGCAGATGCGTAGTTATAAAAACTAAATTCTGATTGAGTCCGTTATTTCTAGAAATTACGTAATTTAATTCGGCATACAATATAAATTTTACCAACATTTTACGTTACAGATCATAACGGCAATTTTTATAAGGAACAATGGACTACCCCAAACTCTATATTGTCTAATTATTTAGAGAATGAAGTATAGACAAACTAACAAATAAGTCGGAAATAACATGTATCTTTCAAAACTAAGTTCCATAACGAATAATGCCTACAGCACTAATACAATACCATTTCGCGACTGAAAAATTTAGGTATTTTGATTATTCAATACACTACAAAGGTACTTCAACAAACGTTTTCCATTCGTGGTCTGAATTTGTTATCTTGGATAATATTAACACTTAATCTAATTTTTTGTTGTAGTATTTTTATATAATTTAGAATTTCCTATTATGTACCATAATATCAACATTAAATGTTCAGCGCGATTTCTGTCAGAATTTTTGTTATGCAACCTTAATTTATATGCATGATCATAAAAGGAAGAAAGAAAGTAAAAAACGGGTGAAAAATAGTTAATAATAAACCAAATACACAAAACCGATGCTAACCTACATTTGACAACTGACAACAGAGCACTACTTGAACAGTACAGTAGTATATACGACTATCTTTGGCACTCGCATGAAATCAATCCATGTAGATCTTTGTCTATGAGACAAACAGTGATGATACTGATGACTAAAGTAACCTAAACTTACGGACTCGCATAGGCGTCGGTATTACGGGTTAATATAAGAATACGAAAAATTCATAAATAAACTAAACCGGTAGAGAAGCAGGCATGTAGTGTCGACCTTGAATATAAATCATGTTAAACCGCGCTGAGAGAGATTCCGTTTTAGTACCGGTTGAGCTGTTGCAGAGATTAGTCGAACGGTCAAGGTTATGTACTTACGTGTCGCTTTTGAAAATATAGCTGGTGTTTTTTGTGTGTTGTAGTATTATACCAAGTACATAATTAGTGTATCGTTTCATATAGAACTAATATTTACATACCTAAGAAAACAATGCCTCGTAATAGATTTGCTACTAATGTACATAAGTATGTGTCACTTTTTCCCCATTTAAAATATGACGGTAGTGCAGTTTTTTGCTTAATATGCAATGTTCGTTTGGCTGCATTGGACAGAACTGATTGCCAGAGGCATGTCAGTGGTATTAAGCATATGAGAAATGCAAGAACTGAAATACCTTATACACTATTCCTCATACATTTATTAATTATGTTTACCTCTTGTAATCTTCCGTTGTCGTTGGTGAGAAAAGCAGCTTTTAAGACGTTTTGGCGACAATACGTCCCAAAGTACCCATTACCCTCACAAACACAATTACAGAATCATTTGCCACGAATGAAAGAGATGCTAGAAAATGTGTGTAAACGTGATTTGTGTTCTAAAAAAATATGGATTACCGTGGATGAGACGACCGATATAAAGAAAAACAGTATTGTGAATGTAATAGCTCGCGTTTTATCTAGCGAGAACACAGCATCTCGATATTTGTTAGCTTGCAAACGTGTTCAACAATGTAACGCTTTGAAAAAAATTAAAATTGCCCAAGATCAAGTTGTGATGATTGTGACAGATAGTGCAGCAACGATGTTAAGTGTTGGGCGATCCTTAAAACATATATTTCCTAACTTAATACATATAACCTGCGTGCTGCATGCTTTGCATTTAGTTGGTGAAGTTGTTCGACAACATTACGGAAACGTTGATCGGATGATTGGAAGTACTAAAGCAGTGTTTCGTAAATCTCCTAAACGTTTAAAAGAATTCCGTTAATTTTGTCCAGGTATTCCAGAACCTCCTGAACCAATTTTAACGCGATGGGGTACTTGGCTAACAGCAGCTTCTTACTATTTGATCCATTTTCAACAAATTCAATCAGTTATAATGCGATCTAATCGGAATGAATCCAAAGCAATTAGAGAAAGTCAAAGAGAATTTCAAATTCCTCAACTTTTAGAAGATTTAACAACAATATGTACCAATTATACAGTATTACTAGATGCCATCAGAAAACTACAATGTACTGAATTGTCATTGCAGGAATCATTAGACATAGTGGAGAGTGTAAAAAATAAATTACACACATTAAATGATACGTCAGGATTATGCGCTAGTCAAAAGTTGGCAGATGTTTTAAGGAAAAATCCCGATTTTAATACTTTAGAGGCCGTTTATAATAAGTGTAAGAATAGTGAACTTTTAAGTGATTTTGAAAAACAGTTTCTACATGCAAATGTAACTTCCTTAGATGTGGAGAGATCGTTTTCTATGTATAAGAATATTTTTTCTTGTCGACGCACAAGGTTTAAAGAAGTAACTGTGGAAACATATGCAATGATGCAAGTTTACAGTAGTTCACATCCTGATGCCTCTAATTTGTTGAATAATTAGCTAATAAGTTTATTTATGAATTTTTCGTATTCTTATATTAACCCGTAATACCGACGCCTATGCGAGTCCGCAAGTTTTGGTTACTCTACTCATATATCAGTATAGTAAACCTAAAACGAAAATCACGCGTTATAAATATATATACATTGTACATGTATATTGTCATCTAAATTTTGTTGTGATGACGTCATAACTAAAAAAACAAATGAAAGTTGGAAGGTGAATCGCAGGTAGTGTGTACTTTTAAGAAATAGGCGTCTCAGCATTTAAAAAAGAAAGCGGTTGGGTTCCCTTTTTCCTTTAATATTGTATACTTTAATCCCACATTGTTTTTATATGTAATATGTAATATGTAATATGTAATTATGTACTGTGCTCCAATCATGAAAAGAAATATTCACCGCATGTTAATTAGGATAACGATTATTCGGTTCACAGCATAGGTTTTCATCGCACAACATTCTATTTTTAACGTAAACAAAAAAAAACTGTTTATAGAAATAATACTTTAATACGTAATATATGTATTTATATCTGAAATATATAAATAATTGTAACAATATATAAGTATCAAAAATGCATTAAATCTGAAACACTACGAAAACATATAAATAAAAAAATGCAAATAACATTCTATCACACACAAATTATAATCTCTAAAGATATGATCCTATAGGCTCTTGTGCCCTTCTACCCTAGCATAAAACAAAACTTAGTATGCATAAAATGATATATACATAAATGTATTAATAAAATAATTGTACATTCTTCGTGTCTACTGGTTAAATAGAAGATACATGCTATGTAGTACACATGATTACCGTCAGAAACGGCATCAATTAACATAATATTAAAATTTTGAAAAGTGATACACTGCATGATGAAATAGTAATGATATATGAATGATAGCATAAACTAACAAACATGGATACTTGAGAATAGCACCAACTAATCACTCCATCGTGACTGTCGCCTGAGTATTTGTCGATTCTCTACCTAGAGAACTACCAGGCGATTCCGCGTTTTCATTTATCAATCTCTGCCTTTCTCTATACATCGATACTCTCATGTTTTCGGTTTGATGATAGCGACACAGTTTAAGCAGTGCGAATACGCTTAATCCCACCCACATAGCGAATGATCCCCACACTCCAAACTGAAAAAGAAGTTGGTTTTGATAAGTAAATGAAAACTAAATCTTATTCCATTCAAATATGCTAAACCACGCATGTCTATGATAAAGATATTATAAGTTAAAAAATAATTTTCGATATTCGTACAACAAACTATTTATAGCTATAGAGAAGTCTGCAAAATGTATTCATACATACAATTTCAACATGTGTGATGCTTTAAATAAACCTATTCGTTTTACGCTGAACTTTTGTCTGCTTATTTTCACTATTTATTATTTATATGTGCTTGTTAACCTGCTAGACCAGCGGTCGGCAACTTTTTTCACCTTGCGATCCATAAAATACGGCTGAAAAATCACGCGACCCATGGTCAAGCTAATGTGTAACAACTTTTACCAGGTCAACAAGTAAACGAATTTTGAGTTTTTGAAGACGGGAAATATGATATCGCCACTACGAATCTTTCTGCTGGAAAATTGTACCCTATTGGTCCCTCCTCTTGCCAATCTACCTAATTTAAACGCCCCATTTTTCAAAATTCGCGACCCAATTGTTGCCGTCCACTGTGCTAGACAATGTACGTGGACGATTCGTAAAATAAGTTCCGTTTCCGGCTGGTGAGCAAAGGAATGGCGATATCAACGCAATTGCAGCGCTGCGGTGTAGTCTAATTCAATCAGTGCTAGTGAGAAAATCGTTCAGACATTCTTTCGTGCTATTTTGCGTGCTGTTATCCGATTTCTGTGCGCAAAGAACATGAAGCCTGATGAGATTCATCGTGAACTTTGTTCCGTTTATGGTGAAAATGGTATGAGTGACAATGCGGTTAGAGGATGGTGCCGTATGTTTCGAGAAGGACGAACTAATGTCCATGATGAAGAACGGAGTGGAAAACCAATTGGTGTGACGGACGAACTTTTGGGTAATGTCGAAGAGAAAAATTAGAACAGTTCCTTTATCAGCTTCTGGAAAAATATATAGGACGTTCCGTTTAAAAAATTTGAAATAGCATGAATCAAACGACTTCGATTGCCAATTTTTTGAAGTATCACCGATAACTCAAAAAAATGCTCAATCGAATAAAATTTGAATAGTTCTAGTGTGTAAGGTGTGTAAGATATCAGCTGTTCAAAAAGAGCAGCATGCAAAAATTTCAAATTATGTCAAATATCTCAAAAAATAAAGTTAGGTAAGTATAGAGAATGTTAATGAAACTTGACATGAATTAAAAAGGGACACCCAAGAACGTAATCACTGTTCCATTTAAAAAACGAAACTTGTATTGTGCGCGGCGGAAACTAGACACTCTGTATAATTAAATACAGTGTTATGTTGTATACCACTTGTTTCCAATTTCTGATTCGTAATTGCCTTAGATCGTTCGAAAGTTCTTCATAATTAATGTATTAAATGTTATATCTACTGGCATAGACGCCAGTGAAGCCTATTGGCATTATAACTGATTGTGTTACCAGTTCTCATTCGTACCCACTGAGGAATAAGTCTATTTTGCTTGAATTTTATTACTAGCTCTCGCTTGATTATAAACACCTTGTGGGCTGACATTGTGACTGGTTCTGGCTAAAGATGCAAATAGACCAGGTTAGAATATTCAGATGCGGGCCGAGCCGGACATTTTAAAAACGGAACGGGCAGCCCGTCAAACCCGTTCGCATTTTGAACACTTTTTTAAAATTCTTCCCAAACCCTTGATTTGAGAAGACGTAGTAAGTATGAATACCTTAGTGTTTACATAACTTAACATTTAATAATGTGTAAGTATGGGTCAAACAGACTTGATGGGTCGACAACCGGCGAAGCTGTTGGGCCGGGTTGGCAAATAACGTCACGGGTAGTGTCTGGGCGGGTCAGGCCGAGCGAGCAAAGTGTAGGACGGGCCGGGCGAGCAAAGTGTAGAGCTCGGCTGGGCGAACAGAGTGTAGGGCCGGGCCGGGCGAGCAAAGTATAGGGCCAGGCTGGGCGAGCAGAGTGTATAGCCGGGCCGGGCGAGCAAAGTGGGGGCCGGACCGGGCGAGCAAAGTGGGGGCCGGACCGGGCGAGCAAAGTATAGGGCCGAGCCGGGCGAGTAAAGTGTCGGTCGGGGCTAGTAATGTCAAGCCGGGCTAGTAGTGTCGGGCCGGGCTAGTAAAGTGTCAGGCCGGGCTAGTAAAGTGTCAAACCAGGCTAGTAAAGTGTCGGACCGGATCTACAGAAACCTTAAAATGTGCACCTCTAGTTCTGACAAAACCGAGGAAAGGAAAGCATCTTTATAATTTAGAATTTCATTCAGAATAATTAAAATATAGGAATTATATAAAAATTAATTAAAGATTTTGAATATGTTGCGTTTTGTCATATGAGGATTTTCCAAAAAGCCATTATAGATCTCAAATTGCATGTCTTACGTAGTAGTGTACGAAAATTATTTGGGGCAATAAGAGATAATACTATTTCATACTGGATGAATTATATTGTACCAAAGTAGAGGTTATTTTAGTATTGCAGTGGCAAAAGAAAAGTTCTATATTGGTATTTTCTGTCACTAATTGCTATGATTCCTTATTCCACTCACATTTTCATCATTGCTTCAGTATTTAAGTACCTACCTGTGCAGTTCCTAGATGTATATAAAATCCATCAGTAATAATACCATCTTTTTTATCAATAACTTGCCCCGCAGCTGACTGACAACTAAAATAAGAAAACTAACTAATAATCTCCTTCGAATATAAAACATTAACATACGATGGAAATCTTTGTATCATAATATCACACCAGGTCATAAATCCAAGTGTTATCATCAGAGCTGCAATAATAGTCATGGCACATAAAGTCATACTGCAAACTACATCTATAAATGCGGATAGAAAACTGCTATCAATTCCTCTTCGTAAGAAACAAGATAATCTGAAAATAGTTGAGGTGAGAACTTGAATTATAAATTAAACTATTTAGCAACCTGTATATTTGCGCCACAGAAACCAGAAGCAATATCACACCTACAAAGATAGTGTAATTGCAATATCCTTGCGATGCCCAATCTACTTGTAATTGCCCATCAGTTTCTTGCCAGCAACCGCTTGAAAATAACAAGCAATGCCCCCTAAAGTATAATATTAAATAGATAAAGCTATTTATTAGATCTAAATTGTAAACAAACCTAAACTCATCTTGATGTAAGCTCATGGGAATAACGATACATAAAGAAAATATTAACGCAATTACGTATCCAGTAACTTGACTAAGTAAAACAATATTATTAAGACCCATTATCACTTACTGTATTCGATTAAATTCATAAGAAAATACAACAATAAACAATATACTACAACATTTTGACAGCACGCATACACCTTATTCCATTCAAGTTTTCTTGCTATCCTTTTTTTTATGCTCCCAATTTCCAGATTGGAAGCAAGATAAACTAATACTTTTAAATTTCTGCGGGAAAATATTGCTTCTATTATTTAAAATTATATGGTGATATAAATTGTATTCAATATGTTTTAAAATTAACTCACTAGAACATCTTACTCATACAAAACATATTCACTTAACTAAAATTGACTAAAATATGATATCTCTTAATATTACCAATATTTACTTTATAGATTAACCAATCTATTACAGTTTCGAAATTGTTTATTAATAATTATCAGAACAGGAATATTCAAGTGCATGTGAATGCATGAGACTTCTTATGTAACCAAATATTGGCAAAGTAATAACTTTTTATTTTTATTTCTAAAAAAAAGAGTTGGTATTTATAGATCCCTGTAAATCTGATATTAACGGAATCGAAAGCAAGTACAGCGATGTCCACCTCAGATGTCAGAACTCTTACTCGCACCCACATAGTTACCTTTAGTACGAATGAGAAGTGTGCAAGTGTTCCAACATTTGAGATGGACATTGGTGTACATACATAAACGAACCTTTATTTACTCTAAAAAAAAATCCGAAATTATCCAAATTGTCCAAACTAAATCCGTCAAGTGCATTCTTTTAAGCAAATAGAGCTAGGTTTTTTTTCTATTAAAATAGCCAATATCGTATTTGGACTCTACAAAAATGGGCCTTCATATAATTTATATTGCTCTATACATTTTTCCTAGGAAAAAATAATAAGCGATAAAGACGATATACAATAAGCTATCTATTAAAAACAGGTTGCTATGTCGACATATTGTAAATGTTTGCTTATTTATTACTAGGCCTAGTACATTTCAGCGCACGATAATAACGTTCGTCACATCGTGCTTGCGCGATATATAAATTTTTGCAGTGCACTGATACGCCTTTAAGCATACCTACATATTATACATCACAATGCGCTGAACATAATGTCGATTTCGCTCCTCACATCTTTTTGAGAATTCTTAGATTATTGTGCCCGCTCTAGTTATAATTCATGTGTTATTAACTTTATCTCCGTTCCATACAATCCAAATTATATTTTCCATTTTATCAGAATAAGCTCCTGAGTAGCAAATTAAGAAAATATTGTGGCGAATAAACGCTTTGCTTTTACTTTTAGAAAAGAGGCTAACTGGACTTTCACTGCTTTGTTTCCTTTTTGTATTCTTTTCAAATATTCATCAAAAATTTTGCTTTTGTTGTCATATCAATATATAACTATACTTCTTTCCATTTTAAGTCTAAATTGGTATCGACTAATCTTTGAAATGTATCTATGAACTATGGTACTTGGCTAAATCAGGCCCGGCCAACCTTTTCAGTATATGGAGGGCCACATCAAAAGGAACTATTATTTCATGCATAGATTTACTTTAACATTTAATCTGAAAATCACTATTCTTATGTATATGTAAAACTGGTCCTTAAAAAATGTTTCAAAATGGCCAATAAATTGGTAAAATTATATGTTGCTATCAATCTTTTTTTTTAGTAAATAACAAATTTTCACAAGAAATTCTCCAAAGAAAATGTGAAAATTTATATCGATTTGATAGTTACGCCGCTGACGAAAATAAAAATAAATATCCATAATCATAATGGACACAGCTTAACTACTTCTACTTCTGTGTGAAATCGACAATGATTTCGCAATCACTGAAGAACTTGCTTATTTACGCAGCATGTAGGTCAAAGTTCAGGTGAGCACATATTTCAAGAAATATCTTTATGTATCAATTACAAATTTAAATTAGATCTCAGCCGAATAACCACTGATGGTGCACCGACGAGCATGATTAGCATGAAAAATAGATTTGTAGCCAAAGTCAAACACCATGGGAACCAAATATTTGGAGCTTCAGCAGGCATTATCTTTCAAAGCTTTAGATATCCCATGGATGTGGTGAGAAAAGTAGTTAATTTCATCCGTTCACATTCACTAAACCATAGGCAATTCAGAGTTTCTCAAAAAAATCGGCAGTAGTGAATGTGATTTACCACAATCAAGCGAGGTGGTTAAGCCGAACCAAAGTTTTAAACCAATTCTTTGACCTGCTGGTTGAAATAGGAATATTTCTTCGAAAGAAACAGTCCTTTTTGAGCTTTCTGATCCACTTTGGTTATGGAATCTCGCATTTCTGACTGATCTATCAAATCACTGTAATATTCTTAATCAGAAATTACAAACGCGAGGGAAATTCATATTTGAACTATTCAATCACCAATGGATTTAAATCAAAACTGAAGCTATTCAAACAAAATTACACATTTCGTTTCCAAAAGAGAAAATTATGTATTTACTAACAACGTTGGAAGCTTCAAAGATATAACCGAGAATGCAATGCTGTTGCGTATTGTTGAGAACCCATTTTGTGCGTGGATGTAAAAACGTCGAATGAAAACTGGAGCACTGGGTTCTTCAATGTCAGATATAAAGAACGACGATTACAATTGGTTCTATTTGTATTTTAAAAACAATAACTTGCACTTAAACACTATGACAGAAAAGCTAATATGAATATAAAGGTGTATTAGCTAGAGTTGCGTACACCATTTCTACTCGATGCGAGAGTTAGTATCTGATGTCGAATGCGTTCTTGTTTATTAATAGTAAAGCACGATGGTATGCATAATCCGCTTCACAACTGTGTCAGCAAAAAAATATCTTAATATACAATACGTAATAGTTCGAAATTCGAACACATTTAGAGTACAAGTTGAAGACGTACCAGCAAAGGTTCAAATGGAACTTATCTACTAACTGCAATCGCACCCCTTCAAGATGTGTGCGAAAGTAATTGAAATTTAACGGATTTTTACAAAAATTTGGATTCAACTTTTGGTGCGCTTCGAAAACTTGCACAGCGTGTTTTTGGTATGTATGAGTCTACATATCTCGGTAAGCAGACGTTTCACAGTTGAAGGTAATCAAAGGTTCAGAAAGGTCTTCCTTGACAGATGATCTTTTACTCCAGATATTCATCAACTTGCAGATCAACAGTCTCAGCCGTCATATTAGACGACTTTTGTTTCATTTTTAACAATTGCTATACCATCCATGTTTATTTTTTCCATTTCTATACCTAACAAAATTTCTTGATTTCTTAAGAATAAGACTTTAATTTCGTTTGTTCGCATTTTTTGATTTGTGGTCGCGGGCGGCATTTAAAGAACATGACCATAAATTGGCCGGGCCTAGATTAACCGTAATCCTCGTATACTGCTGCCAGAAAATGTTCTTGCTTGCCTGATATGTGGTGCGAAGTCGGCAATTATTTATTTCACGCGTTCACAGCGTCAGTACTAAATTTATGTTTGTTTTAAAAATGTCGCAGTTAGATACGTCGCGAAAACGACCAATGGCAGACACAGTTAAAAACTTTATAGTGGACATGCCGGACTTAATTTTTGATGGCGCTAAAATTCAATGTCTTGTTTGTAAAATTCCTTTAACGTGTTGGTCCAGAAGCCATTGTCAACGTCACATCGAAACAAAACAGCATTCTTCTGCAAAAAGTAGCATACGAGACCAAGAAAAATTTATGTGTTACTCTTATTTTATGTAATCTATCGTTTCGTTTACTAGACAAAGAAGCATTTGTCTCCTTCTGGAATAAATATGCGGACTGTAAATTACCTAGTCGGACTTCGATACGAAATGTAGTGCCATTTGCTCACGAACATATAGAAAAAGAATGAAAACGGAAATGGAAGATAAACTGTGGTTGTGTGTGGACGAAACAACAGATCGTCAAAAACATTCTGTGATTAATGTAATGATATGTACAATGGAACCACATCGACCGTCATCCTCCTTCTTACTTGCTTCAAAGAGAATTATAAATTGTACTGCCGGTGAGATTTTAAAGGTGGTGTTGAACTCATTGAACAAATTTGAAGTTTCAACTAAGCAACTTTTAATGTTTATGAGTGATGGCGCCCCAAACATGTGTTCTTTGGGCCGATGTCTTAAAGAACACAGTGGTAACTTCTTACATGTAACGTGTAAAATCCATACTCTAAATCTTGCGGCACAAACGATTCCTACATATTTTACACTAGTAAATGCATTGATTGCTAGTACAAAGGCAGTGTTTCTAAAGTCCCCGAAACATACCCGACTATTTCACAAACTGTGTCCTGATTTACCTGAACCACCACAGCCGATTGTTACATGTTGGGGAACATGGTTGCAGGCTACGTTTTACTACAACAAATATTTTGATCAAGTAAAGAAGGTAGTTTTAAAATTCAATCGGACAGAAGCTACAGCAATAATAGAATAGAAAAATTACAAAATGTTTCGATGTCGCTAGTGGATTATGTTCAAATTGTGAATGATGTTCACGCACAGTTATGCGCTGTCGAAGGCGAAACAAATTGGTGTGTAATACGAAAATTTGAAAGTGTTTTAGAGAAAGACTCCATTTTCTTATATTAAGACAAATTTGTGAAGGTGCGTGTGAAGATGCATTAAGTTGTTTCAAAGATTATTTTAAATATAACATCGCTAGATGTTGAACAGTCGTTTTCGACATTAAAAAACATTTATTCCGCACGTCGTACTCACTTGACTGAAACAGCTGTGGAAACATATCTAATAATTCAAATATTTAACAGATGTTACCCAGTTTGTGATTTCACGGAAGACTTTTAAAACGGTAAGTGTTTCAGCACGTTTTATAATTTATTTCTTACCTTCTATTTTATGTGTAAACTTTTATGCGCTCGTCACGCCTCTGGCTGTTACCGCATATTTGCCCAGGTTATTTATTAGGTACACTTTTAATATGAAATGACACTAACATAAAAAATTTAGTATGATTTTTGCATTGGCATTTTTAATTTTTATTAATAATCAACACAATTCCTAGAAAATGTTTAGCCTTTTGCAGTTAAAACACTATCACCAAAGAATTTACGATTGAAAATTTAAAGAATTCAAGCATTGTTTAATGTAGGTACACACGTAATTGTTATGTTCAAATATGTCAGTTTTCTGAAAAAAACGTATTATATATCTCTATGAATCATATCCATATAATTAACCAAGCGAGTATTATTATATTGTCCATCACTCCATAGATTTGTTAGTTGACAAATTCACCTGGAAAATGAAAAGTCTAATCCTTATTGTTTTATTTGCTCCAGGCAAGTACAATTATATAAATTTTCCTTCCGGAAGTTAAAACTGAATATTTCTTTGTAGCAGTTTACACTGCGCATTATCATACGAGAATAGTAGGTGGCAAAGAAACAACAATTGAAAAATTTCCGTATCAAGCTATGGTGCTTTGTGAAAATGACTTTACTGTCTCATTGTGCGGTGGAGCAGTGCTGAATAAAAAAACAATTGTTACGGCAGCACATTGCGTTTCAGAGTGTAGCGACAATAATTTAATTGTTATTACAGGTATGTAATTGTTATTACAGGTAAGTATGCTTCTCTTGTAAAGCTGGCTAAGTGTATGGTTAAAAAGATTTTTTGCAATTTAATTTTTGACGTGAGTGAGACGGGTTTCGTTAACACCTTGCAGATTATTTATATGATGACCTTTCTAGTACATCTTGGGTACATTCCAACCCGCTGCCAATCTTCATAGTTTAAAGAAAAGCGTGTCAACCAAAGAATTTCATGTAGAATAGAGGCAATTGCGTACATTCACAAGCAAGACCGATACAAAACCAGTATATTTACATCAAACCTCTTAAGAGTGGAAGTAAAACAACATTGAACTTTGTCGTAGTTACCGGGTGTGTACCACTAACATTGATATGCATTTTGTGAACGGTCATATTTGAAACAATTCACTAAAACCCTTATCACAACACTTCACTAACATTGGACGCACGTTTCGATGGCTAAGCTCTCATCTTCAGCAGTAAAACATGTGTTTCAGTGCCACAATTTCGAGTAGGTGATTTAAAGGTCATATTTGTGTACAAAATCGACCTTATGTTGGCTTCACCGCGGCATATAGCAAGTTAATATGCGCAGCTCCTCCTATTGCTCCAAGTTCTTTGATTTCAACGGTGTATGTATCGTACAGTCAAACAAAAAAAAAGAAATATTCTTCTAACCTCGCTTTTTAGCATCCTAATATTTTAGGCTTTCACGGGCGTGGTCGGTGCTCTCCAGCTCCGTTTGGCCCTGTAGCCTTGTTCAGTGTCGTTCGTTTAATAGAGTGTGATTTTAATTCAAAATCGTAAATGTTAATGTACGGGGTGTGATTTTAATTCATAATCATAAATTTTAATACAGAAGGTGTCATTGTAATAAATATTCGTAAATTCTAATATGCAAGGGGCATGATTTTAATTCACCATCGTAAATGTTTATTATACAGGGTATATCTGTACCAATAGAAAAGATTCATTCTGCATGTTGCATTCTTGTCTTTTCTTTCTCAATACCAATAAAGTTCCGAAAAACGTTCCAACATCTACATCATTTACTTAATCACAAACTATGCATGCGCAATAATTGATGTATGAACTGATATGCGTACCCTTTCCAGAATTCGACAGTAATCAATGTGTTTGTTCGAAAACAACAATCAACTTAGTAAAATAACATCCCAATCAGTATATGTTCCTTTATGTAATTTAATAAAGTTGGTTATCAATTTTAATTTAATTAATAATAATGATAATTCAAAAAAAGGAAGGCTAAGAAAAGAATAAATGTTGCCAAAACCCAAACACCAACAACAAATAAAAATGAAATTAAATAATTTCCCCTATACACCACAAAATGCAAGAAAATATTTCTTTAAATGAATGTAGATGTAGATTAACTGTTTCTAATACAAACTTTTTTTTAAGGCAGCAGCGTGTATGATACAAAATACCAACACAAAGTAGATTCCAAAACGGTGCATACAGATTATCAGGATGACCAAATAGACAACGACATAGCGATTATTTGTCTTAAATCTACCTTACAATATTCGAACCGAATCCGACCAATCGCTATTACAGATCAAATATACCCCGAAGGGACTGATGCTGTAGTAACCGGCTGGGGACGAACAAATGACAACAAAGTATCTAGCAAATTGCGTTACGCAAATGTAAAGTTGATAAGCAATCACCACTGCAAAGTAATTAATCCACTTGTTGATGACACTCAATTGTGCACGGATGGAGGTAGTTACGGACCTTGCAAAGTAAGTATCATGATGTGAAACAAGAAAAGATACAAAGGCACGCAAAACACAACTTCATAAACGGAAGAAATGAATACTCGCGCATTACAAAACTCTGGCAAAAATTGATTGGCGAATACATAAACCTTTGATAAAAAGAAATACATGTGTGGTAACACATGTATCTTTTATATGTCTGCGCCAAGTATTTCCGTTTTGAAAATGCATCTTTCCTATTACGTCATACAAGATGTACGCGAGGCGTTGAATCTCAAGCATAATTGCAACACCAAAGAGTACTTATCGTTCTCACGAAATTTCTTTCATTCCACAGGGTGACTCAGGAGGACCACTAGCTGCTCATAACAAACTTGTTGGATTAGTTTCATACGGAAATACCAATTGTACCTCAAGAATGGTTAGGATGTATGCGAATGTGTATCATTTCCGCAATTTCATACAAGATAACATGTGCTAACTTAATTTTGTAACGATGCAAGAATTTATAATTTCTTCAATTTCTTATGCAATAATCAATACAAAATAATTAGAACCTGTTCTATTTTTTTGGTAAATTCTGCGCGTGAATCGTCATAAGGGACGTAAGTGCAGTTTTGCGGTCAAGGATGTTGTTTGTAGTATAATAGGGTGTTCAAAAACCTTAAACAAAAGATGATTAATTGTGTAAAGTTTTAAAAACCAAAAGCTCTCAAATGTCTTCAAAAATACAGTAATTCATAAAACGATAAGGAATACAGAAAAATGAAAGGCCAAACAATTGCTCTAAACACCTCTAACCTCTTCATAAATAGTAACGGTAAGCTACTGAAGTACGGTCCACGCTTTATATGTATTGTTATGTTCAACGTTATATCTACAACAACTTTCAGTTGTCACCTCGGAACGACTAAATGTCAGGCTGGCCACTCGTTGGTAACTAAATATCCCTTTTGCGGGGAAAATTGGAAATTTCTTCGTTGCTATCCCCCTCAGCCAACTGACCTTGGAGCGAGGGCATTATGTTTAAAATATAAGTCCAGACAATGACGAGGGTGGGGTAGCATGGACAAATCTACTCGTCAGTTAATTTTTCTATTCACTTATTTCGTCCAAATTAATGTAGAAATCGTCCGGAATAAGCAACAGCGTCAATTGAAAGGTACAACAAATAATATTTCATCAATTAAATCTTTATCTGAAAGGTTTCTGTAAATTGGCAGTGGATTTTCTCGTTTGGAGCTTGTTGGTGACATTTTGGATTACAGAATCATCAGCATGCGACCTCCTAGTTAAGTCACTGCATTCGTTCTCGTATGCTGTTTGCAGAAATAATATCATTTGATCGAGTCATCGTAAAAAATTCTATTTGGGTTAAATTATCAAAATTTGCTGTGAAATAAAACAATCGCCGGTCTTTCGCGATTTAAAATAAAAGAAGGATGAACGACGCCATAATTTTTCATCAATCTTTATTCGGCCTTGGTTAAATCAAAGTGTGTCTTAACTCCAATCCCCATATAAAGTGCTCGATTGTGAAATCAAAGTCTTTATTAGAAGAGAAAAAGGGTTAAATATCCAGAGCAGGCAGTTTCCCGTAGTGGTTATATAAACAGAGGGTTTATATCACATTGGCATCGTTCAGAAGTTCAAAGTCAGTTACTTTTAGAAATCTTAAAATTCATTAATTTCATTTTACTGAGTTGGAACTTCATTCCAAAATTGCCGTAAGGGTATCCTGGGATACCCCCGAACCTACAAGAATCGTTTATTCAATTTAAAATTAGAAAATTTAACAAAATTTGAAAAAATCCCCCGAGAAAGATATTTCAATATATATTCATCATGCATCTCCGATCGGCGGTAGATGTTATTATTCGCTTCGCCCAGTCAGTTTATGTATACGTTACTACGATCCCGGCACGCCGTCCGAAAGTTACAACCCTACTTATTAACCATCTGCGCATATGACGTAATATGTACACTGACAGTATTAAATTATGTCTCCCCCTTGCGATGATGTACCTATACTTTCTACCGCACGCTGTAAACCATTATTTTCTGATTCGCAGGTATGATTTACATTCTGCAAATAGATAACCATAATGTCCTTCTCTGCTCTTCGTCTACCTGTGAATCCGAACTGAATCGAAGTACTCGGCCTAGCGTGTGGACGATAATACCGATATTTAGTCGTCGCAAGGGAGAGATATAATATAATACTGTCACTTTAATTCTCTATTTGAGATTATTCCACCCCGGAGCAATATTTTGTGCAGTTTTTATAATAGAATCTTACGCGCGTTGCAAACGGTTTATTGGGCTGGTCAGTTAAAAGTTATGGCATCTTCTAAAGCCTGTTTTACAGGCCGCGATTTATTGGGCAATTAATTTAACAAATTGATCTTCAATTTTATCGTACCATATAAAACAGCAAAAATTGATACGATTTCTTGAACAATTTATCGTACGATTAATTGAATTGAACAGAACATGCTCTATTTTTGCCACGATTTTTTACTAACTTTGCTGTTTTATTACCAACCCAGTCTGTTACTGGGGAAAGTACCTACGAATTTTGTTTAGTGTTTTTAAAGTGAGGATAAATTTCGAAAATTTGCGACGATTATGATGTAATGGATAATTTGAATTAACTAGCTGAAACCAAGGTAACCAAAGCTAATATGTGGCTATACCAAAACTGCCAAACAATTGACAAAACCAGATTGCCAATCTATTAAAAATTGTCAAATTTATTATGGCACGTACGTTGCTGATTTCTTAGTCAAATTTTTTTACAAAAAATTGTTCAAATTATTGCATCGTTACAAACGGGCCTTAAGCAAAATACACCATTCATTTTATTACCATAAAACAGCCTATTTTTAGGCCAAATACGCTATTTTTTTGGGTATGATATGTACGGGACAAATTAATATTTTAATTTG
Source organism: Dynastes maya (assembly GCA_029619315.2). Classification (NCBI taxonomy): domain Eukaryota; kingdom Metazoa; phylum Arthropoda; class Insecta; order Coleoptera; family Scarabaeidae; genus Dynastes; species Dynastes maya. Next base: position 95,500 of record JAROYE020000023.1, read on the forward strand.
CTTTTAAACAAAGTACTTACGTATTGCAAATATTCAACCAATCATTTTTTTTTGTTTGTACAGATACATATATACACTTATGTTTTACTTAACTCGCTAAATATAAAAATATTTACAATACAATAATAAAAGAAAATAAAAGTTAAAACAAATATACTAGAAAATAAATACAAAAAACTATATTTAAAAATTAATGCTGTTTAATCTATAGCACGATTAATATTTGTACATCTAAAGCTAATTTAGTCTGCCAATTTGGTCCCACAAGCGATTTAATTGCTTTCTTCAAACAATATTTACAATAAATTAAATGCTTCAATAAATATTGAGTAACTTATAATTTTGATACCACATACGTACAGCTTCTAAAGCAAACTAAATTTTGTTATTGATACGATATTTTATTATCAGAATTTACGAAATACGGTACCCTGTTATATCTATAACACCAACGAGTTCCCTACTATAGCCCGTCTCAACTTCCGCAGTATGGGATTCAATAGCAACAGTGTATCTCTTTCTATCCTTAGAAGCTCATCAATAACGCTACTTTTATTTCCAGTTGCGATGTTGCGATATCGCACTTATATTTGAGACAAAAGATATCTATTTAATATCTATACTATTAACTGTTAAGAGTCATAATCATCGTAGTTTTATATATTTTCAGTTGAATTGTTTGTGGTTGCATAAGTCGTTCTGTTTAGAACATTTCTGTTATTTTCAATCGTATACATGTAAATATTGATATTTTCCATAAAACAGAAACAACAAAAGGGTTTATATTATCAAGCCCAAAAAAACACAAGCAAAGGAAAGACATACAAGTAAATGAATGATTACATACATGTAATAAGAACTCGCAAGCATGTATTTGACGTAAAATGCATAGTTTTTTAAATACAGAATATGCCATTTATTTTAAATACAGTTCGTGCTGCTGTAAATTATGATGATTTCCCTGACTTCATTATATGGATTTTGAATTTAAAAACATAGAACGGTAAAGTATACTCATGGAACAAGATATTATTAAGAAGGTACAGTTTGCTTCTTGATGTTTTACATTTTTCATCTGCTTATTTATTATATGTATACAAATTGTTAATTTATTGCAATTTCATATTATGAGGGTAAGTCAAATATTATCTAAACTTTCGCAATAACAAGCTTTGAAGGTTATCGTAGTGGCGGCCGCTTGCGCATGCGTTGAGTTGGCGCCTCTGTGGTCATGTGTGTGGAATTTAATCACGATCGCGTCATTTATCTGCTAGCTACAACAGCATAAGCATGTCAGCTCCGCTATTAGCTTGCACCAAAAAGGAACAAGCAGTGATCCGATTTTTGTGGTCAGAGGGTGTGAAAGGTGCTGAAATTTACCGGAGACTTCGACATAATTTCTAAAACCAAACTAATCCAAAAACTCTCTCTAGAAATTTAAAATAAAGAACTAACGCTAATTGAAACCTATATAAAAAATAGAAACCAAATAACACAAATAAACGGCGAAAAAAGCAACCCACTCACTACCGAATACGGGATTCCACAAGGCGGAAACTTACCACCAATACTATACATTCTATACACAAACCATCTTTTAGAAATAACACTGAAAGGAAAAATCTTCGTTTACGCAGATGACATATGCCTAATATATACAGGAACAAAACAAAAGGTCCTACAAAACAACATAAACGAAGACATCAAAAACAATAGAAGACTGGTGCTACAACAATCTATTAATGATAAATCAGGATAAAACTAAATACGGGATTTTCAAATAGAATGTATGGAGTAAAAACCACATTATTGAATAATTTCGTGGGAAAGAAATATCAACCACTAACAATATGTCAAAAGGAACTTACTGGTGACACAGCAAATGACATTCGACAGTGACATTCAACACAGTACACGTTTGGATGCGCTGAGTTCGTGTAAAATTGGGTGATCATAGTACGCTCGCTCTTACGGTATAAACAGTTCAATAATGATAGCAGGGACTGTGGGGTAGTATGACAAACAACACAGAGTATCGGCACACTCCTCACCACACAAAATATTATTAATTAATTCGGAACAGCTGTTTCAAAGGCTCACTGGGCCCGCATTTTCAACCGAGTTATCGAATAAATCTGAACGAAAAAACTAAAAACTTTTTCTTTAATTCTACCATGCATGTCTACCCCTCCTCTCGAGGAGGAAAAAAAAATGGCTAGTAAACGAATACAAAAATTTACCCATCAAAGTAGACAGCCTCGAAATAAAAAATTCACTAAATTTTGTAAATAAGGTCAATAATATTGAATTAGAAGAAGGGGAAATTTTTGTATCGTTTGATGTTTGTTCACTCTTCCCCGGCGTACCAATCCCAGAAACCATAGAATATTTAGTTGAACTCTTAAAACTTAACGACATTGACGACGTCAAAATCGCGGAATACAAAGACTAACTTCTCTTTGCACGAACCAAAACCGTTTTCAAATAGGGAGCAAATATTATGAACAATTTGAGGGTACGGCGATGGGTAATCACTGTTCCCGTTCATAGCCAACTTGTTTATGAGTAAATTTGAAACGTGTTTGAAAAAGGACACCGTGTATTTCCCTAGAATTTGGCTTAGATATGTGGATGATATTTTCGCGGTTTTTGACACTAAGAAAAGTAACATCCTAGATTTCCTCGCGACACTCAACTCAAAATTCGGATCCATTAAATTTGCAGTAGAAGAAGAAGTGAACAATCAACTCCCATTCCTAGATAGCCTAGTAATTAGAAACAATAATAAACTAGAAATAGACATCTATAGAAAAGAAACAAGCACTAATAGATTCATTATGACCGATTCGAACCACTGCGAACAACATAAAATGGCCGCGATTAGGTTCTTAACTAAGACTAGTGAAATTTTCCTTAAACCAAAATAGGTACAAGAAAGAGCTTAAATTCATAAAAAATGTGACTATTTATAATGGTTACTCGTCTCTAGATGTCGACCGCATTCTTAAGAAAGTCCAACATAGGCATTATGTAAGAAATTCTACGACCTTGATACCGGTAGAAACTCGCGACAAGAAATTTGTGAAACTCCCTTTCCAAAGAATATCGAAAGGCATCAGTAAAGTTTTTAGAGGACAAGACATGAACGTATGTTTTAGTTCACGAAATACACTTAAGAATCTTCTTGGTAATCCAAAAGACAAACCGGACATGAAAGAAAGGTCGGGAATTTATAAAATTGCATGCAACGACTGTGATAAAGCCTATATTAGACAAACGAAACGAGCGATAGGTACTAGATTTAATGAACACATGAGATGCTATAGATTCGGTCGAACAGGAGCGTCAAGTGTAGCTGACCATATGAATAACACAGGACATGTAATCAAATTGGAAAACCTCAAATTAATTAAAAACGTAACTTCACCTCGGGAATTGGACGCATTTAAGACAGTGTACTTGAAAAAACATTCGAAGCTCCTTAACAAGGAGAATGCGCCACTTCATTTCTCTTGCTTGTTTGATTTATTAGGGTAAAAGAACTTTTCAGTCCACACTTGACGAAGACCGAGTCTCGGTGTTCTGCAATTTATGTATTGATTTGTTTAGTATCCTTAGAGTGCGTAGATAGAGAATTAGCGGGAAGTAACCTACCTTTCGTCTCACATATACCCAGCATGCTAGAGTTAAGCGATAGAGAAGTAGGTATTCGCAAATAGATATACACAGATACATGTTTAGACACATTTGTACATATATACCCTTCTTTTTTTTTTCTCCTCGAGAGGAGGGATAGACATGCATGGTAGAATTAAAGAAAAAGTTTTTAGTTTTTTCGTTCAGATTTATTCGGTAACTCGGTTGAAAATGGGGGCCCAGAGAGCCTTTGAAACAGCTGTTCCGAATTAATTAATAATATTTTGTGTGGTGAGGAGTGTGCCGATTACTCTGTGTTGTTTGTCAAACAGTTCAATATCTCTGATTTCACATCAACTTTTAGAACATCCATAAAGGTTATGTTTTGACGAAATGTCAAATAATGAACCGGAAATAATAATAGAGCATATGATTGGACGATTTGGCAACCGTGGATTTCCCATAAGACGTATACTGCATATCGTCGGCCTAATTCCAAAACCTCGTAAGTCCGAAAATAGACAAAATTGAGTTAGGGGCATTTGATTGTTAAGGAGTTTGAATTCTACATTTTAAAACCTGGTAAGTCGTTTTAAAAAATAGTAGGATATTATTAAAACATCGTATCATAAGTGGCTTAACAAAAATGAGACGGTTTTTGTAAAATGACCAAAACGGGACTTACGAGGTTTTGAAATTAGACCGACAATATGGAGGTCGAGACGCGCTGTAAATAAAACTTACGCAACATAAATTTTCTATTGAGTTATCCTATTCTTTTCTTATATGCTTCCCACAAAAGATGTCTGTATTGCTTAGCTGCAATTTCAGGATCTTGCGATTTTGTAATACCCCTTCCCACGACCGCAATATCAGCTCCAGCTTGAATCACAACAAGCTCAGGGGTTCTATATTGTTGATCCAAGTTATCTGCTTCAGCTTCAAGCTGAACACCAGGAGTTAATTGAATAAACTCTGGACTGTCTAGGAATAATGGAGTTTGTGCTACAAATCCTACCACCACATCATTGTATTGTTTCCCGATTTCAATGGTAGCTTTTGTATAAGCTTCATTGATTATACCTGGTGTACTTGATTGAGCCAACAAGAAAACCCCACAATTTCCAGACAAGTCACATTGTTTAATGGCATCAAGGGTACCTTTTCCCATCACAGAATGTGCAGTTATCACATTTGCCCACGATGATATATGGTATATGCCTTTGCTATATTGAAGCTGTACGGTTTTTCCAATATCAGTGAATTTTCTATCTTCAAATATAATAAAGTTATGTTTACGAGCTAACGCCTTTAAAGCAGTAATAAAATTCTCATCAAAATTTTCTATAATATCCACATGCGTTTTAAAAAGACATACGTGAGGACCAACCTGTTCTGCTAATTTCAAAATATCTTCTGCTTGTGTTAAATCAGCAGCAACACAAAGATTTGTTTTTTTCTCAGTCATTATTTTGAATATCTTTTTGGTAATAGCATTCGAACTATATCTTGCCCGATCGTTATATGTAATTTTTAATCGATCAATCAATTTGGGATGGTCCACATTAATTTGATTTTGAGTCAAATACTCATGAACATTATTGCATACTGCTTCAGTGATACAACCTTTGCTCTTTAATATTTCCGTTAGTTCAGACATTGTTAGCAAAGCATGCATTGTAATACCATTCTTTTTCAAAATGTTGGCACCTCCTTGTTCTCTATTTAATACAACTATCGAGTCATTTACAATAATGCCCTCATGTCGTAAGTCCTTCACAGTTTCTAATATGCTACTCCCAGATGTGACCACATCTTCGACTATAACGCATCTTTCTCCTGCTTTAAAATTCCCTTCTATTAATTTCTTTGTTCCGTAACTTTTTACTTCCTTTCTTCTTATCACCATAGGATAACCTTTCTTAACAGATAAAACTGTTGCAATTGGCAATGCAGTATATGGAACACCGCATATAATATCCAAAGGAACATTTTGAATCTTTTCAATTATTAAGTCAGTTAAATTTTCCTAAAAATAAGAAATATGCAATTATCTTATTATGTAATATTATTGAAACTTACCAATAGTTTGGGGTAACTCACTAAAACTCTTAAATCACAATATACCGGAGTCCATAATCCTACTTTTGTTTGGAAATCGCCAAATTTAATTGCATTCACTTGAAACAAGTTAACAGCAAAGTCTTCCAATCTTTTATCGCAACAGGTCATTTTTGAGAATCAATTAATTTCTTTTCTAATACAACCACCTGTTTAACACAACATGCAACAAAAACACGTGTGAATGCGAAAAAAGACCGATAGTGAAATGTGGCACAAAATACCGTCCTGAAAAATATGATGAGCGCCATCTTTTGTAGAATGTTGGAATTCTTTAACGCCTCAACCAAACATTCGCGGGCAATTAGGTTAGCAGTTCCAGTAATACAGATCAAATTCGCATGTAGTATAAAGGCGAGATTTTAAGTGATTTGTGTGTCTCTATTTAAAATGACATATTTTTGCACTTAAATTATTCTTCCACTCATCGAATAAATGCCTAACATGAATAATTATATTTTGAAAATAAAGCATTACATTATTGTCAATACGGAATAGTAAATATTATGGGTACTTTTACTTCCTCTCTTAATATTAACGTATTAAATTTCATTTATAAAAGGTGATTCATTTGATATTGCCACTCTAATATATTAAAAAAGGAAACAGCGTTTGAAAAATTACATGAAAATTTATTACACTTGAATATTCATATGAATAGACCGCCATTAAATTCATGAGTTTCAGGGGCATATGAAGTTAGGTTCACATCACAGTTTTGTCGCTGTACGACGGTGTTGCGGTGCGCCAAAAATTTAAAGACGACGCCAACCGCCGTTCACATCAACACTGTTTCACAGCTAAAAGAAAATAGCGCGTATTTTAAAAAGAGTTCAAGCATGCACGATGTCATATGTTAAAATCTTGTTTTGGTGAGCAACGGCTGTTGATGGTATTTGTATTAGTTGTACAAAGGTGTATTAGTTTTCAGATTTTTGCGATTTTCACACTATTAAGAATATAGGTACAAAATATGATAACGAATACACAATAAGTATGTACCACCACAGACGACGAAGACTTTTAGCGTTATATTTGCTAAAAAGTATAATAGGTATTATTACCATTTTATGTCGATGTAAATGATCTTTTCCTTTCATATTATATATAAGTTGTACTCGAACAATTCACTCCAATTGACCACGTTTTGTCAAAGATGTTTCCCGCTCAGCTCTCAATAGAAAATGATAAACCACAAGCGTCGTGAATTTCCTATGGCGCCAATGTAGCTTTCTTTGAATTAGCCAATAGCTTGCACGCCGCAACACCGCAGTACAGCGACACAGCTGTGATGTGAACCCAGCTTGAGAATCTGAAAGGCATTGAAATTTGTCTATTTATATCTATACATTCATTATTGAAGGTTTTATTCCAACTACCGATTTCTGTACGGTACGCGTACCAGTTTACACATCGATTAATGCACGTACGTCAGATATACATCGTTTGTAAATCAGTAAATGGTGTAGATGTTTGAACGCTTTTTGGAATGGACTGTGTATCGCTATTGAGAATGAGAAGGATGTAACGTGCAATATGAAGGTTTTTTATTGGTACAGATACATCGGTACAAACGCTTCTTGCTTGATACGATGTACCGATATGACTGTACAGTAACTGGTACTTGTACGAGACAAAGTTAAGTTGGAACACTATTATTATCGCTCACGGTACGGTACCGGACGGTTAATTTACGGTTTTATAAGCGTGCTGGAACGAACCTTATATCTATAATTTAAATTTAAAATCAGGGGGAGGCACCATACTAGCAAGTCGATTGGAATTCGCCATTTTTAATCGAAAACCTAAAAATATCACTCAAGATTATCGATTTATCGAGTCTATTTGACTAGTTTCACCTTTGTGAATTCGTCTCTTTCTATCGTATTCTCCGTTTCATAGAGTCATATTACAAGCTGTAGGCATCGAACGTCACCAATACACGTATTGAGTGTACTTATGCTCAACCTACTTTGTATGTAGTGATTTGGTTTTATTATGGCCAATCTCATCGAGATAACTTAATTTCGTAGGTAAAATTTATTTGTTTAAGTGATACTTAGTGCTTTAAGAATTATTTATAATTTAAAACATATCAGTGAGAGTAGCCATTAGTGTTTTATTGATTTCGTTTTTTGACTATTCAAAAATCAAAAGTTCAACCAATATGTTGCCCATTTTCAGGAAGGAAGTATAAATGCTCTAAATAAATTTCAGTTTAAATTTTCTGAAATTTAAATCCTATTCCAGTAATTAAAGCTGTTCAGTCTTCCCTTCATCAATAATTACTTTTTTAGCTTGAAACTATTATTGTTTCCATTTCTTAGATAACGCTAATATTATATTTTGTTTTAATTTTCAAAGTAGAAAATGATTAAAATTATAAAATATAATCTATACGTTACGGAAATACTAATTAAAACATATACCAGTTATGTCAAAAATATCTGGGTATAGAATACAGTAAAACGTATGCATGTGCGGTACATATCTGGCAGCAGCGGGTTGGCTCGGACAGTGACAATGACAATGCTAGTATACAATGAAGTGGGTATCGACGCCGTTGCCACAGTTAATTCCTATCTCCAGAAGTTTATGACACAGGTGGTATAATACTAAATAAAAATCCATTTTGGGTAAATGTAATAAATTCGCTACATCCACAAGCGAATTTGAAATTTGATCGAAATATAATAGTATCAGTTGCATTGGCCGGATTGGATGGGGGCTCAATTTGATTGAGTCCTTACTTCCTAAAAGCTTATGTTCGGGTAATGATCAGCGCTTTCCTCTTCTCTTATGACGTTTTCCGTTATACGACTATTTTGCGTGAAGGGTCACTTTTGAAGAATCCACTAACTAATCACATACACTACCTATCTATAGTACGTGCAATTCTACGAAGGATGTCCAATATTAAAGGTACAAGCCAAAATTATACTAACATATACTATTAAAGAAAATATTTAATGCATTCCACAAAAACCTATATACTTTTGTTTCTCGACATAATCTTCGCAAACGTTGAGACATAAATGTTAATAACAAAATGTGTATTTAAATATAGCTGGTATAAATAAACTTCGTTTCCCCGTCAAAAATTTCTTTAAAGGTCTAAATAAATGAAAAATTGGAGCGGTTAAATTTAAACCAACCGCAGTTTGCTTGGATTTGACGTGTGAGTCTTGCGTCATCGAGCGAAAGTTGAACTCCTTCGCGTATTCGTCCCGGTTTTTTCCTTCTAATGGCTGTATGCAATTCCTGGAGAGTTTCGCAATATCTCTCTATTGATGGTTGGGCGTAGTTCGAGAAATTTACATAGGTGTAGGTTTTCACTACTCCAGAACCCAGTGGCCATGGTTTTGCGGGTAGATAACTGGGTTTAATTTTTTCGTAACGGGAAACTGGATGTTTCCGCATCATAGACTGATGCTTCGTCTCTGGAGTGAAATTCACAAACTCAGGTTTTATCTCCGGTAATGATGCTTTAAAGGAGATTTCCCTTCCTGATGGTATCGGGTGAAAAGACCATTTTCAGCACCTAGCGGACCGAATCTTTGCGGAAGTTTAGGTTTCATATAATTTCATAAACACAACTCTTGAGAATGCCCGTCATTTCACGAACTTCCCTAATCAAACGTTCCACAATTGTGCAGTTGTTATCCATGTGTGAGGTCCTTGGTGTACCTCTTCTCTTCTCTGGATTGTCATTCAGCTCTATTCATCTATCTTTAAATTTTTGGCACGAAACTCTGACTTTTTTTCGGATTAATACGTTCAGGCCATAAACGCCCTGTAATCTGCGATAAATTTCGCTCTGATTAACTCCTTCGGCTGGCAAAAATCTAATAACACCGCGTATCTTACACTTCGAATACTTTGCGATTGCGCACGCCATGTTTGTTTGTTTCTCAGAAGCTAAATTGAGTCTGGAACAAAACACCGCTCCAGACTCTACTGCTACTCGAATAAACGTGGCCAGTCATGCATATAGCGCCAATACTGCGCATGCGCAGTTTGTATAATAATCACCTGTACCTTTAACATCGGATCTCCCTCGTATAAAGGAATAAGAAAGAACATTTATTTTAAAAAATATACATTTTTCTCCCAAATTCGAAAATGTTGAGATAGATTAAATACGCAAAAAGGTATTTAATGATATGTATTGAAGTTCTTTTTTTCAATTTGCGGGGGTTGGAAGACTGAGCCTTTGAGACTCTCGTGAGAAGGCGCCACTGTAAAGAACAACAAAGGTAACGATATCTAGGTAACAAAAACTCGACAGAGCTCTAGAATTTCACATACAGTAAGAGCGAGCGTACTATGCTCACCCTATTTTACCCGAACTCAGCGCATCTATACGTGTACTGTCATTTTGCTTATCAAAATTAAAATTTATTATTAAGGCAAATTCAGCACCTTGTTCACAAGAATGCCGATTACGCAAGGTGCATGCTCGCTAGTACGGTGTACTATTAATCAACAACCTCTTCTTAGTAATCAAACCAACCGCAAACGTAAACGTTCACGTTCTGATATAGTACACACCGCCTGTGACAATTACTGTCAAGTCTTTACTCATTTATCAAAAAGTCAAGTTAAGGCAAATCAATATGAAAAGAAAACACTTGTAATATTATTATTATTGTTAAATAATCTTATGTTATTATGTTAATACTCAATACGATAAAATGACATTTATGTGTGTACTGTGTTGAATGTCATTTGCTTGTCAAAATTAGGTGAACGCAAATTCAATTCTGCACCTTAATTGTTAGATACATCGCATCGGCTACTAACGTAGCAAGCCTCGACTTCGCTCCTGCATTTCCGAAAAATGCCGATTACGCTAGGTGAGCATAGCACGCTCGCTCGTACGGTATATGACTTAGAACTCATATGTATATATGACAGAAAAAACTCAAGATTGAGTTTGCCGTTTATACCAACAAGATATCGACGCGGTAAAACATATACGGTGTAAATGTTGCCAACAAGTGAAAGTATGTAGTACCAATACAGATTTGTACTGCAATATTTAAACGATATCAATAAGTTTTAAAAGGCTCTCATTCATTTTGATTAAGCTTTTTATTTAACATTACAACTTATTGCTTACGCTGTTTGAAAAACCGTCAAAACCTTATCTATTTCTGCACATGCTTGAGAAATATTAGTAACAATGTTCGATTGAAATAAGTTATTGGCTTTCGATTGAGCTTTGTGAGACCGCTTATGATTATTGAGATACTTTTGTTGACTAAATGTAGCGCCGCACTCGTCGCAAGTGCATTCACCCAACTTATCGTGAACTCTTAAATGTCGTTTCAAATCTTGCCCTAAACGAAACGTCGAAGAACACAGATGGCACTGGTGCGGTCTGTGACCGGTATGCGTCCAGGTGTGAGTTTTTAATTCGTAGGCGCGTCTGAATTTCTTATTGCAGAAACTACATGCAAATTTGAAATCGTTAGTGTGAAACAACTTATGAGATCGCAGTGACGCTTTCTGCTTGAAAGCTTTCCCGCAAATATCACAGACGAACGGCCGGTTGTTAGTATGTATATTCATATGCTCTTCCCTGGTTGCGTTAGCAGCAAAGCTTTTGCCGCATATCTCGCAACTGAATTTCTTGACGCCGTAATGATGTTGATTTACATGTCTTCTTAATCCACTGGATGAGGGAAATCTCTTAGCACAAATGTGACAAACGAAGATGTAAACTTTAGTATGAATGGCTTGATGCCTTAACATATCGTACGGGTACTTGCATACCTTCTTACATACGTCGCAACGGTAATAGATTCGATTATCAGGACCAGATACTCTTAATTTTCTCAACTTCTCGTTCTTTTCGGTTTCTTCACCGCTTCCTGCATTTGGGTGTTTGCCTTCCCTATGCTTTTTCATATCGTATTTTCTAGTGAAACCTTTCTCGCAGATATCGCAGAAATATTCCGCCTTGATCTCGCTGTACTTCCTCCGGAGTCTCGACATTCCATGCTCGGCTTTCATATGGACTTTTAACTCGATCCTACTCTTAAATTTCTCGCCGCAATATCTGCAAGAGAAGTCTACCGCTTTATTGACAGCACCTACGCTATCTGTTGGGGTGTCTTCTTTACGGTAATTCTTACTAATCCTTTTATGCTTTAGTTTTCGATGTCTTTCCATATCCGATCGCCTAGTGTAACCTTTGTGACAAACATCGCAAAAAATATCGTACATTATGTCTGATCTTCGTCTTCTATTTCGCAACTCCCCAGAGCTATGTTGGCTTGTAATTTCCTCTGTAATTTTCGTATTTTTATCGTCTTCGTAATAATTAACAGATTCACTAATCTCTTCCTCTGCAGGTTCGTTGTCTTCTATAATGAAGTATTCCGTCTCCCATTCATCCTCTGATTTATAATTTGCATCTTTCCTAAAACAATATAGATGATAGCACTTGTTCCTTTAAACTTTAGCTTATGTGCGATACAATTATTAAGTTTGTCAGTATTATTCTATGAAAAATTCTATAATTTTTGCTGTAGATCTGATATTTTGAAGCATACATTAATATTTTTGTACTAATATGATTTTGAATGAATTATTGCAGTCAATGCCACCCGCAGATTACTCTTATGAAAACAGCACTATTAGGCGTTGCCAGATTTCTAATAAAATTGAACAGATGTGTTACCGTACGAATATATCCCGCCAAATGACTCGACAACAGCACGATTTAAAAAAAGCATAGTTGTATGCAAATTCATATAAATTAATAAGACAAGGCTGTGCTCTATAAACCGAATACTCCTATATGTTGGTAACATAGGCTATTACAAAATACAGTGGAAATCGCTTATATCATCATATCGGTAAATACGTCCCATTTTCCAAGGTTGTTTGCACCTCCTATCCAAACAATGTAAGAATCTATCAGTTACAACGTTATCGCTTAGTACGAAATATCGCTTACAGCGCCACTATTTTATGACCCCCAGAACGAAATATATCAAATACAAAGACGGCCACGTACCATTGCAACAATTTTTTCAGAACGAAGAAACTTTGTTTACAGTATTAACACCAGAAATCGCTTAGATGTATTTCCGAAATGTAAGAGTGGCCTTAAAAATTTACGTTTGTGGTGAGCAAACAGTGTTATTTTGTTAGTTTGTATAGAATAAGATGGCCAATGAAAGAACTGTTTGTACAGTGTAGAAACTACTTATGGAATGACATTCATAGTTACATTGTTAAATATGTTCAAGAAAAACGCTGGCATAGGTGGGTTTGACCGTTACTCCCGGTATAACAAGGCCTAACAGCTCTAACGTTAGCAGGCTGTAATGTATATTGGTTTAGGTAATCGATCAGCATATTTATCGTCTTGACATTTACACGTTCAGACCGTCTTTTGCGTTTTGAATCAGTTTATCCAAATTATATTGTATAAGAAACCAAAATAACTTTTAAAAATTCAAATTGGCGCCGCGAGTGACGTAAGCGGTAGTAGGAGTAGTAGATGGAATGGCGGCAAGTGGTGCGCGCGCGAAAAGCCACGTTGTATTCGAAGAGACTTATTTTGTTTTATTTGAGTTGTGAAGTAACTGATGTTATTGTAAATTAATGTAACTTTTTATTGTTTGTTTAAAATAAACTTACAATTGGTTTTATTAAAAAAAAATGCCATGTAGTGATATTTCCGTACATTATTGGTGATACCTGTAATGTTTTTCTAGTGTTGTATACACGATAAAACCTTTTCTCAAACGATAAAAGCGTGACTTGGGCGGTCTATTTATAGTACTGTGGCGTCAGCTGTTTTCCAACAATGTATGTTAGGGTTTGTGAGTTACACTTTGTAAAAGAAGATATTATTTATTTTTCAACAGCTGCAGATTTAAGGACCGGTGAAATTATAACTGTAAGTTAAAAAAATCTTAGACTTAAAAAGATGCTATTCCAACTCAATTCCCTAATTGACAAAAAACGTGAATATTTTTTTGTTCAAATAGTTTTATATTCTTACGTTATATTAAAATTATTTTTGAACACCAAGCCATTTGGATACTGATATATGTAAATGTCATATTCACAGCAGTGAACGTATTCCAACGATTATAATAACTTGTTGACAGATTAGGTAAAACAATCGACAAGTTTGTAATGGCTTAATTGCAAATAAACTTATATTATTATTATTATTATTAAAACACCACATAATAGGAAATTAAAGGCCCAGGTTAAATAGCATGTCTGTAAATTTTCTCCTGAAATTGAACAAAATTTCGAATAAAATTGCAATTACTGTATCATTTCAACCTTTGTTTCGTCCAAATACATGTACAATTACAAATAATAATAATTAGTCGATCAAATATCAACCACAAATACAACTTTCACGAAAACGGGGCTCGGTTACGTGTTTGGTTTCTGCTTTAAAACTTCGAATGAGACGCGAAGAAGGGCTCAGTTGACGACTGGCATCCTCTTTAAACCGGAAGCCCTTCAAAACTTAAAAAAGAAATGCAAAAAAAAAACGATTCCTTTGCCGCTTAGGCTAATATCGTGTATGGCGACACATCACCTAAACAACGTGACGTCATCGAAGAGCGCTCGGGCCTTGTAGTCTCGATGATAACGGTTTGACTCCTCAATGACGTCTTCGCAGTATTACTACATAGGTGTGTTTCTGTTCGGGATTGTTCACGCTTGGAACGTTTCTCTGTACTTATTTATGGGTATTTTAGTTGTAACAGCGGAACCTTATAGCTTAGAAACCGTCATACTAATTTTTTTAGTTAAATAAAAGGAACCAATATATTCATGTGATGTTTAATTCCCAAAGAGATATCATACGAAATTTGTAAACAATCGTAGGCAAATACGCAACATTTAAGCCTAAATATATGATCTACACTAAAATACGGCAGAATTTATAGCTTCCTTCGAACTACATTAATGAGCGTCATTTCTACTCACATCACTCCAACTTTCGCTGATTGTATTGTTGAATGCATAGCAGTAATATGATCGCCTGTTTATTATCACTGGATACCAAATATGTTGATATTAAAGTGGTGATAGACCCAGAAAATGTATAGAGATTAGAGTTGGTTATTCAAGATTCGTCTAAAATCATGGGCAAACTTTTCCTTGCTATGTTTTTTCCCCAAAATTATCATACTTCATAGTTAAATAGTATCACAAATTTACATACAATAAGATTGTGTAATTGTTTTCATTAAATGTAATTAAACTTTATTATATCCATTACAAACTCATACTATGGAATATCTATAGTTAGTGCAGTAATAACAACTATACTTCTATATTGCGGGTCTCTGGAAAAATTCCCAAATTAAAAGGAGATAACTATATCAAACATCACAATTCGTTCTTGATCTTATCTGCGCATGTGCGAACCTGAAAAGTTGAACTACTCAGTTGTCCTAATGATTATTTATCTGAAGTGTAGATTTTAATGTCTTATGCACAATTAGGTTTCTTATTATGACAAAAGTTTTATATTGTTATTTATATGTAATTTCTATGTAGTTATTTGATTAAGTATAACGATGGTTAAATCTTGTTACCTGTGTCGTGAACAATTGGAGGGAGAACACAGTACTGAGTACAGCAACTGGCGTATATTTTGGCGAGCAGTGGGAGGTGCGTTCCTAACGAATTTGAACCTAGCGTTCTCGGTTAGTGTAGCTTAGTGTGTTAACGAGTGGTTACAGTGGCGTAAAAGAATGAGTACAGTGGGCAACAAAACTATTCACATACAATCGCGTGAAATTATGTGCACGTACTTTTATGAACATAAAACCGAAGAACAGACACTAAAAGATATAAAAGAATGTGCTTCTCAAGCAACGGGGGTATCCGCGAAAACGATAGAAAGGATTGTTCAATAAATTAACGCGGAAATACTAACGCGCAGACCTGGAAAAAAAACGACAACAAACAAATTCAGTAATTAATTTACGGGAACATGAAATTAGAAATTTTCGGGATATTCCATCGCACGGAAGAAAGTCGTGTAATGTATTAGCATTACGTGCGAAAATGAAAAACGAGTTAGGATAGAATAAGTCAGACAAATCGTTGCGAAGAATTTTAAAACACCTACGCAAAACACCACAAAGTTTTAATTGAGTGCATGGACGTTCGCTGGAAGAGGACAGATTATTTCGGAAAATTAAATATATAATTGTATCTCGGCCCTCCGTAATCATTATTTATTTTTAAATCGCTATATACGAGGCAGGTCCAGGAAATAAGTTCCGTTTGTGTCTATTGCCGCGACAACGCTGCAATCGCAGTTCGGCGCATTGCTCTGAATTAAGGAGAAGGAGATGACGCCATTTCGAGATCGCTGTTTGTTGTTTACAGTTTATAGTGCTTGGCTAGAATGGCGAAGCTGATTGAAAATCCTGTCGCTTGTGAGATTGGATCTGCAATTCATTTTCTGAATACGAAGAACACTAAAGCAGTCGACATTCATCTACAAATTTGCGAGGTTTACGGAGAAAATGCGATGATTGATTCAATGATAAGGAGATGGGTGACAGTTCAATGAAGGACGCGATCAAGTGCACGATAACGAACGAAGTGGGCGTCCAAGTTTGGCTAATGAAGAATTGATTCGTGCAGTTGAAGAACTCGTAAAGGAAAACCGTAAGATTACAATATTTGATCTTTCTACGAAATTTCTGCAAATTTCAAGAACACTTCATGAAATTGTTTCACAACACAGGCAGCAACGTTTTATGAGGAAGGCATACAAAAACTTGCCACGCTATGACAAGTGCCTACAAAATGGTGGGAGCTATGTAGAAAGATAGTTTAAGGTTTGTAATTTTTTTTGCAATAGTTTTCTGTATCTGTACTCGTTTTGTTTTCATTACCAAACGGAACTTAGTTTCTGGACGTGCCTCGTATTTAAGCGTGAATGAAGCTTTTCCAAACAGTCGTTTCCATTTGGCACAATCTTGGCGACGTAAGGTACAAGAAGTTCGACTGTCCAGAGAGTACAAAAACCCGAAATCGGCTATTGGCAAATGGACACGCCATGTTTTTGGCTTAATTTTTATTAATCCCGAAGAAGTGGGTGATGCATTTACATTTGACTTCCAACCTCACCAACCAAATAACCCAAGAGTATTGAGTTTTTGGACTATTTGGTCGATACATGTATCAGTGAAGCTTTAAAGTTTCCTCCAGATATTTGGGCAGAAACTTCGGCATGTCTATGGAGAACGACCAATTATGAAACATTCCGCGGCAAGTTGTGCCCAACCGCACTTCATAGATGGCTTACAGAATGATGTGTATACGAAGTTACAACCAATACAGAAGAATGAAAAAAAGAAAATAACCAGGGAATTACTGCAAAGACAAAATTTAATTCAAAGCAAAATTAATGACTATGTATCGGGGAAATTAACTTGAAAATTATTTATTGATTTTATTGTCTAATGTTGCACAAAACAATGCACACTACAAGAAAGAACATTAATTTCAAAAATGCGTACGGAAGACCATAAATAAATAAGATCATATAAAATAATAACAAAGTCAGTACCTTGTCAGCATTCCACCTTAACATAACTTTGTTATTAATTTATACTTGTGGCCGCTGCTTTTTTTATGCACAGCAGTAATTATTTCCTTCTGGATTTGTAATTTATTTGGGGCGCAATTCAGGTGATGATCTGGTGGTTAGAATTGATTTTGGGGAAATTCAGATATAGGATTTCTTATTTAATATTAGACTGCTAGGACTATTCACTAGATGTTATTGCGTAAATAATAATTACGTCATCAATTGACATATCGGAACAATTTCCTTTAAAAGGTGTGTGCACAACTATGATGTCTTTCTCTATACTTTTTCGTCGGCCTGTATATAACAATGCAGTTTGCGAGAATTGTAGGAAAACCTAAACATTACATTATTATCCTTGCAAAGTATTAAGTAAATAAACACAGCTAATTGAAGTTGTCAAAGAAAACACGATTGACGAAGCTCTATTGCCACCCTAAAACGGACGCGTTGCATTCTTCTAAGGTGTCGAACGATTGTGGTTGGTTTTATTATGATTGCGCAAATAACGTTTCTGACGAAAACTAAGTCCGCATTCAACACAACTAAACGGTTTCTCGTCCGAATGCACTAGTCTATGTCTTTTTAGTTCGTACTTGATTCTAAAGCACCTTCCGCAAACATCGCACGGATAAGGTTTTTCACCGGTATGCCGGGTGACGTGAAGCAATAAAGGCGGGCGCGTACGAAATCGTTGACTGCAGTAACTGCACCTGTACGGAAAGTGATCGGTATGCGAACGATTATGTACGAACAAAGAGGCTTTCTGCTTGAATGCTTTACCACAGAGATCGCAAATGTATGGTCTTTCATTCGTATGGATTCGGCGATGTTCTTCGACGTTTCGGCGCGTAGCGAACATCCTCCCGCATAAATCGCAAGAAAAGTTTTTAATGCCTTCGTGCGTTTCGCGTAAATGTCGTACGAGACCTTGGGAGACTCGGAATTGCTTTCCGCATAAATCGCAGACGTACGGTCGCTCACCGGTGTGGATGCGCATGTGCCACATGTAAGTGTACGGCGAATGCAGGCTTTTGCCGCATATCTTACAGTTGTAGTACACGCGTCCATCCACAACAATTTTAGCCGCATTTACCGCGTCCTGGTCGATTTTCGCGTGCTTTCTTCTCTCTTTCTTGGCACTATGATGCGAAAGAGGATCTAATGGCATGACGTCTATTTCGTCCGGGTGCTTCTCCTTAACGTGCTGTAGAATATCGTCCTCGTTTCCGAACACGAAAGAGCAATACTGACACGCGAAAGGATAGATTTCCAAATTGTCGTCTTTGGAATCACTAATTACGTTATCTTCTTTAATTGTCAATTCTTTAGTGTCGTTACACTCATTCGCTCTCTTTACGACTTTTTTCTTGGCCGCCTTCTTCAACGTCTCATTCGCCTGCTTCCTATCTTGCTGATCGCATTCGCTTTCGGCCAGTATTAATTTAGGCGTACAGGTCTCATCCTCCGCGATTTCCTTTATATCTTCCGGTTTAAGTATTCGCAAGTTAATTTTTTCCACTTTTGGCGGTTTGGGTTCCCTCTCGTGAATGTCATCGATATTTGCAGGAGTAGTTTCATAGAAAACACTCAGACTTGCGGCTGTTGACTCTGGCCTGCGAAAATAAGCGTTTTTATTATTTTATATTTTAAAATTCAAGAGAGACAGTCGCAAGTCTGTTTGTTTTCCCCAATTCAACGTATCGTTTTAGTTGGTAACACCGTACGGGTTTTCTTCTATACTCAAAAAATTTGTATCAACCGAATGGTCTTCAACAATGTCTGTTCATATTAAGATTTAATTTGGGGAAAACTTTCCTTGTAGACATTTCTCAGACTTAGCAACATTATAATATATGATTTATTTTTTTAATTGTGCAGCAGTATGTACAGATATTATACTGATTTAGTGTTGTGATCAATATAAGGTGCAATTTTACTGAAGAAACGTTTAGGCAATGAGTAACATGTGGCAATGCATGTTTCAAACTGAATACCGTAATGCTACATGAGGCAGATGTTTCTGCATGTCACATAGTGATTGTTTCTGATTCTATAAACCCAATTCCACTGAAGCAACTTTTAAGGAACATATGGTAAGATCATCGTTAACATTCTGTAACTAATACAATCCTAAGATGGTCCTTATTTGGGCAAATAAACGTTATTAATATGAAACCCAAAATAACAACTACAGTTATGGTAGCACTCTAAATTTCTGATTGAAACATGAACAATAAAGTGTGACCCCATTTGAAATGGAAGCACCCATATATAACCTATATTTTCCAGTAAAATGAAACCATTTTTTTAAATACATAATGGGTCAACTTTCACACAAAATTTCAGAACTTCATCTCAATTTTCAAGGCGCACTATGATTATTTTTCAAGGTTGAAAATAGCAAAATTTTATTAGGGATTTTTTTTATTAAAAATCTTACAACTGAAATCAGAAGGTCATAAAACGGTATTAACCAAAATTTCATTCAAATATATTTATTAATAAAAAAGTTACTAGATAATCATTTTTCAAACTTTACAGTGTATTATTTCATAAGTCGGCTTCTTAGAACATCTACTGATCAAGGTAGATCAAAATTTATAAAAACCAATTAAAAAGTAAACAAATTCTTATTCAGATTTACTTCAACGATTACCTATCAAACCTAGTTTGCAATCACTCAACTATCAATGAAAATAAACGATTATGCAGTAATCGCCAATGTCACAGCCTTTATTTGACTTCATTTATAAATTATTAATTTCAACGTCATAGTCTACTTTGGATTTTACTTAAACTACAGCGCACTCCCTCTTAAGCAGACACCTGCGGTCGCCGCATGTCTGTCCGGTTAATAGAGGTGTCCTCTTATGGGCAAACTAGAAACAATACTATGTATACTGATACGAAAATTTTTGTGAGAAATAATAAAATATTGGAGTATGTATTTTATACTTCTCATATTTATTATATTGCAATTGATACAAAATAAAAATTAACAAAATTGTATTTATAAAAAATAGACAAAGATTCTAACTTTTGAAATATTGTAGGAAAAAATCTAACATTGTTGTTTGACACAGGTTTCTTCTATGAATTAGCGTACTCTCGAAGTGATAGTCTAAGTCTGTAAGCAATTCAAATCCTTTTGAATCTGCATTTGCCGCTGCAAACAACTTGATATGACTTAAACTTGTGAAAGCATCCTTGTAGCCTTTGATGGGATTTTCTCTATTTTGATCCTCCACATTTTGGTCATCAGTATTAGAATCTTCTTGTACTAAATTTACAGAATTCTCAAAATTTAAATCCATGTTTTCATCCTCTTGAGCTAAACAATCAATTAACACATATTGCTCAAAATCACTACTATTTATTCCACTTTGGTTGTTTTACTCATTTCAACAATAACTGATAGTGGTAATTCATCTTCTGAATCAAAGCTATTGTCTCCGAAAATATTTGAGCATGTGAACCCTGCTTTGCGAAAACAATTTTGAATAGTTGTAGGAGTTACTTGACGCCATGCCTTTTGAATAAAATAAACAACATCTAACAAATTAATTGATTTAATCAATTCTTCAGAAGAAACGCATGTATCTATCTGGGCCAAGGTACATTTTAAAATAATAGATCGGTACCGAGTTTCTAAGTTTTTGATAATTCCTTGAACAAGCGGTTGACAAAATACAGTTGTATTTATGAGAGAGAAATATTACCTCAATGTTTTTTTTAGTTTTAAGTCACGTGGATGTGACATTGCATTGTCTAAAAATACAAATATCTTTCGTTTTTCTAAACACATTTTATCAAATTTCTGCAAAAATTCGACCATTATCTCGCAAATCATCCGTGATTTTTTATTGGATCGCCACTTCACTGGTAAAGTGTTCAGATTAAGTTTCCGAAACGCACGAGGCCTAGCAGCGTTACCAATAACAAGCAATTTTTCTGAATCTCTTGCCATGTTTACACAATCCAAAATTATGTCTTTCTTTAGCCATTTTCGCACCAGAACATTTCTCCGCCTTTAATGCAAAAATTTTATCAGGTAACGCACGGTAAAACACTCCCGTCTCGTCTGTGTTGTAAATATCTTTAGCACTATAATGTATTAACGACGGAATTTTTACTTTAAAATGTGAAACATTATCAGGATTCACATTAGCACTTTCACCAGATATCATGCAATAAGTGATATTGTGTCTTTTTTTCAAATCGCTCTAACCAACCGGATTAGGCACTAAAATTTTCATAATTTAATTGTTCCGCGATTTCTTTTCCCTTGTATATTCATTTTTTCTTGAAGTGTAAGCATTCGTTTATTTGACTTTTGCTGAGGCATTTTCACGGTCACGATTCAACCTAATGTAGAAACACACTGAATCGTGCTGTACAGCCTGCACGTGTCAACTCGTAAACACAAACGAAGACATTTTGGGAAACCCCGACGTCAGGAATGTCCGCTTAATAAGTAAAAAGGGATGTAAACTGCTTCATTTGCGTGTCCGCGTCCGGTAAACAGAGAGTCTGCTGAAGAGAGAAACTGTGTACATATAAAAACCTATGCATTTTGACTGTTCCTAGCAGTCTTCATTTAAAAGAGATGTCCGCTAAGAGAGAGTACACTGTATTTGGATGAAATAATCATTACCATTAACAATTGAAACATTTTTTTAAGATGCTGCAATATAAAAATGCACTAAACAAAAATAAGGCGAGATCATTTAAAAAACCAATGTAGCTAGTAGATATTAAAAGTTCAGTCGAGTTCAGTCTTGCTGCTGATGATGATAGCTTGGCTATCAAAACGTGCGTCCAGTACGAATTAAGTGTTGTGGTAAGGGTTTTAGTGAACTGTTTCAGTGTTCCAGTGCCACAGTTTTAGAGTACCCGTTTAGTAGATATTACTTATTTCTTTAAAATTTATAATTTGATAGATGTATTATACATTCACTTTTGTAATTGTAATTAGATTTGATGGTTATTTGCAATTTTGTGGCATTTAATAAGGTTTCGTTAATTTTTATTTTCTTTTTATAAATTTTGATCTGCCTTGGTTAATAGATATTGTAAGAAGCGGATTTATGAAATAATGCACTGACAGCTTGAAAATTGATTCTTCCATAACTTTTTTTATTAATATTTGAATGAAATTTTGGTTAATACCATTTTAGGACCTTCTGAACTCAGTGGCGTACTCAAATTTTTAATAAAAAAATCGCTAATAATATTTTCTTATTTTCGGCCTCGAAAAATAATTATAGTGTGCCTTGAAAATTGAGATGAACTTCTGAAATTTTGTGTGAAAGTAGACTTTTTGATCCACTATGTATTAAAAACAATTGGTTTCATTTTAATATAAAACATAGGTTTACAGGGGTGCTTACATCTTAAATGAGTCACACTGTATATGGTTGCTAGTTTTTCTTTTTGAAGATGTAAAGTTAGAGCTAGTCACCACAATGAAATTCATCAAAATGTACAAAGCTGCCTTAAAGGAAGTTTCCGATGATTAATTTATTTCAAACAATAATTTTATGTTTAAGCTTATTGAAATGTGATCACTTTATAACTTTTTACAATACCATTTAAAACTAATTCAAATATGAACTTACTCAAAGTCAGGCGTTGGCTCAATTTTAGGTTGTTCTACATCTATAACTTCTGCAATTGCCTTTGATGCAATAATTTGCAGTTCTTTTAATCTACGATCTGCTTCTACACTTCCAACAACTAACTCGTGCCATGCTAACACTGTAGAGGCACAATTCCAACAACATTGTAAAGGCAACGTATCATCTTGGTTCACTTTAATTGGTAAATATGTGTTCATTTTAACAGCTAACTCATGCGTTGTGCCTTCTTCACTGAAAATTCCTATGATTCGATCACTTTGATTAGCACACAACCTGCATATTACATCTAATCGAATCATTTCTGTTTCATCAATGTTCAAGATTATTGTGCTGGATCGATTTAGCTCGTCTTCACCATCGCCTTCCTTATTCATAATGATGTCTAAAATAAATTTTTTAATCATTGCAAGATCTTAGGAATTATAAAAACGTTACGTTTTATCTATTTTCTTTTTCTTGCACTGTGTAAACTGGTACTTAAAAGAACATAATACACTACACATCAACAATTACATGTTGACAGATATGCCATAATTATAACACAAACCACTTCGGTTTTTCTAGCGTAACTTGACCGGTGATATTTACTTGATAGTAAAGATGTCAAAAGTAAATCAAGTAATTAAATGTTTGTCATACATTTACGCCACTCAAAATTTGTTGTTTATAATTATTTATATAATTTGCTAAGCATTTGCAAGTAAACATTAACAGTTTTGTTTGAATAATCTTTAGATGACATGAAGATTAGATATATTGTATTAAAAACGAACCTATTTCACAGTTGGCTACCCTTATTAAAATCGCGTCACATACCACATTAATTTAAAAAAAAACATCTTAAAATTTAAATTACATAATATACATTAATAATTAAACATAACTTTCATCGGCTCCGACAGAAATGTCGCAGGCTAGTATTCATTTTATTTAAAGCTTAAATAGAAATTAGTCAGGGATGAAACCAATAAAACTGAATTTTAATTCTTTGGGAACATAGAAGGGTAATTAAGGAGGAAATGGCAAAGATACAACTCCGACTGGTGGTTGTTATTTTTATACTTTATTTTCAAACGGATAGAGGAAGTAGTATAAATCTATAGATTAGGCTCTATTTCAAAGACGTCGAAGTATATAAAGTTTATTTTGCACCATTCTCAGCAGAAATATTAGACTTATCATTAGAGTGAGATAATCTTCTTTCCGATACATAAGCGTTAGACCGGAATAGTGGGCTGTTAATGTTCGGTAATTTCGATGTAACCCGCTAACCTACTTGATAACGCTGCTTAAGAGGGTGAGTGATTATTATTCGATTTATTACTTATTTTTTGGTATTGTACTTACTGAAGGAAGTGCACGCCTATACCGCGCAGAGACGTTACCCCGCTTTACTTATTATCCTAGCAGTGTTGCCAGGCATCTAATATAAAAAAATGAAATCATTCATTTTAGATCCATGTATTTTGTTTGAATTAAAAATAGTTTTAAATGTGTGTCCCAAATACACAATAAAAAAAAACTAAACACGAGCACAAAAGTAAGTTCTTCAATAAAATTTGGCCAAACATAACCTTTCAACAAAAACATACTGTATCTATAAAATATATAAAATAAAAAACAACCGTTCAAAAACCGATGTCGTATCAAATAATTGCGGTAACATTTACAAACCACTTGTTTTTTTTAACATTGGTACTCGAGAAAATCTTCAAAATAGTCGTTAAAATCTATTTTCTTTAAATCACCAAGTCACTGCATCAAAGGTGCAAACTTGTTTTTTGCAGTCCCTTTTCCCTGATTCTCGTACCATACCTCGGCATTAAGTAAAATATTATTGAAGCAACGGAGAAAACTCAAATTATATATTAAAAAAAAATCTTTATTAAAAATATATACATAAGTGATAATATGTTGTAGTATAAATATAGACCGTAAAAGCAGAAAGATAGTTACAAAATTAGTCAATAAAATTAAACATACAATAATAAAACAACCATTAATGTCAACACTGCTTTTAGGCTACAATTTAGCTGTAAGAATCCAATAATAATAGAAATGTGATCCTACAATAAAAAATAATCTTAATAATAAATAACAACGGCTATTAGGTATCATTTTAACGATCTCATTTTAGAATGGATGTAATTTTATTCCTTTTGTATAGCCATACGTGGATTCGTAGAAGGCATACGTATCTCCAATTCTAATACTATCTCATTATGAGTCTATGATGGATATTCGATTGTACACCTTGCGCAACAAGCACCGGCGTTGTAGAAAACAATTTAATTGGCAAACTCCATACCATCGTCTCTATTGATAGATCAGCAGGAGCTTGCCAATAATCAGTCTCCAAGGTAGGCATGTCCAATCCCGAATTGGTGCTGGTAACAAACTCAAAATGCAACCTCCATTTTAAACTGACTAATGGAGTGGAAAATGCTGGTGTAACATGTAATGGTATTGGTAATATCACCTGGGTATATTTCAAACCCAAACAGACTTCGTGATGTTTACTGTAGGTAGTAATTTTAGTTTGTTTAGAATCCTCCAGTTGTGTTTCTTCTTCACATTGTAAAGAGACCGAAACTTGTACACAGTTTACAGTTGCAACAGTAAAATCAAAGGTACCGATAATATCTTCTCCCAATTTGTATGCAGGCTTAAATAAACAAAATCTAGCGACTTTACCAAAAATATTGGATATCATATAGAAGTTAGGATTTCTTCTTGATGTTATATTCTGAAATAAGCAATGGTTTTAATATTTCGAAAATTGGTTTACTTGTTTTAATAAGTACATATAGTATTAGGATAAATAATAAATTATTTATCCTAAAAATAAAGATATAAGACAGTAAAGTATTAAAGAACACATAACACTCAGATTTCAAACATCTTTAAATGTATAGTTGTGATTTGAATATAACACATGTTGTTATGATAAGGCAAGGTCTGGGCATTTGGGCGCGACCGTCTGGGCGCCGCCATTTGACGATATCTCAATTAGATATTCTTGATGTGTACAAGTTATCATCTACTTCGTATAAATACGGTTCCACAGGACACACTGAGGAGCCAAAGACGGTGAAACGCGTCTGTATATGGTGGATAGGTGATAGCTTTTACAATTTCAAGTTTTGCTTGTTTTAAAACTCACAAATAACTCTGGACTTTTGAAATATATTTCTTAATATTGCATAAAATGACTGCTGTAATTTTTTGGCAGAATTTTTGTAAACCATATTAATACAGTGCTAACATTTATTTGATTGATCCTAATGCTTTTTTGTTGGTAGACTCCATTTCATCAAGTAGATTTTGTAACTTAATTATATTGAGCAATGCATCATGTACCTGTAATGTTTGCAATGCAATATCAAATGGTGTTTCTCTCTGTCTGATTTCCAGGAATGGATTGGCAGGGGATAATTCTTCAGTTGTATCATTACAAAGACCTCCTATATCATTCAAACCAATGGCACACACTGGTAAAACACGTATGGGAACCCTTAATAGCTTGACAGGACTATTCACCCTTTGTGTTCCTATTGTTATTTTATATGAATATTTTACTAATTGTCCTCTGTAAGAGGGAGGTACATCACTTGGAATTTTTTCTCGATAAATATCTAAAAAATACTTTTATATAAAAAAGATATATATTGCCTTAAAAAGAAATAAAATTAAATACAATACACAATTTAAAAAAATTGTTCTCAGAAAGTAATTTTAATTTAAAGAAATTACATACGTACAGGTTTTTGTTTGACCTGGAGACAGTCTTAAGTCACAAAACAGGATCCTGGGTTTTGTAGCAACTTCAATTTTTCCAGCATCTTGCGTGCAAATAGCCAGAGTTGTGTTATTGTACAGAGGGCTATTTTGTTTATCTTCAGGTTTTACTAACTTTGAATCGGTAGTACATATGCAGTGAATTTGAGCTGAAGCCCAAGCTAGGCTTTCAAATACATCATTGTGGCTTTGAGCTACTTTATGTTGCGGAGAAGGAGGATGAGTGAATGAAATACTACATTCAACTACCTCACCCAATAGGTAGACTGGGCCACGCAATAGCCTTGCATTAACTTCTATCATAATTTATAAAAGAAATTGCTATTCACAAGAAATATGGCAAAATAGATTAATCATGAATGTAGATATACTTGGTATTTCAATCACTGATATTCACAACCATATGCTAAAGCTTCATCTTTACTATATTGCACTGCGGTTACTAATTTTCTAGTTTAACATACTATAAGATGATATACAGATTACTTTCTCCTTATGTTTAGTGAATTTATATTATTCTAAAAAACAAGTCCAGGTATTCGCACGTAGATTTGATGCAATATTCGATAATGGTTCAAATATATTCGAAATTATTTTACAATAAGAACTATTTCACTAATTGTTTTCGTGGAATAATATAGTTTTATAGCTGTTCCAAGTAGAATTGAAAACATATGTACACAACACCTACAACACAACCAAACACACTGCCACTACTGACAAGTGATCAGTGTTGCCAATATAAAACACTTTGTCCGAAAGCAGGCAAACTTTTTAAACTGTTTTGTTTCTATTTTACTCGAAATAGAGCTATGTTATAAAATTATGGCCATCTAGCGGTTTGGAAGAAAAATGTATCAAAAAATTAAAATAATATTCAAAAAAACATTATATAAATGCAGCGTAAATGTAACAAGGTGTGTAAGGTGTACTTTTTAATTACTTGAATCTTTGATCAAACAGTTGTATTGTTCGAACTGTTCATTTAAAGGTTGGAGCCATTAAAAACTCAGTATAATCAATAATTGTGTAAGGCGTGAGTTATTTAAACTGACACTCCACACAAGATGGAAAATTTGTAATGCAAATCGTACAAATTTTATCATCAAACTTAAATCAACTACCGACTTAAATCATCCGCGAAATTTAAAAAGTGCCCACTCTACCGATGTGGTAAACAATCAGCAGTTGATGGCAAATGCCAACATATACCCCTAAAATCTCTATGTATGGAAACTTATAAAGCCGCAATGTTATTTGATCATAGTACCCTCTACTGGTATTTGACTTTACTCCCCTTGACAATTGAGAACAACTGTGACGTCACCGTGGCGTGCGCACAAGATTTTAATTTCGGTTCAATATCGAGCATACCTATTATTTTTGCACCGTGATTTACACCAAAAAATAGAGAAATAAGAATATTGTTTTTATTATACACACTGAGAAAATGTGAAATTAGCTATATCTATATATGTACGACGAGAGAGCGAGGAGGAGATTGAGAGGAATCCGATCGATTCGATGAGAGTCGCGTGTTAGGTGTTAGTACGCTTCTTATAACAACGCTGACATGTAGACCTACTGTGAAAATGTCGTTTGAAAATGAGAGTTTCACATATTTATTTTGTTGTTGCTACGAAGCTTAGACGAAACTAATAAGCGATTCTAAAGTCGAAAATAAAAACAGATTCTAACGAAATAAAAGAAAAGAAAAATAAATACTCTAAAAATTCTTACTAAGAATAATAATTTTTGACAGTTGACAGAAACATCAGTAGCGGTGGGTGATGACGTAAACGGGAGGGCGCGGCCAAGGGATTCGATTTCCTCGCGTGTTTCCGTTGTATAGTGCATAATATGCAAGGAAGATATACGAGGGAATCGAATCCGCGCCCTTTCGCTCGTCATCAAACTCATCACCCACCGCTACTGGGAAACATGGAAATTCTAACGCAAACAAAACAAGAAAAATAAACAAACCTATGAACCTATTAAGTATTCAATCATGTTTAATTAGTAGCGCATCGACAAAGGGCATATAATTAGATGTCGCAATGTTTACCAACAATAGAAAAATGTAAAATCTATGAAGTAGTAGTAGACAATTTGTTCTTGAATTATTTATTTAGGTAATACTCGCTTCAATAATGTATTGTAACGCGCAAAAAATAAATTTTAAAATTCTATACATTAGTTTTATTTGAACTTACGATGCATTATTTGATTAATTTAAAACTATTATTATTTGATATACTTTCCAGTAACAATAATTTTTGTAAAATGTAAGTGCAAACGCTAAATATGTGTTATATGCAGCTTTGAAATTATACGTCGTAGGGATATAAAAAAATTACTGTTGCGACAAATCAAATGAAGGGGATTGGTAAGTCAAATATATGACGCCAGCGTTGCCAGATCTCCTGCTTTCCAGGAGATCTCCTGATTTTCCCAAATTTTTCCTGATTTACTGATTTTCATCATAAAACTCTTGATTTTTACCAAAATGTTTTGTTTATTATTAAACATAGAAAATGTACTGAAAAAATGATATTGTTAAAATGTAATAGCTACAGAATATCTACATTTTTAAATTTTCCCGCGCGTCCTATGCAAAAATTCCCATTATTTCATATTTGTAGCAGCCAATAAGCATGTGGCAATTGGCTTAAATTTCTGATTGGTCAACCAATAGCAACAAAATATTAAATATTGATCTGTGATTGGTCAACCAAATCGAAAAGTATATCTGATTTGTTACATGTTTTCTGGCATTTTATTAAATTCAAATTGAACTTTTAAGGTTAATACAGACACTGAGTAACGTTAGCGTGTTGGTAAAAGAAATTCCCCTAAAATTTACTGTTTACTTTTTTTTCTTTTACTGCATTCTTTTCCTTTATTATATTCTTTATCGCCTTTATTATATTCTTCATTGTCTTTATTGTATTCTATTTCTTTTATTGTATTAATGTTATAAATTAAAGTTGCTTTTTTATATGTGTTTTTTCTACTTTAAAAAAGCAAAAAAACTAAATAACTTAAAAAATGACTTCTGTTTCTCCCCATAATTTCTTCCCTTTATCTGGCAACACTGTATGACGGCCATAACCGTAGAATAACAATAAAAAGGCAACTCTGGCTATGGACGTGGTCCCGTATTTTGGCGCCTTTCGTAGACATACCAGAAACTACCAGTAGAATACGTGGTCTACTTATGTTAAATTTTCTTCAATTTTTGTCAAATTCTGTACTTAATACACATATTAGAGCACAAAA
This sequence comes from Dynastes maya, assembly GCA_029619315.2. NCBI lineage: Eukaryota > Metazoa > Arthropoda > Insecta > Coleoptera > Scarabaeidae > Dynastes > Dynastes maya. The sequence goes on from JAROYE020000023.1 coordinate 125,581, forward strand.
CACAAGTTTTTATTTGCATATACATTTATTAGCAGGATTCGAGGCTAGATATGATACAGTACTTGTAGGATGTATGGGTGCCCTAAGCCTTCCGATGTAGTGGGTTTTTCAATAGAGAAAATGCATTTGCCACGTTAAAGCAAAAATATTGCATTGTGAATTTCCATAGAAGGCTAAAAAACTTGCTGGTTCATTAAATTGGGGTCTATGACGACAGTACTACAAATAAACATATTTTTAAGTAACATAGCTTACAAATATCATAAATAATAAACGTACCTATTACTGTAGTTCTAATACTTGTAATCGTTAACTTTATCCGTACAAGCAGCTTTCAAAAGACCGAATTTTAAACGAAAACGTCAAGCAACAGAGCTAAACGAGTACGAAATAAACAAATCCATTATAATTCACTGAAAAATACAGAGAAACGTCCAAAACTAAACAGGAACGTGGCATAAACTTAGCGAATAACATCTACTATGAATAACATTTTCAACTTTCAACCACTTTCAACTATAGCTACTATGGTTACAAACTTTGAAACCCTAGTTACAAACCAATTATGAAAGAGATAGATCTAGGTTAGTTCGCGGTATGTCTACGAGAGGAGCTAAAATAGTTTTCTCGTTGTAGCCCAAGAGTCCCCACCACCTTTCATAACCACGTTAGCTCTTCCGTAGAAAAAGAGTGGTAGTCACTAGTAGTTTTTTTAGAGTATTAAGAAGGAGAAAGAGGTGGTAGGGTTCATTTAAAAGTTGCACGCGGTCAAACGCGAGTTAGTTTAGAATAACCGATATTTTGGTGTAGTGCTTTGTTCCTTTATATAATCATTACAATAGACTCCAAAATGAATACCTGGCCAGAAAATGTGGGTATAATTGCAATGGAATTAATATTTCCATCACTGTATGTGGATCAAACCCAGCTAGAAGAATTTGATGGTGCTTCAAAAGGCAAATACACAATTGGATTGGGGCAAGAACGAATGGGATTTTGCTCAGATCTCGAAGACATAAATTCATTATGTTTAACCGTAGTTCATAAATTAATAGAAAATTACAATATAAACTTACATGATATTGGAAGATTAGAAGTGGGTACCGAAACAATTATAGACAAATCAAAAAGTGTTAAAAGTGTGCTAATGCAGTTATTTGAAAAAGAAGGATGCCATGATGTTGAAGGTGTTGATACAACGAATGCATGTTATGGAGGTACAGCAGCATTATTTAATGCTATATCATGGATAGAATCGTCTGCATGGGATGGTAGATATGCTTTAGCTGTAGCGGGTGATATTGCAGTATACGCTAGGGGTTCTGCTAGACCAACTGGTGGAGCTGGGGCTGTTGCAATGCTGATTGGACCAAATGCACCATTAGTTTTTGATAGAGGATTACGTGCAAGCTATATGAGGCACGCCTACGATTTTTATAAACCCGATTTAACATCTGAATACCCTTTTGTTGACGGAAAATTATCTATTCAGTGTTATTTAAGTGCTTTAGACAATTGCTATAATTTGTATAAGAAGAAAGCAGAGAAAAAAGGAATGAAAGATATTAATTATTTCGACGCAATGCTATTTCACACTCCATATTGTAAATTAGTACAAAAGTCATTAGCAAGAATTGTACTTAATGATTTCTTAGCAAATCCTACAGATTCCAAGTTTGAATCGTTATCTTCTTTCAAGAATTTAAAATTAGAGGAAACATATTTCGATAAAGACGTGGAAAAAGCATTCTTGAACTTTAGCAACAAAATTTTCGAAACAAAAACAAAGCCATCATTGTTTGTTGCTTGTCAAGTGGGAAATATGTATACGCCCTCTGTATATGGAGGATTAGTATCTCTTCTAATTAGTAAAAACATTTCCGAAGTAGCTGGAAATAGAATTGGCCTATTTAGCTATGGATCAGGGTTGGCATCTTCAATGTTCTCGATTACTGTAACAAATGACTACAGTGATAATTCATTACTACAAAAGCTAATTTCAAATCTTAGCAGGGTGAAGCCTCTCCTTTCGAAAAGGATATGTGTAGTGCCAGAAAAATTTAGTGCAATATTAGATTTGAGAGAGAAAAACTGTCATAAAGCTCCTTACAAACCAATTGATGATATAGAGCAACTATTTCCTGGTACATATTATCTTACGAAAATTGACGAAATGCACCGTAGATCGTATTCTAGATATTTTGGTACTATTCTGAATGGCAATTCATAGCAATAGCTGATATTTATTATATTAATTTGGTTAGAATTTTTTGTAGGTTGTATTAAATACTCATTTTTTATTTGTATGGTGTCATAGGCAAACTATATTAAAAGTATTGTTATTTATATTTATTTGTTGAAGTAATTTTTAGGTAGAGTAAAATTATGCTAAGAAATACAAATATGTAAATAAAATCACTGTAGCATAATTTTACTTTATATTTATGCGCAGTTGTCTTGATTTGTACATAAATATATTAAACATGTTAAATTATAATTAATGTTTTTTGGACGTAATAAATTCTATAAAATCATTCAGTGTTATTCATTTATTTATTGACTAAATTTTCATCTTTCTATCAAGTAGGAACTAAAATGTATAGAAAGTTCCTCCAAAAATTGAACTATTGATATTTAGAAAAGTATGAATTGGAGAAAACTAATAATTTGATGGATTACTAACACCAATGTGGCCATCTCATCTCAACTATTTTGGTATGTTTATAGTTCCGGTTATAACGGAAGTAAACACCAAGTTGCTATCAAAAATAAACGCGTGTATATTAGTATTATTACATATTTGAATCCTACCAAAAATTTGACGTTAAGTTTATACAACTGATTTTGAATGATGCAATCATGATACAAAACAAGCATTTTCTAGTGATTTCGAAAAATCGATTATTTTTCCACTCATTTAAAATATTCAGAAAATATAAAATTAGTAATTATTAATGATAATGATCAAGCCTCGGCAAAACATACGGGATGACTCACACGCACCTGAAGAATGTGAATGAGATATGTACATATCACTTCCATAGACGTGCGATGCAATAGGTTTTAGGTTTGTTTCTGCAGCGATTTAAAATCGTTTGAAAACGTTAGAGCATGCGCATTACAAAAATAGTGTTCGTGCGGTTAAAACGCCAAACTCTGACTACAAGTTTGACGTGATTTGACGTTCGTGCAGGCCTCCAAATTAATTTCTAACCGTTTGCTGATAATTGCTCCAGTTTGAAGATTATCGTCCAGTGATCCATCAGACGCATGCGCATTGTTATATTGTGAAGTGAAAAGTTGTTATAAGTTTTTTTTGTATATGTTCACACTTCACGCGTGTTTTATTAATGTCTGTGGTTTTGTTAGGAATTAACAGTTGCTTTAAGGTAGTAATTCTGTCTAAACATTTCGCGTTTATTTCTGTTTTCGTTTACCTCTTTTTGTAATATTTGGATGTAAGATAAATCTATTGTTTTCATCTGTATATTTTCTCTCTTAAGTCTATTAAGTACGCTTGTAACTTATACATCCCATGATAATTGCAAAAAAAACGTTCGTGCAGTTAAATTGTTAAACCAGTTTCAAATCAGTTTTAGTTTGCGCATGCGTAGATTAATCCAAATTAACCTCTGATCAAACTATCACAAATCGGCTGCAGAAACAAACCTTTTATCGTTCTGGTTTTAGAATCTGCGGGTACTTATTTACAATTTTAATTAAAACGTATATAAATAAATGTCATTATCTATTATTACGCTTTGCAAACATAGATGAACTACGTAAAATAATATTAACAATTTATAGGAATAGGAGTCGAATTCACCTTTACTAGAAACGATTGTTCCAAATTTTCAACTGCAAAGCTGGTTCTTCTTTATGTCAGTATTTCTTTAGACGCAGGAAATGTTATTTCGAGCAAGTTTCAAATATGGCGTAAAAGTACAGTATTTTGCGTGTACATCGGTATTTAGATTGGAATTAGTACATGGTTAAATCTGCGTTTCTGTTGAACACTGACGTAATTTTCTGATTTAACTTGTTTCCAAATCCTCCGAGAAAAATATTTAATCCATTTATTGCATTTAAGGCATGTAGAGCTTCCACTAATGTTATGTTTTTCTTCTCAAAATATGTTGTAGTTATTAGGTTTATAAAATGATTATTTATAAATTGTAATTCGTTTGGTATGTCATTTTCTAAAATTAATTTATATTCAACAATCATCAGGTGAAGAACGCATATTTTGACGTAATTGTTAGTAATATATATATTGTACTTGTTCGTGACAACGTTTAAATTGATGGATCTCAAATGTATATCCCCCTACCACTGATATTGCGCGCGCTATTTTTAAACTGAGACCACCTTTAGAGTCAATGTATTCTACCAACTTTGGTTATTACTATCTTTATTTTTTTATTGCAATTAAAGGTAGTTAAATTCTCAACTGTTCCTGGAAACATCCTAAAGTAACTTTTAAACTCATCAATATTATAGTTAAGAATAATTATTTCAAAATAAATTTGATTTCTTGTGGGAGTTGTTTAATATGTATTCAAAATCAACATTTACATTTTCAATTAGTTGACGAATAATATTTTGCGTATTTAAATTCTCGCCATTCATCACGTAGTTTATAAGGTAAATATCGTCGCGTTATTCTCATTCAGAACGTCAAAATAACGAAACTTTTTATTATATTTGTACAGGTCTCGCGTTGTAGGATGGCGAGTGCCGGCGCTGTCCGAAGGTACTGTCGGACATCGGGAAAATTCAAGTTTGAATGCAACATGCAGTGGCGTAGCTCGACTTATTTTTTAAATTATGTTAGCATAATAAAAAACGACTACTACTTGTATTTCCACCGCGCATCTGAAGCATTCGCCATCCTATAACGCACAAACTGTACAAGAGCATAACCTACTTTTTGTATTTACGAAACGCATTTCAACTGTCAAGGACAGATGGACCAAAGTTGAAAACAGCGGTTTATTCAGGGATGCGTTCGAAAAAGCTGGGTAAAGGTGGGGTACTGGTAATAGAAGTAATAGTCACGTGACTTCTATTACCCTGACTATTCGAACGCAAACGGGTGATGGATGCTGGAGTGGGGTGCAGTTTGAAATATTGTTAGATAGGTTAGATTTCAATATTTTGAAATTTAATGAAATTTGTGAATTGTATGCCCTCTATAGTTTGATATAATATGGATTTGCAAAGAAAAAAACGGGTTGTAATCATTGGCACATCGGTTGCATGTTTTTTGTGTTTCTATTAAAAGTTTTTTTCTTGTATAACCTCTATGTTTATTCCTTTATTTAAATATAACGTAATGTTTATCATATTAACTACTTATATTTTTACATAAACATGTATATTATAACAAATACCCTTCCACATATATCCTTCAAAAGTTTTGTTTTGCTTTTTTAACGAATAAAGTAACACTGTGCATGACGGGTAATTTTTCCCGACATCCGGAAGTCGGTAACATTTGAGTAACAGTGGAGCATCTACCCGCGTTCGAAAAGTAGGGTAAACATTGTCCAGAGCAAGTTATCCGCTATTTTCGAACGGGTAGGGGTGTATCTGGGGACTACCTACTGAATTTTCGAACGCGCCCTAGGGATTTGCTCTGTCATCATGAATTTTATTGATCATATCGTCCGTAGTCACCTCAATGGGACGACTTGGCCACTCCTCATCAAAGACGGATATTCGGCCACGCTTTTCTGATGGTGGTCATCGAAGATGCATGGTCCTTATAAACTTCATCCAACTTCCCTTTGATTTCTGCATACTTTTTCCCATCCAAAAAGAGAAATCGAATCACTGACCGGTATTGTTCCTTTTCAATGATTCCACAAATACATAAACTTGCTCAGTTTCAACAGCTCTCAAAACAACACTACTCGATGAATCTCCCCGAAATGTTGACTAAAGAATAGCACTCACAGTCGGTAATACAGACCACCAAGCGCCATCTGTCTCCAAATACGAGTATTTCGCATACCATCCTCGTAAGAGTGTTCTTTTCCTAACAAAATTCTATTTAATTAAGTCATTAAAAAATGCAACCGGTTCCATTCATATTCTCATGGCTAAAAAAGCGTTCTTTAAATGAATTTTAATTACGGAATTATTTGAAAAGTTTGATATTTCTTGTATTAAAAATTAGACATCACATTGGGTGCGTTCAGGAAACATAACTGTTGACTGAATAACCAGTAGGAAGACGTGACCTTAGAATTTAATAACTCAGTTATGTTTTCCCATCAAAAAAAAAAGAAATTGAGTCACTAATCGGTATTGTTATTTTTCCATGATTTCACAAATACATAAACTTGCTCACTTTCAACAGCCTTCAAAACAACACTACTCGATGAATCTCTTTGAAATTTTGACAGACGTCGACTAGTACTCCCAGTAGGTAATACAGATTTTGACACAAAGCGTCATCTGTCTCCAAACATTGGTACTTCTCATACCATCCTCGTGTATTAATTTTGTTTTATCTCAAATTGTTCCTTGAAATTTCATAGTTCTTATTCTTGCTATCTTCTCATGTAATAAACTGGGACAATAACACTAAATTCATAATATTCTAATTTTGTATTATGGCAATAAATTGTTATACCTATATACATTACAATTCATAAAACACATTCTTTTCTTTCCTGGAGCGCTGCATTTATATACCCCTCCAGCGAAATTTATTTAAAGGGCAAAATAGGAGTCAAGGACAGACCGACGCACGAGGTACGACGGATGCATGTATGTAAATCTACCTTTATGAGCATATGTATTTGAGAAATTAACACGAACTTTTTCTAAAGGTTTTCGTGAACGCATTGATGGGTAGGTGGTAACTTAATTTAATTTTAAATACCAAAAATGCAACAATATAAGAAACATTTCATTTAAAATAAATAAGTTGATAGTATTTTACTTAAATAAGCATCAAATTTTAACATGTTTCCGTCTTGTTCATTCCCACTTATTAATTGATAAAGATGAATTTCTCTGTAACAAGGTTTATAAATGAGGAACTTCTATGACACGTTCGGAAAGTCCATAGACCGATTAACGCATATAATCGAATGGTCTTTCGATGACGTGGAATGCGTAATATGCAGCACAAAGACGTGACTTTTGAATATTCTCTTCTTAATTTGCTAGGTTAAGCTTATTTATTTTATATCTATTAGTAAGTACCTACACGTAAATCGAAGATATGAATATGTATCAGATTAATTATAAATTCTAAGGTAATTAACTGAAACTAATATTTACGATTTGACGTTATCATGCCGTATCCTATAATAAGTGGGAACCCGGAAATTTTTCACATCTGGTATGTATACCGCCAATGTTTTATCTTAGTACATTGACCTTCAATACTTTTATGTGCAATTCTAATTTTCAGCAAAACCACTGTTTGACAACAAAAGCTCTTTAATTTCACAAATGGTAAAAAATGTAAAAATAAATAGTAACTGAAATTACAGAAGAACCAATGTTTTTGTTTCTTTTTGCTTGATTTTTGTGATAATGATTTTTTGACCACGATTTCAACCTTATTACGAAATAACGCAACTTTGGCAATGAGGTGTAGTGTGCACCGTCGGAAAGAAGACAACACCTCAGTTGTAATTAACTAGTTTAATTAAAATATAGAATACAACAGACAACTTTCTCGATACTTAAAGATAGACTGGTTACAAGCGATCTGATCTTCGGTATACTATGCCCTCTTATACATTTCTACTGCTTATATTTATAATAATTTCTAATCATTAGTAAACGAACGATATATCTAAATGACATTTACAATAATAATGGCAGTGCGTGACGCAGAGGGTTGTTTGTTTTGTCTATATGTAATCGCCCTGTGCGTCGCTAGTTTATATTGTGATATATGAGTTTATATTAACATAATTGTTTATATTGTGATATACGAGTTTATATTGACATAACTCCTTCATCAAAATGAACAATTGGGAAATAAGTAATTCGGACAATATTTAACGTAGATAATAACAATTCTTAATTATGTTTGATACAAGAATGAATGACAATGTTTGGTATGACTAATATAATCTCAGGCGATGGATGATGGTAAATACAATAGATTGATTACGTACGTTGTGATACATTACACATTACAATACATTACAATACATTACAATACATTACACCTTTTCCCCTAAGGAAAAGAAAATTCATTTTTCTTTTAATTTGGCTAACCGTTCGCTTCTGCGAAGTGGTTGACATTCCTCCATCTGGATTTCGTCTTGAGACTCTTGACAATTTATTTCTATCGAATTGTTTATAGGTACTGATTTCTTTTTCTTACACATATTAAATGTAATACAATTAACTATATTACTATTTCTTAGCTCGTTTTCACAAATTTTGCGTTTACATCTCTTACATAATCTATACAAGATATACAATAGAATTAATTTTAACATGGTTAAAAGTGTATAAGCTAAAGCATGGTCCTGAAAAAAGGATAGAATCGCAGAATTGTTTTCTGTTTTCTGTCTGGGTTAAGGTTTCTTCCATTTGATTAAGCTTAAAGCTTGCGACTTTTAAGCTTTCTTTGTCAAGACCAATTGGATGGATGGGTTGTAATTGAAGCAGTGTTAAATTTTCTTTTATTGCGTAACAGCATTCGTCGTCACTTATATTAAACTCAGGTAAATATGATTTGTAAGTAATATATCGATTGGTTGCGTTAAAAGAGATTGTCGATAGAACGGTTGTAGGAGTGTAAACCTTACAGCTTGAATTAATGAAAAGTGTTCCTATTTTGGATAGATTGTAGTCTACAGGGTCTTTATCGCGACAATTTACCGTGATACTAATAGGATTATTTAAGACATATAACCATGTGTTAGGAGTGGTTAACGGATACCATGTTTCTGATAAGGTAGGAATTATTCGAGTATCACAATTATCAGGTAACTTGTTTTTATTTACTAACAATTGCACTTCACAGATTGGCTGAGAAAGTGTTGAGTGTTTTGGGTAAGTTCCTAAACAAATATGATCATTGATTGATATGGTTTTACATGATTCGAGATCTTCTAAAATAGAGTAAGATGTTTTTGTACTAGAAATTGCTAAATATTCTGTTTTAGGTAGTACAAAAATGAAGTGATTATCACGATTTCTTGTTGGAAGAGGTAGAAGTTTATATAGTAAAAATTGGTTTGTATAACTAGGGGATTACCTATAACAAAGATTAATTTATCATTGGATTTAGATACTTTTATGGTTACCAAGGATAGTAATTGTGAGACATAATTAATATCAAGAGGTACTGCAAAAGAGGTTAAAGGTGGCAAATATGGATTTATTCGAATTAACTCTTGTATATACTGATATGGTGATATAACAATAGGGTGAACAATATTCGATTTTGCAAATAGTATTGCGTCTATTAACGAAGACAATTCAATATCTATTTCATTAACTAATAGTATTAATAAGCTAAATTGTTCATCCAAATTTTGTTTTAGTATCATAGTACTAAATGTTTTTGTTGAATTATTCCAAATTTTCTCAATACGATTAAAATTTTCTGAAAATATCATGTTGTTTCTTTCAACATTGGTAATAGTATTATTGAAATTAACAAGTGTCGTTTTTACTACTTGTATTTGGTCCTTCAATACATGATCAAGATTTTGTTCTTCGTGCATTACCGAATTTATAGCGTTATCATATCGTTCGGCATCAGCATTATCTAACGTGCCAAATAATGTTTTAAAAGCTGAACCTATTCCGTTAATTACACCGCGTTTCTTCCTCGATGCCACAGTCGTGTCTAAAACGGATGTATATTTTGATTTGATTTTGGGAATAATTGAATCTAACACTATTAGTGAAGTGTTGCATAATTTTGTAATTGTAGATTTCTTAATCCTTTGGCATATCCCAGCGATCCTTATGTGATTGTAATCAGCTAATTGTAATTTTGAATTGAAATCATTTAAATTAATAAAGCTCACAACGTCCCATTAAGTTTCGTAAAATCGCAGTTGTCCTAAGTTTTCGTAATAGATACCAGGTGACGTTGGAAAACGGTCGTTGACGATAGTCATAATCACAGGTAGTACTACACACCTGAAATAAAAGCGTGTTTTTAGCCTATTGGCATGAACTACTGTTCTTTTATTTTTAACAACAATGGTATAATTTACAGGTGAATTAACCCTTACTATTTTATACGGTCCTGTGTATGTAGGTGCTAACTTCTTCGATGTACCTACTTTCGAAGCTTCGTTGGTAAGATATACTCTATCACCTAATTTAAATGTAACATCTCGAACCTTGCTATCGTACCTGCTTTTATTACCTTGCTTTAATTTTACTAGATTTTCCCTTGCGATTTCTTGGGATTTCTGCATTCTTAATCGTAATTCATCTACGTAAGTTTCATATGTGTATTTAAACGTCGGCGGTTGAGTTAGATTCGTAGGAACTGCCGGTTTGTTTCCAAAAACTAATTCATATGGAGTGAATTTCGTTGACGTATGGACGGTTGTATTATAAGAAAAAGTAGCAAAATCAAGCCAGATGTCCCAATCGGTTTGATCCTTATTAATAAAATTCTTCAAATAGTCTGATAAGGTAGAGTGTGTTCGTTCCAGAGATCCGTTTGATTCTGGATGATATGCTGAACAATTAACACGTTTGATTTTAAATAATTTTGATACATCTTGAAATAATTTTGACATGAAGTCTTTACCTTGATCAGTCAAATAGTCTCAGGAATTCCATAGTTTACAAATGAATTTATGCACAAGTTGTTTAGCTACAGTTATAGATTCATGATTCGGAATTGCATAAGCTTGCATAAATTTCGTAAGATCATCTTGGAGTGTTAATATATATTTGTTGCCACATTCTGTAAGAGGTAAGGGACCTACTATATCTAAAGCTATTCGTTCAATGGTTTACAGGATGTAGTTGTAATTTCCATAGGCTTCTTTGTCTTCTTACGGTTCGTTTTATTGCGTTGGCAACTATCACAACTCCTTATGAAATCCTTTATGTCAAATTTCATTTTTGCCCATTTATAAGCTTGTTTAATACAATTTAATATAATAATTATATGTTCGGTGAAAACCTGAATGACCTGATGTTAGGCTTGAATGATTTTCTGATATAATGTTGTTAATTTCTTCTGGTTGAGGTGTAATAAGAACGTCGTGATGAACTCTAATCAGTACATTTGTTTTCCGAAAAATATAACGCATCATGGATCTTATCTTATTCCAACTTACATTGTCATGACCTATACCGAGTCTAGGTAAATTAATTTCATTGATATTTTGTTCCAATAAAATGTTTCTAATTTTGACTAAACAATTAAATAAATCTTTGGCTTCTAATTTGTCCCAATAATATCTTTTGTGGATTAAAACGAAAATTCTTACATTGTCTACTAAGAATTCTTTAATGTCGCCTAATTTCATTTGAGATTGCCTTAAATTATCTATGCTAGGGAATTTGGCAATTAAATCAGTTAATGGTTTATTTAGGTACTCAAAATCTTCTGATATAGGAATTAAAAGGTTGCCTGATTGGCTTATGTAATCTGTATTTACTTCTTCGATTTTGTTGAAGTTTATAATTTTATGTGATAGACTATGAATAAAATCTTCGTATGTATCTTCTTCATACTTCTGGTTGACTTTTGTAATATGCGACTCGAGTTGAATTCGGCTAAGAGAATCGGCATGTTGATTTTTCTTACCTGCACGGTAATCAATTTCATAGTCGTATTCTTCTATAGCTAGTCGCCATCTGAGCAATCTAGAACTAGGATCCTTGACACTAAATAAGTATTTAAGTGGTCGATGGTCTGTTAAAATCATAAATTTCCTACCGTATAGGTATGGTCGAAAATGTTTGGTGGCCCATACGATTGCCAATAATTCCTTTCGATAGTACTATAATTACCTTCGGCTTTATTCAACGTCCTGCTTGCGTATGCTATGGGATGATCTTCACCTACCTTTCCTTGAGAAAGTATTGCTCCGATCGCATAATTACTTGCGTCTGTGGAGAGTATGAAAGGCTGTGTGAAGTCGGGGTATTGAAGCAAAGGTTCCGATATTAAGGAGGTTTTTAAAGATTCAAAAGCTTCCTGTTGTGTGCTTGTCCGTTGGAATGCTTGTCCTTTCCGTAAGAGTTTCGTTAGAGGTTGCGTTATCTTGCTGAATTCGGGAATGAATCGTCGATAATATCCTGCAAGACCCAAGAATGAACGTATATCATTTTGAGAATGCGGTTGAGGATATTTCCGAACGGCTTCTACCTTGGATGGATCAGGTTTAACTCCCTTGTCTGTGATCAAATGCCCTAAGTACATGACTTCCTTCCTTAAGAATTCACACTTGTCTGGTTGAATTTTCAGATTATGCTTTGCAAGCCTATCGAAGACTTCTCTCAGTCTACAATTATGAGTATTAAGATCTCCTCCAAACACCACGATGTCATCTAAATACACAAAGCATCTAAAGTTTTGTATTCCTGCTAGAACTGTGTTCATCAATCTTTGAAAGGTGCTCGGCGCATTACGAAGTCCAAAAGGCATACGTTTTAAACTCGTAATGTCCTGTGGGTACTGAAAAAGCGGTTTTCTGTGCATCAGCCGGATCCATTGGAATCTGGTGAAATCCTGAGGTAAGGTCGATTGTGGAGAATACTTCGAATGCCCTAACTGATCTAATATATCAGTAATGTTCGGTAAAGGGTACGAATTTCCAACACTGATTTCGTTGAGCTTCCGATAGTCGATTACGATCCTCCATTTCTTCTTACCTGACGCATCTGCTTTCTTCGGAACAACCCATACTGGCGAGTTCCATGGAGATGATGATGGCGTAATGATTTCTTGCTTTAACATTTGTTGTATTTGGTCTTCTACTTCTGATTTGTGGACTTCAGGAAATCTATATATTTTTGTGTTTACAGGAATATTGGTTGTTGTAGGTATACTATGTTGCACGGAATTCGTAAATGAAAGTGTGTCTCCTTCTAAATGAAAGACGTGATTGTATTCCTTACATATTCTGACCAGCGAATCTTTTTCTTCTTTATTTAGATGTTCTGTTCTTAAAGATTGAGCTAACCTTTGTATGCGCTCTTTATTGCAGTTTATAAAATTAACGTCAGATATATGTTCTTGGATATTAGTCTCTTCTGAATAAGGCTCTAACATTAAATTTAAGCAAGTAATGTTTATTGGTTTTTCAGTTACATTCAAAATTGAGGTAACAGCTGTATCATCGTCGTTCACCTTAACTATACTAGAACATAAATATACGCCTTCAAGAATTTTTATATTAGGGACTATACCTTCGTTAATTTTAGGATAATTAGTGACATTGATTCTAACAAGCGTTTCACAACGAGGTTGTATGGTAAATAACACATTATTCAAACCTGTTGAACCCTCTTTTAATTCTGAGTGATTATTTCCCTGACTAAGATTTAGATTTTGACTTGAATTTGTTTTATCTAGATTTAGAATAAATTCTTTATTTAGTATGAATATGCGATCTCTTTCATAATCGATTACAGCTTTGAAATGTTTTAAAAGATCATTACCAATAATACCATCATAAGAAATAGGAAAATCATCAGGAATGATGTAGAATATATGTTTCGTAGAATTTGTTTCAAGAGGAATGGTAAGATTGGTATATTGATTTGTATATTGTAGGATTCAAGACATTATTATCGATACCTTTTAGTAAAATTGATTTAGATAAATGGAGTTCAGTAGTAGATTCTATCTTAGAATTTTTAATGAGGCTAATATTTGCACCAGTATCAATTAGAAATTTCCCTACGCTATTTAGTTCTGGAATATCTAATGACAATGAGGTAGTAGCTCCTAGATTTATTGAGAAGATTCGGCCACTATTGAATTGGTGTTCCGTTGCATGACCGTCCGCTCGGAACGATTGGAGTTTAAATGTTGCGAGGTACTTGGTTGAGAATTAGTAGCTAGATTTCTTTTTCTATTGTTGTATTCTCTTTTCGACATTCTGATATTAGATGACCATTTTTTTTACAATAATTACACACTTTTGGTCTAGAAGAGTTAGAATTCGGGTGTTGTTGAGATTTTTCGTAATTTGTATGTTGAACATGATATACTTTAGAACCTTGATTTTTGTTTTTGTTCCTACAATCGAAACTAGTGTGACCCGATTTATTACAGAAATTGCAATGTTTAGTAAACGAATTGTTTATGTTCTGATATTTAGACATTTCAAGTTTTGAAAGCTGCTCTTGTTCTTCTGATAGTGCTATGGCTATAGCAGTTTCTAATGAATTAGGTCTTTGTGATTTTACTAAAATGCTAAGATCCTTGTTTAACCCAGTTAGAAATACATTTAATGCTTGTTGTTTTAATAAATTCACACATGCAGTCCTGGCTTCAGAGCTTAGTTCTTCGTCTAAAGAATTTAATAGTTTAATATAGCAGTTTTCAACCTTATTAGCAAAACTCATTACGTTTTCCTTGAAATTTTGACGGCATGAATTTAGCTCTAGCTGCCATTGACCAACTGTCCTTTTCTCAGAATATGCATCTAAAAGATGATTTTTTAATGTATCCCAATCAGAGAAGGAACGATTTCTTATTAGTGCCCTAGCGTTCTCGGTTAATTTAGTTTCAATTAAAGTTAAAAGTACAGATTTATGTTCTGACTTAACTAGTGACATAGCTTTAGAGCAATTATCTATGAATTCATATAGTTTTTGTTTATTACCATCGAATTTGAACAACATTTTCTCTGCTAGATCTAACGAGATAGACATAATTGATTCTTGTTTATTATTAATCTCTGATTTAAGGTCCTCTAGTTTTGGATATATTGTGGATTTGTTCATATATTTAAGTGTTATCTTATATAAAGCGAAGTATATAACGTAAAAATATGCAAAATTACAGTTTTTGTAATTTACGAGATAACAAAGAATTAGTTCCACTTACTGCAGAGATAGTAGATGTAGTAGCATAGTTGTTGAGGCTTTACGAAGAATATTGATGAGACTCCTTGGAGGTGCTGACTTCCGGGACTTAGAAGGCTGGAGCAGTGACTTGTTCCTGGACACCTTGATGGCTCTCTTCTTCTTGGTAAACGGTGAAACCCAGATCTAGTCTTCGGTTATTACACACAGACGATTCCGAAAGATGGATGTTCCTTTCCTTCGTATTCTTGAATCTTCTATTGTGTATCAATCAATTAGTCAATCAATTAATACATCAGTAGAATCCCGCTTCTGACACCAGTTTTGTAGTGTGCACCGTCGGAAAGAAGACAACACCTCAGTTGTAATTAACTAGTTTAATTAAAATATAGAATACAACAGACAACTTTCTCGATACTTAAAGATAGACTGGTTACAAGCGATCTGATCTTCGGTATACTATGCCCTCTTATACATTTCTACTGCTTATATTTATAATAATTTCTAATCATTAGTAAACGAACGATATATCTAAATGACATTTACAATAATAATGGCAGTGCGTGACGCAGAGGGTTGTTTGTTTTGTCTATATGTAATCGCCCTGTGCGTCGCTAGTTTATATTGTGATATATGAGTTTATATTAACATAATTGTTTATATTGTGATATACGAGTTTATATTGACATAACTCCTTCATCAAAATGAACAATTGGGAAATAAGTAATTCGGACAATATTTAACGTAGATAATAACAATTCTTAATTATGTTTGATACAAGAATGAATGACAATGTTTGGTATGACTAATATAATCTCAGGCGATGGATGATGGTAAATACAATAGATTGATTACGTACGTTGTGATACATTACACATTACAATACATTACAATACATTACAATACATTACAATACATTACAGAGGTGATAATGGTAAGATACAAAATAAATAATTTTCAACCTTTCAAGTTTCGAATTGTAAATGTCATACATGTTGGGTGTGTTTTTAATTGCTCGCATTTTTGGTCCAGCAACATGCTCGATCGTACACGAGTGCGAGATGGTTATGAGTACTTTCAAACAGGTATGACATTTACTGTCAAACAGCGTTGCAGGAAGCAGTGTTAAAGCACTATTTGTAGTACTTTTTTTAGTGTTGCAGTACCAAAGTGCTACTTTTAGAAAACGAGTACTTTTTTCTTTCCACCGTTGAATTAGAACTTTCAGGTACAAAAGAAGTTGTATAGGTATTATGTTCCTTTTTTCCAAGGTTGGTAAAATGTATGTATTCTAAAGGTTGTTTCAGTTCCTACACTTGCAATGCTTGACCGAAAGTTTGTAGGCAGTGAGGTGAAGAACGCATATTTTGACGTCATTGGTAGTAATACATACAGTCTTGGGCCAAATTACTTGAAACACTCAATATTTTGTAGTTTCTTCATAATAAGATATAAACTATACATGTATTATATTATCTTAGGTTAGGTTACCTCGTTTTTGTTACACTAGAAAATCACTGCAAGTATCACCCACAAAGTACAGAAATGTCACTACACAGTATTTTTTTTTAAATAAAACCAATATAGTTTGGATAAAGTAATTCAAAACGCGATAAACGATCCTAACGTATGAAAACAACCGACACCATTTTAGGTTAGGTAGGTACCTCGTTTTTATCGCTTTAGAAAAGGTTTTATCACTTATACAACACAAAAACATTGCAGGTATCACCAACAAAGTACGGAAATATCACTACACAGTATTATATTATATTATATAGTACTCAGTGTGTGAACACGTTTGTATGGCCTAAATATAAATACGTCACAGCCTGCTGACGTCAAAGCTGTTTAGCCTTGTTTTGGCGGTAGTAACGTCTATACTGCACTACCACTGACGTCATTGCGCACGCTTTAAACTGAAACCGCCTTTAGAGTAAATGTATTCTACCAACCTTGCAATGTAAATTTGCTTATTAAAATTTGTGAAAAATGTTTACAACATTTGCGCCTTTTCTCATAATCACCTTGCATTTATGTAATGAAAAAAAATACTTTAACATCGTTTCGAACAGAAAATAAAGAAAAAGTAGTGGAAGAAGATGTAAATTAAATGTATTATTAGTTTGGCGTAATAGAATCCTAAAAAATTGGTGGTTAATTGGTTATTTGTAGAGGTCAAATTATGTCGTTTGGGTAAATACAGGATATAAATGGAATGTGAAAGCAGCAGGTAGAATTAGTACAATTTAGAGATTTTCAGTACTTTTTTTTGTCTTGCTAAAGTACTTTTATGTTGGTGCTCCTGGCAACCTTGCTGTCAAATTTGAGCTCAATAACAACCGACCGGTATTATTATCAACACATTTAAGAGCACTATTTCACTGACCAATTAATCGATCAAAAAATTGGTTAACAGATTGAAAGTTAAGGGTTCGTATTATGTTAATCAATCGATTATAGAGTTAGAATATAGGAATACCAACATTTATTTTAATATAAAATCTTGACGTTTGAGGTTAAGTGATATTATTTGGCTTTGGTCATTCGTGTTGCATGTAAGTACCTACATACTTTGCAAATATTTGTAACTGTTATAAATCAAGAACATGAATACAAATAGTAATAACTTTAGCTTGTTTCTCCAGTTGCCAAAAATCTTAGAGTTAACTTCTCTCTTAGTGTTATAACTTCTCTCATGTCAGTGTCCTAATTTATAACATACGAAAAGAAACGGGGAGCCACTGGTGCTGCTTTATTCTTTCTTTACTGACGAAAATGCAAACTACATGCACTTACCCAACTGAGGAATCGCACAAATGTTTAATTTTAATTGATAAAGAAACGAACAATATTCTAATATTTTCATGAACATTAAAAAAATGGTTTTGCAGAATCAAATTATCAAATAAATCTTATGAATTCGTCCTCCTCTATCACAAAAAAACCTACAATTTCATATTCTGAGATAATAATAATAATAATAATAATAATAATAATAATAGTAATAATAATATATTTAACCGCTAGATCTTTACAGACATAGGTCACGTCAAGATATATGTATAGGTATATCATTAAAATACTATATACAGAAAAGCAATACACAACAACATTTAAAACCAACAATACACCGAAAAATATAACAAGGTATCACAGACTTGATCATCGCGATTAAAAATCTAATTAAAATTGTATAAACTTTTATCAATTACTTTCTTAAAGCTTTTTTAAATAACGTAATGCTCGCACTTTGTCTTATGGTTTTTGGTATACTATTATATACAGATATACATAAATATTTCGGTGATTCTTCGAACCGCGTTAGTGTGTGTCGGTACACAGAAGTTTTCTCGTGCCCTGGTCGAATAGGTGTGAAAGTCACCATTCTTTTGAAATCGCTCTTTGTATTGGTACGCAAACACCGCACATTTAAATACACAGATCGCCGAGAGCGTCAACAATCCCTGTGCCTTAAATATTGGGCGGCAGGAATCACGAGGTCTTAAACGAAAGATGAGCCTGAGCAGTCTTTTCTGAGCGGTAAATACGCGGCGGAGGGCATATGATGTACGGCCCTGTCATTAGATCGCACGGTTCCATCTTAAAGTTACGCGTTAAGATGGCATAGTACGCACTGTTAAGTTTCTTTGCAACGAAATCAATGTGACCGGACCAACTTAAATTGTTGTCCACGATTACTCCGAGAAATTTTGTTTCCACGGATTTCACTTCCTTTCGTCTTTGTCGATTGAAGTGCACTATTTTCGTTTTTTCGGTATTTAATATTAGTTTATTCCGATCACACCACTCCTGCATCTCCCTTACGGCAGCCTTAGTTCTGGTTTCTAATTCGTCGGTGTTATTGGACGCTAACAGTATTGTCGTATCATCCGCGAAGTTTATGGTAATTCCAGACTTGACGTAACGATGGATGTCATTTATATATAATAAAAAAATTAATGGGCCAAGTGATGAACCCTGTGCTACACCTAGATTCATCGGCTGGGTCTCCGAATTTACTCCATTCGCAACCACATAAAAAGATCTATTCTTCAAAAAGGAGCCCATAAGATCGTTGACGTTTCCCCTAATGCCCAGAGCATACAATTTATCTTTTACGAATGTCACATCGACTGTATCAAATGCTCTAGAGAGATCAAAAAATAAACCGACGACATGCCTTCCTGTATCCAACTGCTCCTGTGTATACTGTACGAATTTAAGTGTTGCCGTTTCTGTTGAATGATTTTCACGAAAGCCGTGCTGGTTTTCATGTACAATGTTGAATTTACGCAAATAGCACCATATTTCTTTCACAATCAATTTTTCAAAGACTTTGGACAAGACGCTCAGTATTGATATTGGTCTGTAGTTCTCGATGTTCTCATACGAACCATTCTTATAGATCGGAATAACACGGGCATGTTTAAGAGATATGTAGACTTATGTTTTTTTAAATACTCTATGCCTATTTAGAATGTTGGATTATAAATTTACAATCCATATATTGTTCATATTTGCTTGCATATGACGACTACCTACCTTCTTAAAAAATTGAATTACTTACGCTGCTATTGTTGTATTGAATCGAAATACAATAGGCCATAAAATTGCATCGTGCAGAGGCTTTTATGGTACAAAAATAACATTTTGTTGTATAATTTTTATGGACAAATCAGGAATTATATATTATACTGTGTACCTTTCCACCTCAAAAACTTCAAAAAGTACAATTTAGCTTCCTTCAAAGTACTGCATAATAGATTGCAACTAAAATACCATAAATGTATTTGGGAAGATGTTCTAGTAATATATTTCTTTTTGTTTAATGTTTAACAGAATTCATTAATTGTTTTGAGTTATAGATTGCTTGTATTCAATTTATAACGCGTGATTTTCGTTTTAGGTTTACTATACTGATATATGAGTAGAGTAACCAACACTTGCGGACTCGCATAGGCGTCGGTATTACGGGTTAATATAAGAATACGAAAAATTCATAAATAAACTTACTTGCTAATTATTCAACAAATTAGAGGCATCAGGATGTGAACTACTGTAAACTTGCATCATTGCATATGTTTCCACAGTTACTTCTTTAAACCTTGTGCGTCGACAAGAAAAAATATTCTTATACATAGAAAACTATCTCTCCACATCTAAGGAAGTTACATTTGCATGTAGAAACTGTTTTTCAAAATCACTTAAAAGTTCACTATTCTTACACTTTATTATAAACGGCCTCTAAAGTATTAAAATCGGGATTTTTCCTTAAAACATCTGCCAACTTTTGACTAGCGCATAATCCTGGCGTATCATTTAATGTGTGTAATTTATTTTTTACACTCTCCACTATGTCTAATGATTCCTGCAATAACAATTCAGTACATTGTAGTTTTCTGATGGCATCTAGTAATACTGTATAATTGGTACATATTGTTGTTAAATCTTCTAAAAGTTGAGGAATTTGAAATTCTCTTTGACTTTCTCTAATAGATTTGGATTCATTCCGATTAGATCGCATTATAACTGATTGAATTTGTTGAAAATGGATCAAATACTAAGAAGCTGCTGTTAGCCAAGTACCCCATCGCGTTAAAATTGGTTCAGGAGGTTCTGGAATACCTGGACAAAATTTACGAAATTCTTTTAAACGTTTAGGAGATTTACGAAACACTGCTTTAGTACTTCCAATCATCCGATCAACGTTTCCGTAATGTTGTCGAACAACTTCACCAACTAAATGCAAAGCATGCAGCACGCAGGTTATATGTATTAAGTTAGGAAATATATATTTTAAGGATCGCCCAACACTTAACATCGTTGCTGCACTATCTGTCACAATCATCACAACTTGATCTTGGGCAATTTTAAATTTTTTCAAAGCGTTCATTATCACTTTTTGAATATTTTCCGCGGTACATTGCTGAACACGTTTGCAAGCTAACAAATATCGAGATGCTGTGTTCTCGCTAGATAAAACGCGAGCTATTACATTCACAATACTGTTTTTCTTTATATCGGTCGTCTCATCCACGATAATCCATATTTTTTTGGAACACAAATCACGTTTACACACATTTTCTAGCATCTCTTTCATTCGCGGCAAATGATTCTGTAATTGTGTTTGTGAGGGTAATGGGTACTTTGGAACGTATTATCGCCAAAACGTTTTAAAAGCTGCTTTTCTCACCAACGACAACGGAAGATTACAAGAGGTAAACATAATTAATAAATGTATGAGGAATAGTGTATAAGGTATTTCAGTTCTTGCATTTCTCATATGCTTAATACCACTGACATGCCTCTGGCAATCAGTTCTGTCCAATGCAGCCAAACGAACATTGCATATTAAGCAAAAAACTGCACTACCGTCATTTTTTAAATGGGGAAAAAGTGACACATACTTATGTACATTAGTAGCAAATCTATTACGAGGCATTGTTTTCTTAGGTATGTAAATATTAGTTCTATATGAAACGATACACTAATTATGTGCTTGGTATAATACTACAACACACAAAAAACACCAGCTATATTTTCAAAAGCGACACGTAAGTACATAACCTTGACCGTTCGACTAATCTCTGTAACAGCTCAACCGGTACTAAAACGAAATCTCTCAGTGCGGTTTAACATGATTTATATTCAAGGTCGACACTACATGCCTGCTTCTCTACCGGTTTAGTTTATTTATGAATTTTTCGTATTCTTATATTAACCCGTAATACCGACGCCTATGCGAGTCCGCAAGTTTAGGTTACTCTATATATGAGTTAAAAATGAAGTTAACCAAAACATTTTCCGAATTAAAATTAAAGTTACGTTCTTTTCTTTCTTCCAATTGCATAATATGTGACTGTAATTATAACAATAAAGTAAAATTGAAAATAGTGTTACATATACACAAATAAAATGCTTCCAAACTCAATTTACTAAAATGTGAAATTCTTTTTTGAGTGTCAATGAGAATAATTATGTAACTTTTTGTATTTACTATATATTGATGTTAAGAAATTCGACAGTTACAGTATGTATATTTAATATTTTCTCCAAACTCCTAAAACATTCTTTTTAAGAAAGTTAATTTAAATCATTTGGTAGGTCAAGGTTACTGATGCACCAAGAACTGTGTGATACGGCCATTGATTATAACACATTGATAATAGCATTAATAACAATAACTGAAGAGGTATAAAATGAATTTGATGATATTACTAATATACAGGGTGAGTCGTTTCCGCGGGTTTGGCAGATTGTGTTTTCGTGAATGAAAATTTTTCAAAATGGTTTTTTTCTTATTTGTGTATACAGTGATAGGCAAAAGTCCAGAAACACCTAAATATCCCAAGTAATATTGCTATGGTATTGCTATGAAATTCAGTACTTGTAGGATTATTACTATTATTAGGACTAAAATGGAAATATCGCCATTTAAATCTGACTTCCGATTTAACCGGAAGTCGCCTTCAACTTTGAAATGAAATACCCTGTATACTTTTTTATATTTCGTTGGTAGGGACATATTCTAAGGGGAGAACTTTCTCCCTCAGACTTATATTGGCCGAGGTGCCACAAAGTTCTTTACTTGCTTCAGAATTATTCATTCTTTATATCAGTGACATCCCATACTCCCCACAAGTTCAGGTAGGTATAGGTGAGACGCTTACAGTATATATTAAACAGATTAATCGGGCCGTTGTCGGGGTGGAAGCTTTCAATGAAAGGCAACAAGAATATTGCTATGAGATTTACAAGGAGAAGGAAACTGGAGATAGAGGGGATGGAAATTCCGTGGAGCCCTTCTGTGAGATATCTAAGTCTTTTCTTTGACCAATGGCTAACATGGAGGACACATATCGACCACGTACACACAGAGAAACCTTTACTTGTATCAAAGCTGTCCGCCTTAATTCAAAACAATTTCTGTTTCAATTATCCACAATACAATAACTGTTTTAAATCAAAAGAAATATTTTTTTGCATTCCTTTCTGTGCTTAAGAGAAGTGTATACTTGAAATAAAAATACTTTCTTGAGTAGAGACAGATTTTTGCAAGAAAATCTACTTTCTTCATGCAAGAAACCGTCTCTTTACGTGTAAGAGACAGATCTTTCCGCGCCAGGAATACCTCCGTGGTTTTGTTGGCAAAAGATTCCCCGCTCGATTTAGGAATCAAATTATCAATCTACACCATGTGTTTAAGACCGATATTAACATTTGGAGCTTTACCATGGGTGACAGCCGCAGACAATAACATACATAAATTGGACGTCCTTCAAAATAAAATTCTTAGAATTATTACCAACGCTCTTTGGTATATCTGGAACTTCCAACTCCGACAGGGCCTCCAGATAACATCGTTGGAAACGCATTGGAAAAACCGGGTAACTTTTCCAACCCACTGCTAGTGCGCATAGTCCAGGAGCCCACGGATCGACCACCACCCCTTAGCAGACTGTCCCAAGATTCATACAGAAAGTGTTAATCTGTCACTAAGTGTTAAAAAATGTTAAAAGCTCTAGCCTATCTTTGGTAAAGAGGAATAGATCGCAACAGAATATTCCAATTTCAAAAATGTATAGTTTTCTACGTTTCTTTTAATAGTATACGAAGATATCAATTGCAATACATTAACACAGCGGAAAAAAGGAATGAAAGAGCAATTTTATGTAGAAGTAGAGTACAGTACAATGTCTGAACAAATAAATAATATTAATCTATGAACAGGCGAGCATCTACTTCTTGACAGTACGCTAAGCTGTAGTGGAATCTCTCAACGACGTTTGAAATAGTATCTGGAGCGATAATTCGCACTACTTCCATGATTCTAGCTCTCAAATCACCTAAAGTATTAACTCGCTCGAAATAAGCTTTTGATTTTAGATAGCCCCACAATTCAATAGTACCCCTTCGAGCAATCCATTTTTGAGGGTCTCTAAAATCTCATAGCTGTCGTACTTCTGATAATGAGGTGAATCCCGGTCTTGCTGAAACCATGTAGCAACTTCCCTTAATGGAGCAAGCATAATTTGCGTATTTAAGAGGTTCAAATAGGTTTCACCTGTTAAATTACCATTCAAAAAACAGGCTCCGATAATCCTGTTTCTATAAACACCAGGCCGAACATTTAACTTTTGGAGCTGTCGATTGTGGGTTTCCTGTATCCAATGTGGGTTATTTTGAGACCAATAGCGACAATTATGCCGATGAACTGTATCATTTAAACAAAATGTTGCCTCATCAGAAAAGATAAGGTTTATTGTAAAATTAGGATTACCCTGGCCATGGTCTACCGATGCTTACTAGAGCCAGGCCTGTACAGGCCTCTGGGCTCTTTTATCTCACTGCGATAGATCCCGCCACTCTGCCTGGAGTTTGACTGCTTTTATTTTCCTCTCTTAATTGTCCAAGACGTCTCCAAATCGTACGACTCTTAGACGGGGTGGTGGTCGGTTCTGGGGCACTTCACCTGTCCTGGAGGAATGGATTCGATGAGTCTTGCGCTCTTTTCAGTGTGTTTGTCGCCAGTTCTCGAAGTTAATGGTTAATGCTGGGCTCTTACAGGTCTTCGCGCAATCTGATGTTCTTAACGAACCACGGCGCCCGGGTAGTTAGCCTTAGCATCTTGTTCTGAAGTACCTGCAGTCTGGTAATGTGGGTCGGTGCGGCGGTCACCCATGCGAGGGGTCCGTACGTAATAATTGGTCTCAGACAGGATTTGTACAGCAGCAACTTCATTCGGGGATCCAGTGGGCTCCTGCTTCCCAGCAACGGCATCAGCATGTTTCTCGCGACGGCATACTTGTTTCGTATGGACTCAATGTGCGTCTTCCATGTAAGGCGCTGATCCAGGTAGATTCCTAGGTATTTAACCGTGCTGCTCCAGGGAAGCGGGTTGTCGTCAATCTCCACTCCTTCTGGTGGGGCTCTTGTCCTCTTCGTCAGCCGAATGGCCACGTTCTTCTCCGCGTTGACCTCGAGTTTTCATCTTGTCAACCAGCTCGTCAGATCGTCTAGGGCAATCTGCAATCGCCTCACGGACATTTTAGGATTATCCTGGCAAATCTTCATCAAATCTTCTATTGAAACCAGAAAGTTCTTGCACAAGATGACGTTTATATGGATAATATCTCTCCTTTTTTAGAAATCTTGCATATGCAAAATTTGTTGTAGATTTTGTTACCATTTTTGGCAGTCCTGTTTTGGATAAATTGTGAGCTGTTCCACTCAGGCAATATCTTTTTTGCGTTTTGGGAACTAAGAAGTGCGTTATTGGTAGTACAATTCTTTCACTCAGTTGGGCCACTTTAAACACAAACTAGTGTACAAATACGAAAATGTAATTATTTGACAGCTACAACTTCAATTTAATCGTCATCTTTCTTGTGTTTCACTTGGCAAGTGAAATGTCGACTGTTATCCAAATTCAACAAATTTAAATTAATACCTTTGTAGAAAGTCATGGAAGATATAGAAAACTATATATTCGGATATGTTGGACAAATTAAATATTGGAGTAGTTTCAACATGATGGGGCACCACCACATAATCAGTTAACAGCACAAAATTATTTACGTGAAAACTTATGTATTTAACTAAATCAAAGAAAATTGTTCTTTTTTTCCAAATATCTAGTTAACTATGATTAAAAACACAAGGGGCGTTTTAAGTTTTCCCCGCAAAACTGCAAATCTTTCTCCATTTGATCATCTCTCTACCTCCACTTCTTTTACCGAGATCGCATCGAAAAGAGCTCGTCTTGTATAATACTAATTATTTCTAATTAAAAAAGAAATCATACATACAACAATGAAGAACCCCTAATGTAATTCGTTACACTGTTAATAAGCTAGAATTTCGGCGAAATAGAAACATAACATCAACGATGTTCTACTTAGAATATGAAAGTTATTTGATAATATGTTGCTACATTACATTCGCTTTCCATTCCTATTTCCTTGGATATAATTTCACTTTTAACTTTTTTTCACTTTTCAAGATAAATGTTAAAATCTGATTATAAATATCTTTGTAAGTTACAAATTAGCATTGGTCTGTTATTCCGCTGGGCTTGAATATACATATGTATGTACATCTTTAGGTAATGAAAATAATTCTCAAGGGAAAGTGGTTAAACTATTACTTAAGAGAGAGAGTAACACGTCCTGTATAATGTGAAGTGAAAATAATAAGCACGTCTATGAAGAGTACTATTTACAAAATATACAGCGTGTCCACTCAGTGCGTGGACGGACGATAATTCCCTTCCTGAGCGAATTAGAGAAAAGGTTTTCAAATAAAAAATATTGGGAGACAAATGATGCACAACATAAAATTGCATTCAAGTATACAGGATGTCCAGGTTTCGCAACGCACGATACAAGTTTGATTTTTTAAATGGAACATCCTGTATATTATTACGATTTTAGATGCCTTTCTGCAATTCATATCAACTTTCATCAATATTCCTTATACTTATCCATCTTAGTTTTTGAGATTTTAGGTATAGGCAATGTTTATAAAAAAGAATGTATTACAGTTTCTCTCTCAAATTGCGGAAAAATATACAGGCTGTTCCATTTAAAAAATTAAAACAACATAATCAAACTTGGCAACGTTATCGATAACCATCTTGTAGAATCTGGTTGATATAAACAAATATCTTGCCAAAATTTGAATCACCACCCTGGTGTGTTAGGCAAGACATCGGCCATAAAAAAATGTCAATTATCTCAAAAACTCAAATAGATAGGTACAGGGAATATTGATCTGGGCAAATATGGGGTAACAGCCAGAGGCGTGGCGAGCGCATAAAAGTTTGCACATAAAATAGAAGGAAAGAAATAAATTATAAAACGTGCTAAAACACTTACCGTTTTAAAAGTCTTCCGTGAAATCACAAACTGGGTAACATCTGTTAAATACTTGAATCGTTAGATATGTTTCCACAGCTGTTTCAGTCAAGTGAGTACGACGTGCGGAATAAATGTTTTTTAATGCCGAAAACGACCGTTCGACATCTAGCGATGTTATATTTGGATATTTAAAATAATCTTTGAAACAACTTAATGCATCTTCACACGCACCTTCACAAATTTGTCTCAATATAAGAAAATCGGCAACTTTCTCTAATTTCCTTAACTTTCAAATTTTCGTATTACACACCAATTTGTTTCGCCTTCTACAGCGCATAACTGTGCGTGAACATCATTCACAATTTGAACAGAATCCACTAGCGACATCGAAACATTTTGTAATTTTTCTATTCCCTCCGCTAGTCCGAAGTAATTGTTGTGAATAGTTTGTAAATCTCTTTTAGCCTGACTATCTTAAAATATTTCCTGGCTTTTCTTGATTGCTGCAGCTTCTGTCGGATTGAATTTTAAAACTACCTTCTTTATTTGATCAAAATATTTGTTGTAGTAAAACGCAGCCTGCAACCCCATGTTCCCCAACGTGTAACAGATTTAGAGTATGGATTTTACACGTTACATGTAAGAAGTTACCACTGTGTTCTTTAAGAGATCGGCCCAAAGAACGCATGTTTGCGGCACCATCACTCATAAACATTAAAAGTTGCTTAGTTGAAACTTCAAATTTAAAATCTCATCGGCAGTACAATTTATAACTCTTTTGGAAGCAAGTAAGAAGGAGGATGACGGTCGATGTGGTTCCATTGTACGTACCATTACGTTAACCACAGAATGTTTTTGACGATCTGTTGTTTCGCCCACACACAACCACAGTTTTTTATCTTTCAATTCCGTTTTCATTCTTTTTTCTATATGTTCGTGAGCAAATGGCACTACATTTCGTATCGATGTCCGGCTAGGTAATTTACAGTCCGCATATTTATTCCAGAAGGAGACAAATGTTTCTTTGTCTAGTAAACGAAACGATAGATTACATAAAATAAGAGTAACACATAAATCAAATGTACATTTTTCTTGGTCTCGTATGCCACTTTTTGCAGAAGAATACTGTTTGCTTTCGATGTGACGTTGACAATGGCTTCTGGACCAACACATTAAAGGGATTTTACAAACTTTGAATTTTAGCGCCATCAAAAATTAAGTCCGGCATGTCCACTATAAAGTTTTTAACTGGGTCTGCCATTGGTCGTTTTCGCGACGTACCTAACTGCGACATTTTTAAAGCAAATTTTTTAATTTTAAATTTGACCAATTTAGAAGATACACTGTACTAATAAATCCTATTTGCATACGAGTATACGAAGAAAAGCTTACATCATTATGTTTAAAGGGAATCCCGAAATCCCTTTAAAATTCGTCGTAGTAGTAAATAATTTTATTAACTCTATTTTATCTTATTATTAAAATATTAATAACACATCTTTCCAAGAATGTTAGGTAGATAGCATAATCAATTAAATAATTTCGAAAAGTTAATTTTAATTTAATAATTTCTCACATTTAAAATTATACGGTATATATAATAACTTACAATAAAATAATATTTGGTTAAAATAAAACAAGCAAGCTAAATTATTTTTAACTCTCTACGGAGCAATTTTTATATTTGATTAAAAAAAATGTTTTGGTGTAAAATTGTTCAGAATATTGGTAAAAATAATAAAAAATAAGGGAAAATAATGTCGGAAGATACATTTAATTGGTGTGGAAAATAATACTTTGGATATGAAACCAGTTTTGTTATTGAAACACCTTATAATTAATTCCTTGAATTCTTGGAAATATTTACTATTTCAATTACTTCTATTTTGTGGCAAAGTTCACTGGCCAAATCAACATTACCTTTACTTACAATAAACAAGTGAAAATACAACTCATATATCTGATTTTTAGAAAAACTGAACCTTATGGTTATTAGTATAAATGTGCAGCAAATATGATACACAGGGATCATTAAAAATAAGTAAAACGTTACTGAAAGTAAACACTAAAGAAGATGTACCAAATTTGCTATATATCGCAGTGTAGGGTGAAATGTTAGTTACTATCAGGGGCGGTGTGTCCATAAGTCCGCAAAGCCGCGCGCCCTGCGTTTAAAAATGTAATTCCATTCACAAACAAAATTATTCAAATTTATATTACGTAATTATTGCGAAAATACAGTTTGAATGTTCCCCAGCTTCCTATTTATTCAGTGGTTGATATTGTGAAATGGATTATTAAATATATACCTTATAGTTGTAAGTCGAAATGAAATATTTGGGACACGATGAAATCGCGGCCCTGGTTGTTATGGCAACGGTACGATGCTTGACCAAACAACCAATCACAGTCTAACCGGTGTATATGTATTTGTGACACGGAATTTCCGCGTCCAATCTTATTTTAGCTACGACAGGGAGTGTTGTCGTTTAGTATAGATCTATGGTATAGATGTTTCCCACGTTTTTATACAAGTGAGAAAAGTAGCTGTGTTTTTATAAACACAGTTATTGCTATTATTAACCTTAAAAATGAACAGTGTAATTTTAAAAAGTGACTTTAATAGATTTCCTCTAGAAGAAAAAACTAAAATAAAAGTTAGGTAGGCCATTACTTTAACTAAAATTAGAATAAAACGGAAAAAAGAGCCGTGTAATCCTGCAGCTTACGGCTCCCATTTCACGTGCCTCACCGCGCATGCGCATAACTACGCAGTATTGCCAGATTAGAGTACCAATATTAAAAGAAACTAAATAGTCAAATTTATGTATGAATTTCTTTATTAAAAGCAATTTTTAATTTTTAATAAAGCAAATAGAAATGGGTAAATTAAGTTCGGGAAGCTATTATTGGATTAGGAAACATTAAGTTTTGCTGAAAATTTGTATATATATGTTTATTAATTACTGCTATAAAACTGTAATTTTGAGTTCATCTCTAATGCGTTAAAAATTATTACATTTTGGACAATATCTAATTAGCGCCGGTTGCCGGTCTGTGGTTGGTATGAGGATGATCAATCTGATCATTAAGGTATTGTTAGGATAATCACATAACTTTCAGCTGCCGAAAAATGCCGCTTTTGGACTTAACGAACTAGGTAATTAGTCACATAATGCAACTATGTGTAATTAGTAGAGTTGACCACGTGCGCCAACGGGCTGCGGCGTTGTTTCGATTAGGCCTCGAGTTCCACTAGAGCTATTGTGAATAATGTCTGTTAAATATCTGCAACATTAGATATGTTTCAACAGTTGTTTCGACAGACCGAGTGCGGCGCGAGGAAAAAATGTATATGCAGAGAACGAACGTTCTACATCTAGTGACGTTATATTTGCCTAATTAAAATAATCTTTGGAACAACTTAATGGTTCTTTTGACGCACCTTCACAAATTTGCCTTAATGTACCAAAATCAAAATCTTTCTCTAAAACAATTTCATATCTTTCTAGAACACAAACATTTTTGGCGTCTTCTATCGCGCATAGCTGTGCGTGAACATGTTGTACTATTTGCACAGATTCCACTAACGACACCGAAGGATCTTGTAACTTTTCTATTGCCTCCGCTAGTCCGAAGTAATTGTTGTGAATAATTTTTAAATCCGTTTTAATCCGACTATCTTGAAATTTCGACTGGCTTTTCTTGATAGCGGCAGCTTCCTTTGGATCGAATTGTAAAACCACGTTCTTAATATTCTCATAATACTTATGATAATAAAACGCAGCATTTAACCAAGTTCCCCAACGTATAAGAATTGGTTCTGGTGGCTCAGGTATACGGGGGCACAGTCTGTGAAATTCGCGAATACGTTTCGGGGATTTGACAAAGACTGCTTTTGTATGCGCTATTAAAGCGTCTACCTCTGGATAACATTTTCTGATACTATCTGCCACAAGATTGAGAGCATGAATTTTACACATTACGCGTTTCGTTGGAAAATCTCTTTTATTTAATAAAAAATAAATAAACATGACACGAACCGTTCAGAAGAATTGTTCAAAATATCCACCTTCATACTGCAAGCACAGTATACTCCGTTCATAAATATCATTGATGGCTCTCCGAATAATATGACGGTTATTTCTTGTCAGTAGCAACTGCAATAATTTTACGAAGCAGTTCATCCCTAGTACGTGATTCCTCCGCATATACCAACGCCTTCATGTGTCCCCATAAGTAATAATCCAAGGGATTTAAGTCGGGTGAACGGGGTGGCCAAGAAAAGTGGTATTTAAATACCCAAGCGGAATATCCTCCAACAACACTAGCAGTTCTCGTAAGAATTGAAGATAAATTGGAGATGTCAAACTACCGTCAAACACGAAAGGGCCAACCAATTGATCTCCTAACAAACCGCACCAAACATTAACTAAAAAACGGGGTTGCTAATTCCCTTCGTAGGTTGCATGAGGATTTTCAAGCTGGCAAGAATGGGAATTCCTCAAATTATTGACGCCGTCTCGAGTAAATATACTCATCGGTGAATACAATTTTATTAACCAGATTACGATGTGCGTTGAGCCAATTACAGAACTGCATACGAGAGCCTGGATCAGTGGGCAGCAAAGCTTGGACTGGTTGCAGATGGAACGGGTACAAACCAAAGTTATGCATCGTTCTCCATACATTCGACTAGCACCAGAACTGATATTCTGCGGACACTAGTTGATGGGACTCTTTCAACACTATCCAGTATTAAATTATGGTCAGCTGCTGATGGACGTGTTACCTTAGCATTTGGAAATGATCCCGTTGCTCTAAGGTGTGCGAAAATTCTGCCAAATACTCTACTATCAGGTATCCTTCGATTCGGATACCGGTGGCGATATTCCCTCATTGATGCCCTACCGCTGCAGTTGCAGTATCCATAGACTAACAGCATATCTGCGTATTCTTCATTTGTAAAAATAAACATGACAATAAGCTTGAAATTAACCGTGTTTACTTAAATGCGGAGTTCAATCAAACTAACACAACCGATCTGTCAAAATAAGTAACAAAACATAGCACGACCTACTACAATTAAAAACATCATATCTCGATAAGGATGCATTTGCGGACCGTGATCATGTAGATATTTTCAATTCGAATTTACTTGAGGAACACGTCGTGAAAGTTTGCACCTTACTTCACGGGACACCCGGTATATACATACTGAAATATCTTTCTCAGGGGTTTTACTCTAAATTTTGTTAAATTTTCAAATTTTACTCTATTAAATGATTTTTGTTAGGTTCGGGGGTATCCCTAGATACCCTTGCGGCAATTTTGAATGAATTTGTAACTTAGTGAAATCAAATTAACGAATTTTTACGATTTTAAAATTAACTAACCTTTAAACTTTCGAACGACGCCAATGTAAATAAACACTCTGTTTAAATACACACCACAGGAACTACCTGTTCTGGATATTTAACCCTATTTGCTTTTCTAATAATGACTTTGAATACACCACGAACACTTATCTTTGGATTGGATTCACGACAAACTTTGATTCAACCAAGGCCGAATAAAGATTGATGAAAATTGAGGGCGTCGTTTCTCTTTCATTTATTTTAAATCGCGAAAGACCGGCGATTGTTTTCTTTCACAGCCAATTTTGATAACTTACCCAAATAGAAACTAACTTTTCGATGACTTTCAATAAAAATGATATTAGCATACGAAAACGAATGCAGTGACTTAACCAGGAGGTTTTTTGTTGATGATTCTGTGGTACGAATTGTCACCAACAGGCTTTAAAAGAGAAAATCCACTACTAATTTATAGAAACCTTTCAGATAAAGATTTAATTGACGAATTTTATCTGTTGTGCTTTGCAATTTACGTTGTTGCTTATTCCACACGATTTTTACATTAATTTGGAAGAAATAATTGAATAGGAAAATTGATAAACGAGTAGAATTGTCCATGATACCCCACACTCGTCGTTATCTGGACTTATAATTAAATTCTACCTTCCTCGCCCCAAGGACGGTTGGCTGAGGGGGGGAATGGTAACGCAAAAATTACCAATTATCCCCGCAAGAGGGGTATTTGGTTGCCAACGAGTGGCCAGCCTGACATTTACTTCAGTACCGAAATGACAACCGAGAGAAGTTGTTGTTGTCGTAAACACGACGTTGAACATAACATAACAATACATACATATACATACACTTATATAATACTACCGCATGCACTCGTTTTTATAGTAAAACTATCGTTTGTTTGATTTTTTTCCGCTGCGTAATGTAAAATTGACCACTGTGCACCCCCCTCATCAAGAAGTCACGAACCGCCACTGGTTGCTATAAAAAGTACACTAAAATATCACAGAAATTAGAAATAAAATGGTATTCTATTTTTTTTTCACTATAATTTGTCTAATCGCGCTAGTTACGAACAAGAAGGATAGAAGATAGCGGCTAATTTGAAATCATAACCCGCTTACCTACTATAACCTCCATATGACTTTATTGATGTTTCATAAGAGTTATTTTGTTTTGCAAATGAGAAACAAATTTTAAATGTCATGCGCAAAAAGTCTCTACATTTATAAATTATTTCAACAATTCTCGCGATGATTGAAAATTATCCCTAAATATACTACATTTATAAATAGCATCAATAGTACTTACTTAAGACTGTATTTCTTATTTTTTCATTGGTTACTATAAATCATCTAAAAATATTTTTTAACTATCGAAAAGCGGTTGACAAATTATGTGAAAGTTATGTGATCGTAATATTGATAGTACATGATATATGTAACAGCGGAAAAAGTATAATTTTATTCTCTATTCGCTCTCTGATAGAAAATTACTTTCACTGTCGTTGCCTATATTTGTAACATTAATTACCAAAGGTTCAATCAAATCACTCACTAATCCGTTTCTTTTATTGTATGCTGTATACAGTTTTTCCATTTTGCTGCTCATACATTATTAACAGCTTCTAATAAAAGTCGACGGACATTTGTTTAAAATCTATACCTGGGGAAGTTCCTTCCCCTTTTATTTGCGCCCACACTAATTCAATGAGGTTTAATTCAAAATGGTATGATGGTAACCTTTAAACAATTTTTTTCTGCGTT
The DNA here is from genome assembly GCA_029619315.2 of Dynastes maya. Taxonomy (NCBI): domain Eukaryota; kingdom Metazoa; phylum Arthropoda; class Insecta; order Coleoptera; family Scarabaeidae; genus Dynastes; species Dynastes maya. Next base: position 159,586 of record JAROYE020000023.1, read on the forward strand.
GCCATTTCATCAACATAACTATTAAATCTATTTTTGTTAAAACGTACTGATTGTAAATACAGCAATTGAGAACGAACCATATCAATATCGAAAGAAATATTTTTTAACTGTTGTCATTCCTGAATGTCAGTAGAGGTTGATATCTTTTTACTTTTTCGTGAATGGTACAATGCGTTGTCCATCACAATTATGTAACTTAAGTAATATGTTCTGAAACCATTCCTCAAAGAGGGCACTGTTCATTGTGATTTTTTACCTTCGAACAGTAAGAATCCACCAACGAGGAAACCTACGAGCTGTGTCAATTAAATAACGAGAATTTCTTTATTAAAGCTTTATTATAAAAAAACTAAACATAATCACTAGAGCCCGGTAACTGGAGAGCAATTACAGCGGCGGTGTGACTGTGTTTAGGTGGGCGGGGAGGGCTGGTCGATTTTGATACGACACGACAAATCATCATCACTCAGTTCAGTTTAGCATTGGATAGCGGATAGGGCGTGTTGATTTTATTGATATAGACGTAGTTATTAATTATAGTTTTTAGTGAACATGTCGAAGGCCAAAAAACGACCCTTTCAAAACATAGTAAATAAGTTTATTGCCGACTTTCCCGATTTGTTTTACAACGGGAGTAAGATAGTTTGTAAAGTGTGCAAAATACATTTGATGTCAAATAAGAAGTGGAACTGTACAAGAAACGTAAATTCCGCATAGCATAGAAAACGAAAATTGGGCATGCCGCCGAGAAGTGCATTTTTTTTATCTAATTCATATGTTGATAAACTGTAATTTGCCACTAGGCCTACTCAATAACAACCGTTTAAGGACTTTTGGTACAAATACAATCCCGAGTTGCGGTTGCCAACGGAGAAAACGGCACGTAAGCATGTTGCATTTCTACGCGATGACGTGGAAAAGAAAATGAAACGCATATTGAAAAGAAACTGTTTTTCATTTTCTTTGATTATGTGTTGACGAGACAACAGGCTGTAAAAAAATTCAATTGTAAATATTATGGTATGCATACTAGGCCCTAGTAAACCAACATTACCACTGTTACTAGCTAGCCGAAGACTACAAGAGTATACTGCTGCAATAATTACGAAGGTTGTACTTAGTACGTTGGAAAAATTTCAAATTTCAAAAGATAAAGTGTTGATGTTTATGAGCGATGGCGCAGCGATAATGCGTTCGGTAGGTCGTTCTTTTCTTGAACATGGTTGCAAGTGTTTACATGTTACGTGTAAAGTGCATACTTTACATCTTGTGGCAGAAACCATTCGACAATGCTCTCCCGAGGTAGATGCATTAATAGCAAGTACAAAAAAAAGGATTTTTGAAATCTCCCAAACGCCTACGATCATTTCACACAGAGTGTCCTGGTATTCGTCAACCACCGAAGCTAATTCTTACACGTTAGGGAACATGGTTGCAGGCAGCTTTTTATTATGCTGAACATTTCAAAATAGTAAAAGCTGTTGTTGCACAATTCAATCCTGCCGAAGCTGCAGCTATTAAGGAGAGCCAGTCGAAATTTCAAGATATTTCCGTTGAACTACTATAAAGGATTAACTACTCATTTTCCCGGCCGATGGAACAGTCTTCTCCTTTTTCGAAGCCGATTCATCCTTCGCAATCCACTGCCTCGACTATGCCTTAGCATTCAAGAGTGTACTGGTATATCCATGTTTCATCTACAATTATTAATCGACAAAACTCCGACTTGTTTTGCTTAAATTGCTTCAACAGGGAAACTTCCTGATTTCCTTGGTATTTTCGACGTAATTAAATTTTTAAAAAATATCAACCCGGGACTCGAACCTAATACGTATCTCCCGTTCGCCGGACAGGCGTGATAACCATTACACCATAGGATCTTGCTAGGATCGAAACACTTAATACATACCTAGACCTTATATACGCCTGCCTATACTCGTTGGCTCAGATCTCACCGGGGTGCGAGGTATATTGTACGTAGCACGATCTGGCATCCTTGCATTTATCCTCGCCGGCCAACCTCGCCGCGCGCAACTGTCCTAGCTCTGAGAAGCCTATCTCACGCGGTCTTTGTTTGTCTGTGCGCTCGTAAAGTTCTAACAAGTGATCGTAGATTTCGAATACACCATGTTAGTTTTATAACCGCAGAGAAGATACAGATCATTAAGTGGTATTTTGCCGATAGTTCCTACCAAAGTACGTAGAGTACGTGGATCGCCCTATTCCTTCGCATTCGACGATTGAAACGATCGTCAAAGCGTTTGGGAAACTTGACTATGTGGTCGGGAATTGCTAACAAATAGACGAACAGCCTCAAATCCCTCTAATGCACCCCGAGCAGGAGGAGAGGGAAGTGAGAGTTTGTTCGTTAGTTGAAATGGGCGAACCTTGATCAAGCCGGCAAATTGCAGACGAAATCGGTGTTAGTAGAAGTACTGTGAATCATATTTTGAAACGCAACAAATACAAAAGTTACAAAGTTCAAAATTGCCAGGAGATTTTTCTCCTTAATAAAGAAACATTGTTAGAATTTCAATTTATTTTGTATGATTATCGAATTGATTTTTCTTTAAATAATGATAGCAAGGACTGTGGGGTAGTATGAGAAACACAATATTCACGGCACACCCCGCACCACACAAATTATTAATGAACTCGGGAAAGCCTTTTCGAAGACACGTGGGTCATCATCATCAAGCCAAGTACCGATTGATGTGAGAAAACAAATTTAAATCTAACGAAGTCCTTATATCCCCTTAGATTTAAATGTGTTTTCTCACATCATCGCATATTTAAAATAATCTTTGAAACAACTTAATGCATCTTTACACGCACCTTCACAAATTTGTCTTAATATAAGAAAATCGGCGTCATTCTCTAAAACACTTTCAAATTTTCGTATTACACACCAATTTGTTTCGCCTTCTACAGCGCATAACTGTGCGTGAACATCATTCACAATTTGAACAGAATCCTCTAGCGACATCGAAACATTTTGTAATTTTTCTATTCCCTCCGCTAGTCCAAAGTAATTGTTGTGTATAGTTTGTAAATCTTGAAATATTCCCTGGCTTTTCTTGATTGCTGCAACTTCTGTCAGATTGAATTTTAAAACTACCTTCTTTACTTGATCAAAATATTTGTTGTAGTAAAACGCAGCCTGCAACCATGTTCCCCAACGTGTAACAATCGGCTATGGTGGTTCAGATAAATCAGGACACAGTTTGTGAAATAGTCGGGTACGTTTCGGGGACTTTAGAAACACTGCCTTTGTACTAGCAATCAATGCATTTACTAGTGGAAAACATGTAGGAATCGTTTGTGCCGCAAGATTTAGAGTATGGATTTTACACGTTACATGTAAGAAGTTACCACTGTGTTCTTTAAGAGATCGGCCCAAAGAACGCATGTTTGCGGTACCATCACTCATAAACATTAAAAGTTGTTTAGTTGAAACTCAATGAGTTCAACACCACCTTTAAAATCTCATCGGCAGTACAATTTATAACTCTTTTGGAAGCAAGTAAGAAGGATGATGATGGTCGATGTGGTTCCATTGTACGTACCATTACATTAACCACAGAATGTTTTTGACGATCTGTTGTTTCGTCCACACACAACCATAGTTTTTTATCTTTTAATTCCGTTTTCATTCCTTTTTCTATATGTTCACGAGCAAATGGCACTACATTTCGTATCGATGTCCGACTAGGTAATTTACAGTCCGCATATTTATTCCAGAAGGAGACAAATGCTTCTTTGTCTAGTAAACGAAACGATAGATTACATAAAATAAGAGTAACACATAAATCAAATGTAAATTTTTCTTGGTCTGGTATGCCACCTTTTGCAGAAGAATGCTGTTTGCTTTCGATGTGACGTTGACAATGGCTTCTGGACCAACACATTAAAGGGATTTTACAAACTAGACATTGAATTTTAGCGCCATCAAAAATTAAGTCCGGCATATCCACTATAACGTTTTTAACTGTGTCTGCCATTGGTCGTTTTCGCGACGTACCTAACTGCGACATTTTCAAAGCAAACATAAGCGCACAATTACGAAATAAGTTACGACAGCCTACATATACACAGGACTACTCGCATACAGCATCGATTTAGTACTGACGACCACATATCTACTACACTGACTGTTACCGCTGTTTGCCCAGTCTAATTGTATCTCGACAGACACATCAGTGTTACGCAAGGAAGCTGTATATACAATTTATTACCATGGATTCGGATGCAGAAACAGGCAAAGATACTCGCCTTTTTGGAAATAAAGCTAAGTAATATTAACAACATAACAAATATTTATTAAAGTATCTATTGGTAGTAGTCTCCTAAACGAATGTTTTCTTTGACGTATCGACTTGTTTTAAACTATACTTCTAGCAAACATTAAGCGGTTTCAAGATAATATAGAGAACCAAAAAAAAATATATAATACACTAACTTACGTAAATTTATTGACATTCCTTTTAATTTATTACCTTGTTCTGTCCCCATAGACCATTGGCCTTTAGAGTTCTTTTATTTTTTTAATTTTGGTTAGTCAGAAAAGATTCTTTTTGATCATAACGAATTAAAAAAAGCAAAAGCCACTTAAAACTAAATATTTGGTCTTCCTTCATCTTCTATATACGCTCACTAAATTGATGCCTGAAGGTGTATTGACGTATACAGATTGTCTGCATACGTCAACCTAATGAACTACGCAGAATGCATTTTTTTTCGTTTTACTACAAGGTTCTAATTATATAACACGTACGTAAATAATCAATTATTGCAAAAAAAACTTTGTGTATTGAGGAAGCACATTTGTAAAGATATTTTTGTATACAGCGCCTAATTGTAAAATGCTATTGCCAGTGATGAAATTCTAAACTAAGACAAGTACTAGAGTAAATGTTACATTGCCTAATTAGTGCCTACAATAAATATATAGTAAATAGGAATATATTCACACAATAAATCAAACTTTTAACATCGTTAACTACAACATAGCGCAGAAGACTTCAAAGAGTTAGTATTCATCACCACCAACATTAAAAAAAAAGGTTTTAACTAAAAAGATGTCTTATATTTCCGATAGTACCTATTGGCTAGGTTCATTATTTTTATGGTTAGAGATAAATGCTGTTACGAGATAGACCGTTACTACTGCGAATACAAGGCTAAACAACTTTGCCGTCAGCAGGCTGTGACGTATTTTGAAGTAAGCCGTCGATAAGCCCTAAATGCGTTTACACGTTTAGACCGTTTCTGCGTTTTGAATTGGTTTATCCAAATTATATTGGTTTTATTTTAAAAAATACTGTGTAGTGATATTTCCGTACTTTGTTGATGATACCTGCTATGTTTTTCTAGTGTTGTATAAGCAACAAAAACATTTCTGAAGCGATAAAAACGAGGTAACCTAACCTAACATAGCATCGGTTGTTTTGTATGTTTTGAAAAAAGATATTCCAACTCAATTCCCTAACTGTCCGTTGTGCTTGACAAAAAGCGAGAAGATGTTATTGTTCAAGTAGTTTTATATTCTTACGTTATATTTAACAAAATTATTTTTGAACACGAAGAGATATTTTTAAATGTGTCTAATAAACGTTCTGTTTTAATACAATATATTTTAAATTATATCACCGAACGTAGCCATTTTGGGTAGTGATTTATGTAAATGTCATATTCACAGCAGTGAACGTATTGCAACAATATATAATATAATTATAATAACTTGTTCTGCAAGTACCCTACTTAAAAATGATTGTGGGAAAAGTAATGATAGATTAGGTGAAACACCACATAATAGGAAAGATAGATTAAGTAAAACACCACATAATAGGAAATTAAAGACCCTACTTAATTAGCATGTCTGTAAATTTTCTCGTGAAATTGAACAAAATTTCGAATAAAATTATAATTACTGTATCATCTTAACCTTAGTTTCGTCCAAATACATGTACAATTACAAATAATTATCATTAGTCGTGCTCGATTACGTGTTTTCTTTTTCCTTTGAAACTTGGATTTTCCAAAATAAAATCGAATGGGATGGGAAGAATGGCTCAGTTGACGACCTCATCCTCTTTAAACCGCAAGCCCTTCAAAAAATAAAAAAGTAATGCAAAAAAACGATTCTTTTACCGCTTATACTAATATCGTGCATGGCGATACATCGCCTATCGAGCGTGACGCCATCGAAGAGCGCTGAGGCCTTCTAGTTTCGGAGGTAACGGGTAGGCATCATAAATTCTTGGCCTGACAGACTTGTATAGGTTCAAGCGTGTTCAAACTCCGTTGCGTCATAATTGCACATGTGGGAGGCCTACACTATATATATTACCTCGAAGAGTAGTAGTTTTTAGTAGCCAGTTAGACAACGTAAGTAGTACGTGAAATGTCTCAGGTAACGAAAATTAAAAGAAGGGCATACGCCTAATCACATTAAACAACGTTTAGACGGCGTTTATGGTGATTTATCTCCTTCATATTCCACTGTAAAAAAGCAGACAAAATGTTTCCGTTTGGGGCAAGAATCCCTTGAAGATGATGAGCGCCCCGGTCGGCCAACTGAACTGATAACGCCTCAAAACATTTTAATTATTGAAGAAATGGTATTAGCAGATTGATGGTTGAAAGTGAAGGAATTAGCAGTGATGACTAGCATTTCTGAAACAAGTATTCGCCGAATTCTCCATAACCATTTGGGAATAAATAAGATTAGTGCAAGATGGGTACCGCATCTTCTTTTTGCTCTCCAAGTGAACGTCGCCGTCGGGTCGAATGTGTGCGCTCGTTTTTAAACATGTGCGGAAACGATTTTGGAGTGCATTGTCGTTGGAAATGAAACAATGGTTCTTATTTATTTTCTCGTTTAAAAAAAGACCTTAGGAGACGTCGTTTTAAGGATGATAGTATGTTGCAAGCAGCTGTAATATAACATTTTGAAGGAAAACTTTAGATTGCTTTTACAAGGGTATAGAATTATTAATTGATCGTTGTAATAAAGGTATTGCTATATTTTACCAAGTTTTCTTTTTTCTATGCCAGGCCGAGAATTTATGGCGCCTACCTCGTACCTATTGAACTGCTTGATAATAATCAACTAGATCAATACGGAAAATTGTAAAGTAGATAGGCTTTACCGAATATTATTCTCTATCCAATCTTTTTCCGGACTTCGCTATGTATTACTTGTTGATTTCGACGTTTCACTCTCCAAGCTGCTTTTTCAGAAATTGTTATCGGCTAGGTCTAGAAGCTGTAATTAAAATAAGAAACAAACTTTGGAAGCGAGCTTTCCACGCCAAGACATGAAAAGGGGAATATCAACATACAAATTTATATATGTTCGTAAGTATGTATATACGAGGGTAACAAAAATTACCTACACTTTTAGTTCTACAACTGTATTAAACAAAGATAGGTGTACAACAGATACATTATTTTTCGATATAGTCTCCACCTTTAGCAATGCACTTGGTCCAGCGAGCCACAAGCTTCCGTATGCCTTCCTGGTAGAAGGTTTTTAATTGTTCGTGAAGCCACTTTTACACCGCATTCCGAACGTCTGTGCCTGAGGCAAATCGACGACCTCTCAAAGCTTTCTTGAACGGTCCAAAGAGATGAAAGTTTGAGGGAGCGAGATCAGGGCTGTAGGGAGGGTGTTCCAGGGTCTCAAAGCCCAACCTGTTGATAGTTTCTATGGTGTTATGGGGCGTGCGCGGACGGGCGTTGTCTTGCAACAACAAAACTTTCTTTGAGAGTAGACCACGGCGTTTGTTTCGAATTGCTGGTTTCTTGCTTTCTCGCTGTTTCTTGCTTATTCGCCATCAAATCACTGTACCTCGCACTATTTATGGTAGTCCCCCTGTCCAAGTAGTCGTCCAGTATAAGGCATTTTTCGTCCCAAAACACGGTTAGCATCACCTTCCCAGCCGATGGCGAGGTCTTGAATTTTTTCGTACTAGGGGATCTTGGGTGTTTCCATTCCATACTCTGGGGTTTCGATTAGGGCTCGTAGTGATGAACCCACGTTTCATCAACGGTCACTATTCTGCTTAAAAATACGTCGCTTTCCGCGTTAAAGCGATCCAGTAAACGTTAGCAGATGTCCAAACGTTTGGTTTTGTTTTTTGCTGTGAGTTCATCGTGGATAATTTGATAGGCAGAACCGTGACTGATGTTTAAAGACGATGCAACCTCACCTATGGTAACTCGCCTATTTGCTGTAACCATCTCTTGAGCTTGCTGAATGTTGTCGTCGGTGGTCGAGGTTGACGGCCGTCCAGTTCCCTCTTTTTCTGTTACGCTCGTGCGGCCACTTTGAAACATTTCGATCCATAAGAAAACGCTTTTGCGGGATAAAGCACCGTCCCCGTATCGTGACAAAAGTATTCGGTGAATTTCAGCACTTTTCACACCCTCTGACCACAAAAATCGGATCACTGCTCGTTGTTTCTCTTTGGTACAAACTAATAGCGGAGCTGACATGCTTATGCTGTTATAGCTAGCAGACAAATAACGCGATCGTGTTTAAATTCCGCACACATGGCCACAGAGGCGCCAACTCAACGCATGCGCAAGCGGCCGCCACTACGATAACCTTCAAAGCTTGTTATGGCGAAAGTGTAGATAATATTTGACTTACCCTCGTAGATAAGTTTTCAAATATTGGCGAGAAGGTAACCTACAACCTTGTCAACATTATTGGGGTGCTTAACTGTTTGCATAAATTATCTGATTGCAGCTCGAAAACTTACATAACACCTCAGTTTCATCAAATAGAACATTGCGATTAGTGACTGGTTAATGATTAGTTATGGCAGAATTTGCTAATCTAAGACATCAAGGTATACCTTTACACGGTAAGCTAAATCTCAGTATACTGGACTTTGAGGTGATCCAGAAAATTAGAAAAAGTGAATTTAGTATGCCTCCAGATGAACAGACCGAACCAAACCGGCAACCTACGTCAGAGTGGTCTTTTTTCTGACCCATTTTTATATCTTCAGTGGCTTTTACAGCCGTGGAGCTCCTCTCCCTCTATCGCCGGGATATCATTCAGTAAACATATCTCCAGCCAACGATAATTTCGGGGAAACGCCTAAATAGCTCGTCTTCGCTCCATCTCTTTCATGTCTTAAAAACGTCTAATGTTCGTTTTTAATGTTACTTTTTTCCGACAAACACGTAAAGAACAAATTCCATTTTCTCTTTATCAAATTCAACTGTTGTAGAGTTAGAAATTTGTTTCAAGACCAAGGTTAGTTTCAGTTCCGTCATTCGAAAGAACGGGGGGTTTTGTTACGCGAAACGCTGGGATAAAGAAGGAACGTAATCGTCAAATGTTGAGGTTAGCTTTTCTTTTCTATCAATTTATCATTTGTAAAATGTCATTATTTTGCTATTTATATTTTTAAGCTGTCGAATTTACGGACTGCAAATCATCTTTTAATTAGAAAACATTACAATACTTATCGCTGACTTTGTCCGTTATTTTAACACTACTGTTTGTAAAGTCTAGACGTTCTTTGCCAGTAGGAGTATTTCGTTGTAATTACTAGGGCTACCACATCAATCGCTTACTGAAAAACTGACAGGCAAACAAAATTTATGACGATTTGAATGAATTGGTGATCGACGTCAAAGCGTGGATTGACTCCAAGAACCATGACTTTTTTACTCGTAGAATCGATCGCGGGCCAAGCATATGGGAAGCAGTAATTGAAGTTGATGGTAGATACGCTCCGGAATTCATTTTTATTCATAAACCTTTCATAAAAAAAGGCGGATACTTATGCACCAACCCAATAGAATGGTGTATTTGGGATAAAACCAACAAAAATAATAAAAACAAAATATTCCGCACTGAAATCGGTCGACGATGTGTCGGCAAATGTGAATGTTGTGTTGATGTCGGTGTCGTGTCGTGATCGTGTCGGTGTTGTCGGTAAAAGTGAAAACGCCCACATTATTCTCATCGCGCATGTTGCGAACATCTGTGCGACATTTCACTGCGTTCATACGTACTTTCAACATGGCTTACTATAATTTCAGTGATAAAAGGTTTTCACATTTAAATAAATAATTACACTGACCGTTTTCTTTTTCTTTTCTGGCTGTGATAGCAGACAGAGTTTCGATTCTGCTAATTCTATTAATGTAAAGAAAAATGTGTAGGAAAATTTAAATTAACTAAAGAAAGGTAATAAGAGAAATATTCTCAAAACCAACTATGATTGGGAAGGAAAACAAGTTGGGAATCACTTTTTGTTAAAATTTTACCATAAAGCAACTTTCAAGTACCAAATAACACACTAGCAATTAGCATTTTTTCAGGAAATAAAAACAACATATACTGGTTATCACATTGATTTCTAAACAAGCTGCGACGATTAATTAAATTACATTAAATTTATCGTCGTATTCTTTTTTTTTCCATAAAATGACGATGTAAGATATACTATAATTTCGTTACAAAGTGCAAATACATCTATCTTTGATAATCGCATCTCTAATGCTTTTCTTACAGTTTAGTTTTATGTGCAGTTCAGAAATTAATCTCATTTTGCAATTGGTGGCAATCAAGAGCAGTCTTTCGCTCCAGCTAGCAAAAAATGTTCGATCATTATATAAAACCTTACGTACGATTGAACATTTATTTTTTACTAACGCCTACATACTAGTAGTCGCAATTAATTTAAAATCTAAAGTGGTACATGCGAAAGTTGGACTAATGTTATAAATCGTCTAGAAGTTTAGATGAATTTAAGAATTGATTACACAATTTATTGTGTAACTTAACATGAGTATTCAAAGTTATTGTTCTTGGAAGATTCGTGTATACAGGATGTTCCAGAATTTCCATTAAAATTACAAGATAGCAGTGTTCTCTGGACAAAGAAACTTGAAAAATGTTGTTTAAACATTTTTCAATCTGATTTAATTTTCGTTCGTGAGACAAGAAAAATTGCAATTACTTCAACGCAATTATTCTTAAGTTTTTCTCCTACTGACGCCTCTTGAAACGTCTGGAAATCTGGAAAAATTCAATTTCGTACCATATCTCCGATTTACAACAATAGCTTATAACAATATCCTGTAAATTTCTACGACGTTTAATTATTACAGTTGATAATTAAATGTTAAAAAAAAACATTAATATGTTCTTTTTAACACTTTAAAGACGTAAGCTATTTGGTGTCGCATAGTTACAACAGCTTATTATAAACATTAGACTACAAACGTGTATCTTTTTTAAAAATTAAAAGTTACTGTTACAATAATGATAGCAAGGACTGTGGGGTAGTATGGCAGACACAACATTCACACTTCACACCACACAAATTATTAATTAACTCGGGAAGGCCTTTTCGAAGACACGAGGGTCATCATCATCAGCCAAGTACCGATTCTTACTGAATCGGCTAATGATAGTACCACTCTAGGATCTCTTTCCTTCAGTTTAGTAAGTGCAAGAAAAGGCCTACTGAAATGTTGGTGTCGTGTGCGACTAATGGCAACACATTCACATAGGATGTCTTCTGCCGTCTCTAGATCTTTTTGGCATAGACGACAGATTTGATCTTCATCTTTTCCTACTTTAAATAAATGATATTTCAGGGCTACATTGCCTGTCAGAAATCCTACCAGTAATCTAAGATGCCCATTGCTGAACGATAACGCTATTTTTGCTGTCTTTGGCGAGCCTGATATGAGCGCTTTCGCCTGTTTTTGTCCTGTAACATTATCCCAGTACGAAGCCTTTTGATCGTCCTCCTATATCTTAATTGCTTCTTTTATATGGCTCTTTTGGAGACCACAGAAGGGATTAGGACCAATGAAAGGCATGTTCGCTGCTTCTTTGGCCAGCTTATCTACCTTTTCATTTCCTTGGATCCCTTGGTGGCTTGGGACCCATCGCAAAGGAATGTGGTTATTGTCGTAGATTGTGTACACATTCGTGTATCAGAGCAGATTCGTGCGTGTAGGCCTTAATAGCCTTTAGAACTGCCTGCCTGGAAACAATAAGCAAGATGGATAATGCTAATAAATAGCTCCTGGTGGTATCACTGCCGGTAAAAGCAATATGAGAAGAGAGAAAGCATTAAAGCTTCTTGCTCTTAGCCGCATTGCTTTTACATCTCTCAATTTATGCCGCTAACCTTCAAAAACAGCAACTGAAATATTTCCTGGCGCCACGTAGTGCCAATAGTTATAGCCATGCCGTCCTAGAAAGTAGCGAATATAGAAACCGAAATATAGATGGTGTACTTACCCATGCATTAAAACAACGTTTAACGTACGACATTTCATAAACATTTTTTTCTTTTTGTACTATTTATCACGTGTACTAATTTAACTATAGTTTTTTTAAAATATATAATTAATAATAGTAAAAAAGGGATAAATAAACTTAAATATTAATTCATTTATTATTAAACTACGTAAAAATAATCCTTATTTAATTACATTATTAAAGAAATAATTTAATTATACTGTAAGCTATAAAAAAACCTATTTCATTAGCTCATTCACTTGCTCCTAATTTTAATTATTAACTGGCAATCAAGAGCAGTTTTTCGCCGCAGCTAGCAAAAAATGTTCGATCATTATTAGAATTGCTCACTAGCGCCAACGGGCAGTGGCGGAGGTTCGATACAACCCCCAGTATAACTGCGAGTCTCAACCAGATCTGTTGTGTATACATGTACGCTGCCGTAAATACTATTTCGTAGTTCTACGTTTGTTTTAAAAATGTTGCCTATATCGCGAAAACGACCAATGTTGGACAAAGTTACAGAATTTATAGCAGAAATGCCTGACCTAAATTATGATGGCGTTAAAATTCAATGTGTAGTTTGTAATATCCATTTAATGTGTTGGTCCAAAAGGGATTGTCTACGTCACGCAAATAGAAAACAGCATTCTTAAAAAAAAATTGCACACGACACTATAACAAATTTAAATTTAATTTATGTGTTACCTTTATTGCATGTAATCTACCGTTTAATTTACTAGACAAAGAAGCATATGTCTTCATTTGGAATAAATATTCGGACTGCAAATTACCAAGTCGGGCATCGTTACAAAGACTTGTGCCATCTGCTCGTGAACATGTTGAAAAAAAAATTAAATCGAAGTCGAAAGATAAAAAACTGTGGTTATGTGTGGACGAAACAACAGATCGTAAAAACATTCTGTGGTGAATGTAATGTTACGTACAATGGAACCACATCAACAAACCCATTGTTGATGTTTATGAGGGATGGTGCCGCAAACATGCTTTCTGTAGGCGGGTCTCTTAGAAAACATTGTGCTAACTTGTTACATATTACATGTAAAATTCATGCTTTCAGTCATGTGGAAGATAGTATTAGAAAATGTTATCCTGAGGTAGACGCTTTAATAGCGCATATAAAAGCAGTGTTTGTTAAATCCCCAAAACGTATTCGCAAATTTCACAGACTGTGTCCCGGTATGCCTGAGCCACCAGAACCTATTCTTACACGTTGGGGAACATGGTTACAGGCTGCGTTTTATTATCATAAATATTTTGAGAATATTAAGAACGTGGTTTTACAATTCGATCCAAAGGATGCTGCGGCCATCAAGGAAAGCCAGTCGAAATTTCAAGATAGTCAGGTTAAAACGGATTTAAAAACTATTCCTAACTAACTAATCCTTCGGTGTCGTTAGTGGAATCTCTTCAAATAGTGCAACATGTTCACGCACAGCGATGCGCGGTAGAAGATGCAAAAAATGTTTGTGTTCTAGAAAGGTTTGAAAGTGTTTTAGAGAAAGATTCTGATTTTGGCACATTAAGACAAATTTGTGAAGGTGCGTCAACAGAACCGTTAAGTTGTTCCAAAGATTATTTTAATTACGCAAATATAACGTCACTAGATGTAGAACGTTCGTTTTCTGCATATAAACACACTTTTTTTCTCACGCCGCACTCGGTTTGCCGAAACAACTGTGGAAACATATCTAATGTTGCAGATATTTAACAGACATTATTCACTTTGTGATTTCACGGAAGACTCTTAAAACGGTAAGTGTTTGAGCACGTATTATATTTTATTTCTGACCATTTATTTTGTGTAAACTTTTATGCGTCCGCCACTGGGTGTTGGCACAAATTGAGCAACTCTAATCATTATATAAAATCTTACGGTTCGATTGCATATTTATTTTTTACTAACGTCTACATACTAGTAGTTACAATTAATTTAAAACCTTTATGCACAAAGTAGTACACTTGCGAAGATAAATGGTCAAAAAGATTAGATGAATTTAAGAACTGATTGCGCAATTTATTGGGTAAGTTAACATGATGAGTATTCAAAGTTATTATGTCATTAAATTTCATCAAGACCTCTTCAATTGATTCGAAGAGATCCGCAATAATGACGAGAAATTAAAGTAGGTGTGTACATAAGAGATCGTTTTCCTGACACCCAATTTGGGTATAAGGGAATTATCGATTATATATATATATACATAAAAGATCGTAATAGAATTTGTCGATATGAAGTATCTAATTGGCTAATTGCATTTGTATTGCAAACAAATCTTCAAACACTGTTTACTAATTCCTTCACAATTTTTGTTTAAAGCCTAGCATAATATTTATTTTTTTCTTCACAGAATTAAGCAGGCTTGTTCTTGGAAGATTCGTGTATACAGGCTGTTCCAGAATTTCCATTAAAATTACAAGATAGCAGTGTTCTCTGGATAAAGAAACTTTAAACAACATTTTTCAAACTGACTTAGTTTTCATTCGTGAGACAAGAAAAATTGCAGTTACTTCAACGCAATTATTCTGCCGGCACCTCTTAGAACCTCTGGGAATCCGTAAAAATCCAATTTCGTACCATTGTCTCCAATTTATAACAATAGCTATTTCAACTTCACTGCAGGGGCCCATCGTGTAAATTTCTACGACATTTAATTATTATAATTAATAATTAAGTGTCAAAAAAGAACATTAATATGTTCTTTTTTAACACTTTAAAGACGTAAACTATTTGGTATCGCATAGTTGCAACAGCTTTTGTACTAATTGATCAAATGAATTTGTTCGGATGTTTTCAAATTTAAATAAATTTTCAATAGAAGAACTTTTTCGATATGCTTATGCGCACAATATTATAAGAATACTCAGCTGTTACAAAAGCAAAACTATTATCTATCAGTATCAACGTGGAAAACCCGATTTCTTAATTTGAAATGTCAATTTTTTTTAACTTCACGCAGTCATAAATTACAAGCGTCATTCCCTTTCTAGCATAAAGAATTTGCGTTCATCATTTAAAATCTACGAATGCAAAACTTGTCAAAAAACAGTTATACTTTATAATACCAAATTATGGCACAAAATAATTTAAAGGTAGTTTATTTTAGATAAAATATATACAGAATGCTTCTCCATACTTTAAACTAAAAGCTATGTCCGGTATGTGTTATATAAAAAAGTTTAGTATTTCAGATTTGGAGCATTAACACCAAATTTCACCAATTTCAAACACCAAGAATGTAATTTGTTTAAATAGTGCTATACATATATTGTTTCTGTATCTACCGTAGGATATTCATAATCTCTTACGTTTTTGTGTAATAATATGTATGTATGTCTAACATGGAAAGCAAAAGAGATAATTGCAGTTGTACGCGAATTTTGGATTTGGACATTGCATCCAACTGGTTTCTAGTGTTTCTTTGGTTACCATGGCAAAAGTAAACAGGACATATTAACATTGCTGTCCTTAACTGTCGATTCAAAGTTTTAAGCAGATTTTAAGTAACTAGAGTCTCTGGCCAAATTACTTGAAACACTCAATATTTTGTAGTTTCTTCGTAATAAAATATAAACTATACATGTATTATATTTTTTATTTATAAAATATATTGTAAAAATATGTAACATATGTAAATATTAAATAAGTAATTAATATTTAGTCCATAACCCATGATTTTTAATAACACCCTTAATTCTTCGGGGCATACTATCAATGCAAGATGTGATTGTCCCTTTTATATTTTCATCGTTCTCCCATACATCCTTTATATTCTTCATTAATATTTCCTTTGTTGGGTTTTCTCTTTTATATACCTTACTTTTTAGTCGATTCCATACGTTCTCGATGGGATTGAGGTCTGGTGAATTTCCGGGCCAACGTAAAAGAGGTATGTGATTGTCTTCAAAGAATTGCTTAATCTTTTTTGCCACATGGCAAGGAGCATTATCTTGCACAAATATACGCCCCGTCGGTATGCGACGTCCTGGCTTAAAATACGGTAATAACGTGTTTTTTAACACACTTATGTACTGCTCTTGACGCATTGTACCTTCTACAAAATACAAAGGGCTGGGTCCGTCTCCACTAATCACTCCCCACTCATTACCTGCGGAGGGTATTTTACAGTTCGAAGAACCGTGGACTCTGTGAGACGTTCGCAAGGTCATCTACGAACAAATTGTGTTCGCTGCACTAACACACAGAGCGAGCACTCGTCACGAAAGAAAACCTATTAAATAATGCAAACATTAATTCAATAAAAATCATGTTGTTAAGTTATTCACCTTTTTCCAATTCTCGTCTGTGAAATGTCGATATTCTCTTGCAAAGTTGAGACGAACAGATTTTATTTTTTCTGTTAAACGCGGCTTTTTTACAGGTCTTCGGCCCATTAGGCGATTTTCGCGCAATCGGCGCCTGACAGTTCTGCTCGAAATCTCTATTCCTCTCTCTTGTAAATTTTTTTGAATCATTTTAATTGTAGCAAATCTATTGCTCAAAGCCTGATGAACAATTTCACGGTCAGATCTCTTCGAAGTTTTTCTTTTCCGACCGCACTTTGCCCGTCTATGTGTCGATGTGCTAGCTCCTTCGTTTAACTTTCTAGCTAAACGCGATATAGAAGAAGGAGATACTTCCTGTAATTTTGCAATTTCTCGTTGTGAATGTTTGTTTAATTGTAGAAGAGCTTATATAGCGGCTTTTTGTTCACTTGTTAAATCATTCCCGGGCATTTTCTACAAAAAAAACTCAAATATTTCAATTTTTTTCAAATTCCAAATAATTAATTATTAAGAGAGAGATAGAATAACAATTTTACCTTTGCAATAACGATATATCAACACAAAACACATAACGATACTCCACAACTTAGCTTCTATACGGTTATGACGAAATATTTTAACAAATATCGATGCATTCTCTAAACTGTGAACTCGCTAAATGTAAGTTGATAACTGAAATATTTATATATACGTACTTTACTCTTCTAAATATAATTTCTCTGGTATTTTTATTTATTGATACAATAATCTAGTCTCCCTATAAACGATCAGATTCAAAGCAAAAGAATATCACTATAATAGGATGGGAATTTCCAGGTAAAAGGGTTGATTTATGACATGTTTCAAGTAATATTACCAGGGACTGTACGAAATTAAGCGCATAGAAAAGAATTGATACATATGATTTACGTAATAACGGGGGCACTGCGGAGTGCAGCACTGAGCGTACTAAGAAAAGTGAAGATCAGCTTTCACAAACGATAGCGCAAATGTATCAAGGCGGAAAGAAGGAATTTTGAGCATTTATAGTACTGTAGATAGATAAATAAGCAGATAGCTATTAATTATTGCAATAAAAGTTACAGTTACGATTATTAAGTTGGTTCATAGTGTCCGAGATATGATTATTAATAAACGAGGCGGTTGTCATAAATATGATTTATTGCAAAAACCTTACAACTTAACTTAATCTGCATATGGATCTTCCTTCTGCAGCAATTCTGCAGGTCATTAACTGCCAACCCGCTCCATGCCGTGGTTGTTTTTGCTTTTACCTCTTCCACGGACTGAAAATGAGTTCTCTTCAAAACGCTTCTCACTTTAGGGAAGAGAAAGAAGTCACACAGGGCCAGATCTGATGAATATGGGGGATGTTCAAGAACTAGCATGCCAAAAAATTCTTCACTTCAAACTCTGTATATTTCGAAAGCGTTCCAAGGCTATGCCTAGATAGAGGTAAGTATGCAATTTAATATCGTAAAATGTTACACTATAATGTGTTTGCATTTCGGGTTTTGGAAGAAAATAAATGTGTCTAAATTTGGCCGATTGAGGACAAAATTATAGACATATGAAACCCATATTATGTTGGTTTATTTCTAGAATCATTCCATTATCGCTACTTATCATCTTATCAATCACCCTCTGTATACGGAAATATTTTTGAAAGATACTTTATGTCATTCGAAAATTTTAGCTTCCAGAAGGTCGGGACACCTGTATACACCCTCATCTTACTCAACCTCGGAATCCATAAAGGTTCCAGAATAAATTGAGAAAACTATTTGTAATAAAGTTTAAAGATTCCACTAAAAATTAAACATTTGTTTTATGTTGATTTCCGATAATTGTTTAATTCGGGGAATGAGCAATTTCCGAGAAGGCTTCGCGTACCTTACGTTTGATCTATTTTGCACTACTAATAAATGCAGACCCGAAATAGAATTTCTTTCAAGGTTAAAACTGTTACTTTGTTTTAATTAAATGTCTAGAAAATTGTACAGCGGTTTCTTTATATGTTTTACTCAATATATTTCGTTGACGCAGATTTTTCAGTTAACATCTAGCAGTGACAGATCCACCATGTTTCTTAGCAGTAGTTCTGATGATAAAGAAGTTACAGTAATGACTAAAGCTGGCCACGAGCGGTACCGCGCAGTAGCGTAGAGTCGACCAGGCCTCGCGTTCCACTAGAGTTATTCTGCTAATAGAGATGTTTGCTGCCGCAAATAATTTCGCTCATCTTTTAAATAAAAATTAAATAACACGTGCTCAAACACTTACCATTTTAAGAGTCCTCCGTGAAATCACAAAGTGAATAATGTCTGTTAAATATCTGCAACATTAGATATGTTTCAACTGTTGTTTCGGCAAGACTAGTACGGCATGAGGAAAAAATGCATTTATATGCAGAGAACGAACGTTCTACAACTAGTGACGTAATATTTGCGTAAGTAAAATAGTCTTTCAAATAACTTAACGATTCTGTTGACGCACCTTCACAAATGTGTCTTAATGTGCCAAAATCAGAATTTTTCTCAAAAACACTTTCGAATTTTTCTAGAACAGAAACATTTTTTGCGTCTTCAATCGCGCATAGCTGTGCGTGAACACGTTGCACTATTTGTAGAGATTCTTCTAACGGCACCGCAGGATTTTGTAATTTTTCTATTGCATCTGCTAGCCCGAAGTAATTGTCGTGAATGATTTTTAAATCCATTTTAACCTGACTATCTTGAAATTTCGACTGGCTTTTCTGGATAGCGGCAGCTTCCTTTGTATCGAATTGTAAAACCACGTTCTTAATATTGTCAAAATATTTATGATAATAAAACGCGGCCTGCAACCATGTTCCCCAACGAGTTAGAATAGGTTCTGGTGGCTCTGGTATACGGGGGCACAGTCTGTGAAATTCGCGAATACGTTTCGGTGATTTAACAAATACTGCTTTGGTATGCGCTATTAAAGCGTCTACCTCAGGATAACATTTTCTGATACTATCCGCCACAAGATTGAGAGCATGAATTTTACACGTAATGTGTAACAAATTAGCAGAATGCTTTTTAAGAGACCGGCCTACAGAAAGCATGTTCGCAGCACCATCACTCACTAACATCAAGAGTTGGTTTGTTGAAAGTTCAAACTTGTCCAATGTATTTAACACTAACTTTGAAATTACTTCGGCAGTACACTGTTGTATTCGTTTGGAGACTAATAGAATTGAAGGTGCCGATTGATGAGGTTCCAATTTGCGTGCCATTACATTAAGAACAGAATGTTTCTTCCGATCTGTTGTTTCGTCGACATATAACCACAATTTTTGATCTTTCAACTCCGATTTTATTTTTTGTTCAATATGTTCGCGCGCAGATGGCACAATTCTTCGTAACGATGTTCGACTTGGTAATTTGCACTCCGAATAGTTATTCCAAAAGCAGATAAATGGTTCCTTGTCTAGTAAATTAAACGGTATATTACATGCAATAAACGTAACGCATAAATTAAATATAAATTTTTCATTGTCTCGTGCACAATTTCTTTTTGAAACATGCTTTTCACTATTTACGTGTCGAAGACAATGTTGTCTGGACGAACACATTAACGGGATTTTACAGATTACACATTTAATTTTAGCACCTTCATATATTAAGTCTGGAATTTCTGCAATAAATTTTCGAAGCTTGTCCGACCGCGGTCGTTTTGCTGGCGAAATCATAATTTTTCTAGGACAGATAAATAATTGCGCAAGTGACTAGCAGCGAAAATGTCCGTACTGCTCCGCAGACGAAGTAATACTACCGTTCCTCTCGGTCCGAACTGATTCTACACCGATGCGCGGTACCGCTCGTGGCCTGCGTTAGTAATGACCACATTATCAGCAAAAGAAGAAAATAATAAGAAAAAGAAGAGGAACATGTGGATTCATCCCATTAATCAAAAGAGAGCAAGTCTTAGAGGGTTTCTTAATTTTTTTAATAATCTGGAAGAAGATGAGAAGAAAGTCTGCCAGTATTTTAGAATTTCACCTAGTAAATTTCCAGAACTTATTTATATTTTTATTGATTTTCAGAACTTAAATACGTTTATTTCTAAAATCGTAAAATATGTATTATCCCTTTTTCGCAAGGTTTGAATATACAAAATAGTTGATTTATCATTTACTGGAGCACTAATGTACTAGCACTAAGGGTCTTCACAATTTATGAGTGAGTTAATGAGGTGGATATCCAACACTTCATCAATTTTTGGACCCAAAACCTGATTATCGAAAAAAAGTGACTTATTAGGTCTTTGATGTCCGTGATTAAATTGTTTTAGCATAGGATTCGAGATGTTTTGAAAAGAAGCCAACTGCTTGATTAGTCCAAACGTTAATAGTATTCATAACATTATTCAAGAAGATGACGTTTGAGCCCACAAGCTGTATGCGGGTGGCGCAAATCATCTGATCTTAATCGCGACTGTGATACTATGCTTTTTCTAGGTACACCTATTGAATAAATAATTTAGAAATAATGATGCAGGGACTGTGCCAGCTAACACTAAAGTATCGGTACACCCCGCGCTACACAAGTTATCCTTTGATTAATTCGGAACAGCTGTTTCGACAATTCTTGGATTTCCTTTTTCAACCGTACGACCGAATTCGGTCGTACGGTTTGAATTTCAAATAAATCAGTGTCGCATTTGACAACTTTAACGGAACTCTATACAATACATTTATATACACAGTATGTCCCCGGATTGAGTTCACTATAAGTGTAATCGACAAAAAAATTTTGAGTTGGAATTCAATATTTGGAAAATAGGTCCTGCTTGGTCTAAAACTCATTTCTAGTATGCTTTCGATCTTTTAAAATCAAGTAGTCTTTTACAGTTGAGGAAAAGCTATTTTCGTTTCAGGTAAAGTACCTTTTCCGTTCACAGTATACCAAAGTGTTACCAAGAGAAGTTGTTTAGAATTAAAAATTTTGACGCAATGCAAATTTTCAAATCTATCCGAATTGGAAAAAATTTGCTAACTATCTCGAACTGCTGCAGAATCATTTGAATCAAGTTTCAAAATGACATTTTTCACTCGTGAAAAATATTTCTGATAGTAACTACTGCCTGGAGCCATGTTCCCCATCGCGTTATTACAGGCTGAGGTGGTGGTGGTGATTTCGGACACAATTGTTTGAATACACGGATGTGTTTGGGAAATTTGATGAACACGTTTTTGGTAGATGTTATTAACTTATCTACCATCGGATACTTCTTTCGAATGGTTTCTGCTACGAGGTGACATGCGTGTATGAGGCATGTTATGTGAAGAAGACTCAGAAAGCATATTTTCAACATCCTACCAACTCTCAGCATTGTTGCGGTTTCATCAGTAACGAACATTGTGACTTGAGTTCCTGTGATACAAAATTCTCTCAACGTATCTTTTATTATCTTGACAACGGTTTCTGCATTAGTTTTCTGAATCCTTTTACTGGATAACAACAATGATGCTGGTAAACCATCACGTTTTAAAGGACGCGCCACAACATGAATGACGCTGTGTTTCTGAGCATTAATTGTTTCATCCACACATAGTCAGATTTTCTTATTTCTCAACTAATCTTTTATACATTCCTTTATTGTGCCTTGCACACGTGGCAAAATTGTATCGTAATTGTATAGATGTTGGCAGCTACCATGAGGGAACGTACTTAACCCAAAAAATACGAGTGTTCATTAGATAATAGATGTTGTGGGATGTTGCACACACTTAACATAAAAATAAAATCATATAAAAATTGCTAGTATGGAATACTGTTTCGTAAATTCAATACATGACGTTTACTTTTACAATGTTTTCTACATTCAAACCTATCGCGACTTAGCAATCCGCTATTGCATATTGTGCAATAAATATGCAGACTTCTATATTCTAATCCAGGGAAATGCCTGAGATATTTATTCACATTCGAAGGGAACGTTACACCCTTTGGGCCTCCCATCTCCGCCTACTTATTTGGCGTGCAGCGTACTGTCGCTTTGAACTCTCTCGCGGTACTGTCGAGATCGACTACGAGTTGAAAATTATCCCTACCCACGCCGCTACCGCTACACTACTGCCATCCGGTACCACCTTTTTAATAAACTCTAGTCATAACTTATCATTCTAAACAATTTTCCTTAAGTAACACTTTAGCATACTGTGAACGGAAAAGGTACTTTAGCT
Source organism: Dynastes maya (assembly GCA_029619315.2). Taxonomy (NCBI): domain Eukaryota; kingdom Metazoa; phylum Arthropoda; class Insecta; order Coleoptera; family Scarabaeidae; genus Dynastes; species Dynastes maya. The sequence continues at coordinate 182,391 of JAROYE020000023.1, forward strand.
GAAACGAAAATAAGTTTTGGTCAACTGTAAAGGCTTACATGATTTTAAAAAATCGAAAGCATACTAGAAATAAGTTTCAGACCAAGCAGGACTTTCTCAAATATTAAATTCCAACGCAAAAATTTTTTGTCGATTATACCTATAGTGAACTCGATCCAGGGACATACTGTATATACAGGTTGTTCAAAGTTATCGGGCCACTATTGCTAACTTCTTATTATTGTAGCTACGATGTTGATTAAATTTGCAAAGATATAGTGATTTTTCAGTTAATCACAATGGCATTGAGAAAGAAATAATTGCACATCGCATTTCAGCGGTAACTTGAATGGTTTATATCTTTTAAATTGAACATCTATATTTTTCAATTATTCAATAGGAAATGAAACTCTACGTAAAATATCCTTATAGTACTATAGCCTTAAAATGAAAAACAAAAGAGATACGACGACATTTATATTGGACAATTGAAACTGTAATAATTTTATTATTAGGGCAGCTATTGAGATAGTCGAAACATGAAAAATACGTACATAATTTGTTCCGCCCAATAAAATGGCGTAATCAAAAAGAAATTGTGCATCGTATTTCAGCGTTTAGTTTTAAGTTAAGAAATATTCGTATTACATTAACCGGTATCCTTCGAAAATGATTATGAAACGTTGTATGTTAAAGGTTATATCATTGTGTGGGTAACTATGGCATCTGTATTCCAGTTTCTGTCGTTACTTTCTAGGACGACATGACTATATCTCTTGGGACTAGGTGGCGCCAGGAAATATTTCAGTGCTGTTTTTGGAGATTAGTAGTATAATCTGAGAGATAAACAACAATATGGGCAAACACTTTCTTGAGTGAAGAAAACCATTTTTTTCCACCATTTACTTATATGTACTAAAAATCGCTTTCTTCAAATTTTCTGCAAGATTTTCTTGAATCAAGTTAACAAATGTCTTAAACAAAGAAATACAATTATTTCATTACAAGGTGTATGCAGAGAAAAAACGCTAAGAAAATATTTGTTTTGATTTAAAACAGTTATTGTATTGTGGATAATTGAAACAGTAATTGTTTTAAATTGAGGCGGACAGTCTTAATACCAGTAAACGTTTCTCTGCGTGTAGGCGTCGAAAAACTTGTTTATGGAACTGATATTGAATTGTTAACTAAGGTAAAAAAACAATCTGTACATTCTGTTTTAATCAAAATCTTTACAATAATACAAAATCATTTTCTGGTTACATTTTAGTTATATGAACTAGTCGTAAGACTCTCCTGTACTAATATGCATGCTCATATGTATTTGTTATGACTAGAATAAGTATGTGTATAAAGTGAATCATTAAATTTGACAACAGTGGTCTTCCTAAAACTGCGTCAGTAAATACCTTTACCGGACGTATGTAAGTATGTATATCGGATGATTTGATCTTCCCTTTTTTCACTTGAAAATATGTTATTATTCTATTTACAGGATTGACGAAGAAAACCTGCTTAACGTTAAAATACGAACTTTGTGACCTACATGTATAAATTTGCATGTTAAACACATTTTAACAGATTATTTTTACGGTTTCCTCTCAGAAAAAAAGAAAGGGGGTTTTTTACATCTCATTTAAAATCAGACGCAAATCATCCATATATATGTATGTATATATGTACATACATTAAGGTTTTACGTATAGATGTCTAATATTTCAACTTGAATAGTACGACTGGTGTTGATTGATACGACAGGACGGATTTAAAAAGATAAGAGAACGATAGTGCAAATCTTTTAAACTCGATTATCTAAGGAATATCAAATTACGTGGCGCTATGCATACCCGTAGCTGAGATTAACAAGGTGCGAAGGTTTTAATGTTGCGATATGAGTACTAATATGAATACATATGTCTTGGTAATATTTCGTTGTATCAACGTGCATTGCATCACAATTAAGAGCCATTAAAGCAAATAAAAATGGAAGGATCATCACATCACTGTCTACGTTTCATATACATATTTAATTTCTTTCTCTTTTATCTAAGGAAGACACGTTTTGATAATGCATACTGTAAAATTGATACGCAGATGAAATTTGTTATTTTATGTAATCTATCGTTTCGTTTACTAGACAAAGAAGCATTTGTCTACTTCTGGAATAAATATGCGGACTGTAACTTACCTAGTCGGACATGGATACGAAATGTAGTGCCATTTGCTCGTGAACATATAGAAAACAGAATGAAAACGGAATTGAAAGATAAAAAACTGTGGTTGTGTGTGGACGAAACAACAGATCGTCAAAAACATTCTATGGTTAATGTAAAGGTATATACAATGGAACCACATCGACCGTCATTCTCCTTCTTACCTACTTCCAAAAGAGTTATAGGAGTAAATTGTACTGCCGATGAGATTTTACAGGTGGTGTTGAACTCGTTGAACAAATTTGAAGTTTCAACTAAGCAACTTTTAATGTTTATGAGTGATGGTGCCGCAAACATGCGTTCTTTGGATCGATCTCTTAAAGAACACAATGGTAACTTCTTACATGTAGCGCGTAAAATCCATGCTCTAAATCTTGCGGCACAAACGATTCCTACATGTTTTCCACTAATAAATGCATTGATTGCTAGTACAAAGGCAGTGTTTCTAAAGTCCCCGAAACGTACCCGACTATTTCACAAACTGTGTCCTGATTTACCTGAACCACCACAGCCGGTTGTTACACGTGGTGTAATATGGTTGCAGGCTGCGTTATACTACAACAAATATTTTGATCAAGTAAAATTCAAACCAACGCAAACCGCAGCAATCAAGAAAAGCCAGGAAATATTTCAAGATAGTCAGGTTAAAAGAGATTTACAAACTATTCACAACAATTACTTCGGACTAGCGGAGAGAATAGAAAAATTACAAAATGTTTCGATGTCGCTAGTGGATTCTGTTATGCGTTGTAGAAGGCGAAACAAATTGGTGTGTAATACGAAAATTTGAAAGTGTTTTAGAGAAAGACTCCGATTTTCTTATATTAAGGCAAATTTGTGAAGGTGCGTGTGAAGATGCATTAAGTTGTTTCAAAGATTATTTTAAATATGCAAATATAACATCGCTAGATGTCGAACGGTCGTTTTCGGCATTAAAAAACATTTATTCCGCACGTCGTACTCACTTGACTGAAACACCTGTGGAAACATATTTAATGATTCAAATATTTAACAGACGTTACCCAGTTTGTGATTTCTCGGAAGACTTTTAAAACGGTAAGTGTTTCAGCACGTTTTATAATTTATTTCTTACCTTCTATTTTATGTGTAAATTTTTATGCGCTCGCCACGCCTCTGGCTGTTACCGCATATTTGCCCAGGTTAGTTATCTGTCCATCAGGTCAATTAAATTAGTAATTTGATGGAACTTTTATTCCAGATTAAATTATTTGAATGTTTTACATCTATCCACTTCTACATATTTTAAAAGAAGAATTCATTATCAGTAACGCTGGCCACGAGCGGTACCGCGCATCGGCGTAGAATCAGTTCGGACCGAGAGAAACGGTACTATTACTTCGTCTGCGGAGCAGTACGGACATTTTCGCTGCCGATCATTTGCGCAATTGTTTATCTGTCCTAGAAAAATTATGATTTCGTCAGCAAAACGACCGCGGTCGGACAAACTTCGAAAATTTATTGCAGAAATTCCAAACTTAATATATGAAGGTGCTAAAATTAAATGTGTAATCTGTAAAATCCCGTTAATGTGTTGGTCCAGACAACATTGTCTACGACACGTAAATAGTGAAAAGCATGTCTCAAAAAAAAATTGCGCACGAGACAATGAAAAATTTATATTTAATTTATGCGTTACGTTTATCGCATGTAATATACCGTTTAATTTACTAGACAAGGAACCATTTATCTGCTTTTGGAATAACTATTCGGAGTGCAAATTACCAAGTCGAACATCGTTACGAAGAATTGTGCCATCTGCGCGCGAACATATTGAACAAAAAATAAAATCGGAGTTGAAAGATCAAAAATTGTGGTTATGTGTCGACGAAACAACAGATCGGAAGAAACATTCTGTTCTCAATGTAATGGCATGCAAATTGGAACCTCATCAATCGGCACCTTCAATTCTGTTAGTCTCCAAACGAATTCAACAGTGTACTGCCGAAGTAATTTCAAAGTTAGTGTTAAATACATTGGACAAGTTTGAACTTTCAACAAACCAACTCTTGATGTTAGTGAGTGATGGTGCTGCAAACATGCTTTCTGTAGGCCGGTCTCTTAAAAAGCATTCTGCTAATTTGTTACGCATTACGTAGCAAGCAGTATTTGTTAAATCACCGAAACGTATTCGCGAATTTCACAGACTGTGCCACCGTATGCCAGAGCCACCAGAACCTATTCTAACTCGTTGGGGAACATGGTTGCAGGCCTCGTTTTATTATCATAAATATTTTGACAATATTAAGAACGTGGTTTTACAATTCGATATAAAGGAAGCTGCCGCTATCCAGAAAAGCCAGTCGAAATTTCAAGATAGTCAGGTTAAAATTGATTTAATAATCATTCACGACAATTACTTCGGGCTAGCAGATGCAATAGAAAAATTACAAAATCCGGCGGTGCCGTTAGAAGAATTTCTACAAATACTGCAACATGTTCACGCACAGCTATGCGCGATTGAAGACGCAAAAAATGTCTCTGTTCTAGAAAAATTTGAAAGTGTTTTTAAGAAAAATTCTGATTTTGGCACATTAAGACACATTTGTGAAGGTGCGTCAACAGAATCGTTAAGTTATTTGAAAGATTATTTTACTTACGCAAATATTACGTCACTAGATGTAAAACGTTCGTTCTCTGCATATAAACGCATTTTTTCCTCATGCCGTACTAGTTTTGCCGAAACAACAGTTGAAACATATCTAATGTTGCAGATATTTAACAGACGTTATTCACTTTGTGATTTCACGGAGGGCTCTTAAAATGGTAAGTGTTTGAGCACGTGTTATTTAATTTTTATTTAAAAGATGAGCGAAATTATTTGCGGGAGCAAACATCTCTATTAGCAGAATAACTAGTGGAACGCGAGGCCTGGTCGACTCTACGCTACTGCGCGGTACCGCTCGTGGCCAGCTTTAATTATCAGTATCAACTTGCTAATGCCCTATCAGTGTTAGATTAACAATAAATATGCAAAAAACAGTATTAATAGAACTAACGATAGAGAGCAAATAACCTTGGACACGTTACATATGTACATACATATGTATGTTTGAAATCTTCCACGCCACATTCCTCAGGGTTACTTTTTGAATATCGAAACATCGTAATATGATTCTAATATGATAATCGTATGTTTAAACACCCAAAACTAACAGACATTTTTTTTTATTAAAACCTGTCTTTAGAATTCTTACATCAGATATTTTAGCAATGAATTTTTTTATCAAAACAACATTTTCTCTTCGTTTATCATAATCAATCAGCCTCTTAACGCTGTTCTACACGTCGCGATTTATTGCCCAATTAATTGAGCAAGTTCTTGACCAACAAATCGGTAGAACTATATGAACTATGCTCCTTTACATTCTACAATAAATTGAACAATCTTTTAACAATCGTGATTACTGGTTTAGTTTTGTTAATAGTTGAACGAGGGAATTATTAAATAGGAAATTTTCATTTGCTTATAAAAATAGATTGGTAATCTGCTTTTGTCAAATGTTTTGGCAGTTTTGGTGTAGGAACAAAGGTGGTTTAGGTTACTTCGATTTCAATTAGTTAATTCAAATTATCCATTACATCATAATAATCGTAAATTTTCGATTTACTAAACAATTTGTACTCATTTCCTGCTGGGTTGGTATTAAAACAGCAAAGTTAGTTCTATGTAATACTAACTCTTACAAAGTCTCTGCGCAATGACTCAATAATCCATATTTACTAGTGTATTCGACCCTAAACCAGAATTTAATAGTCTGGGATCGGTCTTTGGATGTAGACAGGGTTTTCCGTGCACAAAAACGTATTGTGAGACTAATTTTTAATTTAAATTACCATATATTAACAGTAACATCTATTTATATATTTAAACTACTATTGCATATACACACAAGGAAAGAAAATGTCTAGCTATACAAAAAAGCGTACATGCGACAACGATAAACGCGAATGGGTGATTCATCACATGCGGAAGCGTTAACGGCAGTCGACGGCTCACGACGGTTACCGATGTGGTAAGTTACGAGGTAGACTGCATTATGTGCGGACAATCTTAATAAGAATTTCTAGAGTATTTCTTTTTCTTTTCTTTTATTTCATCAGAATCTGTTTTTATTTTCGTCTTTAGAATTTCTTATTAGCTTCATCTAAACTTCGTAGCAACAACAAAATAAATATGCGAAACTCTCATTTCCAGGCGACGATGACTTCAAATTATTACGTGCGCTTTTGCACACAGTAGGTCCACATCCCAACGTTGTTAGAAGCGTACTAGCGCGACTCGCATCGAATTGATCGGGTTCCACTCAATCCCCTCCTCGCTCTCTCGTCGTACATGTATAGATATAGCTAATTTCACGTTGTCCCAATGTGTATATAAAAACAAGAACTTGTTCTATAAAAACGGGGATTACCATAATTACTGAGGTTGCTAAAAACTATCCACATCAAACATGTCTGTACATTAAATGTTTTCAAAAGTAAATTAAAAAATCTTTTATTAAGCAAGGCTTTATATACCCTTCAGGAGTTGAAAGACCATACACAGATTCTGTAATTGGAGATGAGAAAGGTCTTTTTTTCTTTCTTTATTTGATTGAAGTCTTGAGGTGTGTGCCATCATTTTTTAGACTTTCATTAGTCTTTTGTAATTTTTTATATCGGGTGTACCATTTTTATCTTAACAGAGGAATATCTCGAGAACTATGAATCCTACGAAAAAGTTCGTAATACCATTGTTTGTTCATATCATCATGGGCCACAAAACGTCGATTTTAGTTTCAACGCAGATGGCGCTGTAATCGGTGAAAACAGGGTAGCTTTATTTTTTTAAAAGGGAAATCCCTATTTTTATTACATATTGCAATTCTAAACTAAAAAGTAAGTAACTTATGTTTGGAACATTCTTTTGTTAATTTCGTAGATGGCGCTGTAATTGGTGAAAAGTATTAAAGGGAACCCCCATTTTGCATTTTATCAAATTTCCGTAATATATTGTTTTTTTTTCGATTAGCCAATAAAAACAACAACAACAACATATGTGTTATAAGCAGCGTTCTAATAGGGCAATTAAAATTTTTGAATTTTAGGAGAAATTTGACATAATAACCATTCGATAACAGTACTGGACATTCGTAAAAAGTTGTGAATACTACCACTGATTATACATCCCTTCTGTAAATCGTCCTTTTTTAAAACATTCAGGATTTGAATGGCACTTTGTCATCCTCTTTCTTGCAGGTTCTTCTTCACCCAGTAGTTGTGTTTTCTCTTACAATTTTTTTTTTTACAATATATGCCGCTGCTGCTAATAACAAGTCTTTGTCCTCCATCTTGCTGCATCTTGTCGCCTCAGTTGAAACATTGAGTTGCACTTTCACAAACTGCTACAGTAACGGCGACATTTTTGTCAATTTTTAAATTGCTTTGGTGGAAACAAAAAGTCGGTGTACGTGGCTGAAAGTTTATGAAACACGCAATAAAGGAAAACCGAAAGCAACAACAAGTTGCTATAAGTTGTTCCAGTGGAAACAAGGTTTTAGAGGCATTTTGCCACCCAGATTAAGCTGTTGAACCCTAAATTAGATTTAAGTTTGTCCTTTTTGTTCTGTAATTTTTAATTTAATTTGTCATATGTATTAAGTTTACAAATATGTGTTACGAGATGCTACACAATGCATTCCATAGATTAAGCGTAGACATTAGATCTGCATACACGCTATCATTTTTCTTGATATTATTGTATGGGAAAGCAAGTATCAGCAATGTAGAATAATATAAAAGGTTATGTAGTGTTATTTAGAGTTTAATTATAATGGAACGTGTGACGAATCCATGTCAGTCGTACAAGGTAGGCGCTATAAATTTTCGGCCTGATATAGAAAGAGTTTATTCTTTCTATTCGAACGTGTGCGCTCGTTGTTAAACATGTGTGGAGACAATCCGAAACCGATTTTGGAGTCCGTCACAAGCAGCTGTAATACGTACAACATTTTGAGGGAAAAACTTATTTTTACAAGGGTATTAATTGAGCGTTGTAATTAATGTATTGAAGTTAGGGGAGACTATATTGAAAAATAAAAATTATTATATTTTTGTAATAATTTTTATTTTTCAAATGATACTATGTTAAAAAACTCAAGTTTCAACACGTTAAATGTTGATGTTTGTGAGCGGTGGTGCAGCGACAATGCGTACGATAGACCGTTCTCTTCTTGAACACGGTTGCGACTGTTTACATGCAGCTTATAAAGTGCATGCTTTACATCTTGTGGCACAAACTATTAGACAATGTTATCCCGAGGTAGATGCATTAATATCAAGTACAAAAAAAGTGTTTCTCAAATCTCCAAAACTAATCCATTAATTGTGTTCAAAGATTATTTTAATCATACATGTATTACATCGGTAGATGTCGAACGATCTTTCTCCAAATATAAACAAATTTTTTCGCCACTGCGAACACGGTTCCACGAGACAACGAAACATATCTTATGCTATCCACTTACTTCTTTTTCGGTATTATAAATATTGAAGAAACCGCGAACGATTAACTTACTCTAATGATCACTAGAGCAACGCAAACTGCGCTGAAAGCCAGTGGCGGACGCATAAAAGTTTACACAAAATAAATTAAATGTGATGCGTGCTCAAACACTTACCGTTTTAAGAGTCCTCCATGAAATCACAAAGTGGATAATGTCTATTTAATATTTGTAACATTAGATATGTTTCCAAAGTTGTTTCGGCAAAGTGAGTGCGGCGCGAAGAAAAAGTGTTTTTGTGTGCCGAAAACGAACGTTCTACATCTAGTGACGTTATATTTGCGTAAGTAAAATAATCTTTCAAATAACTTAACGGTTCTGTTGACGCACCTTCGCAAATTTGTCTTAATGTGCCAAGAGTCTTTATCTAAAACACTTTCAATTATCGGCTTATCGCTCTCGGGTTCATTTACCTGCACCCACGTTTTTATTTTACGGGAATCCCTATCGGCTTGTTTACGCCCTGTAATTTAAACCATATAAGCAAATTTCTTCTCCCTGTTAACGTGATTAATGAATACACGATGCCCATTCATAGTTTATACAATGGACATCTTGATATTGCAGTTTAGATTTTATATTTATTCTCTTAATGTTTCTCTGGAGCGTATATGTGTGTGTTCCTATAGCGAGGTGGACTATTGACGAATCAGTATATAGTGAAAGACGTACTTTGAATTTTCATTTATATCGTAGCTTGCAACGAATATTTTTCGGTAGTTTTCTGTCGGTTTGTGCTTATTTATCTACTCAGTGTATTGTGTATTTCCATCTACAACAATGCCAAAATCCAAGGAATCACATAGCGATAAAGTTCAAAAATGGCTGAAGGCAATTGGAGGCACTACTGTCTTTCAGCTGAATCCAAGCAACAGTGAAGAGTTGTTTTGTAAAGCGTGCGGAAAAATGGTAAAGGACGTTTTTCTTTTTCTTTCCTAACTTGCTTCAAAAATATTATTGTAGTTAACTTGCAAAAAGAAAAATCATTTAGGGCAACATGCTACTGCTCCTGGACATCAGGCAAATCTTAGGAAACCGTTGAGGAACCAAATGTTAATAGACACCAAAAATTCAAGAGAAATCGACGTTTTTAATCGAGATTTATGCGACGCTTTTATGTCTGCAAATATTCCTCTGGACAGATTAAACTATTCAAAACCGCGAAATTTTCTCACTAAATACTGCAACAAGAATGTGGCAAGCGTGAAAACCTTAAGAACAACATATGTAACAAATGTTACAATGAGGTAATTTATATAATAAATAATAATTTAAAAATGTATTTTCATACTTGAGTGTCATTAAGATTTTGTTTACACCTATAATATTTTTATTAATTTTTTAAGAAGAAGAAGTCGGTAACAACGATATTTGGATATCTATAGATGAGACGACTGACTCTAAAGGTCGTATTATGGCAAATATGATTGTGGGTAAGCTTTGTTCTGAAACACCAGGAAAGCCGTATTTACTGGCTACAAAGCAACTTGAAAGAACAAATTGCAATACAATGGCAAGATTCGTGAACCAAGCTTTAGGTAAGATATATTATGCAAAAAACTTACTTTAATAATATTGTAAATTTAATGCTAGATATTTAAGTTAAAGGCAACTCTCGTATTTTAGGTATTTTGTGGCTAACAGATGGAATTAAGTACGAAAAAGTCAAGCTTTTAGTCACGGATGGTGCTTCTTATATGCTCAAATGTGGTACAAATTTGAAGATTTTTTATAAAAATCTTAATCATTTAACATGTTTTGCACATGGACGCAATTTGGTGTGTGAATGTCTAAGAGATCAACATGCTAATGTTAATGGTTTAATTTCAAATACCAAGAGAGTCTTTTTAAAAGCTCCACTGCGCGTGGCAGTGTATAAAGAAAATCTGGCAGATCTCCCTTTGCCTCCCGAACCTGTCTTAACACGTTGGGGAACTTGGTTAGAGGCGGTAGTTTTTTATGCTAATAATTTCGAAGCAATAAAATCAGTAAGTACTTTTTTAGCATAATTTTTAAATAAGATTGTTTTTATTTAACGCTTTATGTTTTAGGTTGTAATATCGTTTGACAAAGATTCAGCTAACTGTATTGAGCAAGCGCAAGAATACTTTTCCAATCAAAATGTCAAAAACGATCTTTTATACATCAAGTCGCATTATAAATTTCTCATTGATGACATCAAAAGATTAGAAACATTCGGCCTTCCTCTTACAGATTCTGTTGCAGTAATTAATAATGCCAAAGCAGCTCTCAAGAATGCCCCAGGAAAAGTTGGCAAAATAATTTTGTCAAAGTTTAACCAAGTGATTTTGAAAAATCCAGGTTTCAAAACGGTTAAAGAGTTTGCTGAGCTGCTCAGTGGCGAAGCAGTTGAAGCTACCGCTCATACCACAACTGACTGGTCCATATTTAAGTTTTGTCCTACAACCTCGTGTGACGTAGAACGTTCATTTTCTTCGTACAAACTGCTGTTTTCCGACCGAAGAACAAATTTTACTAACGACAACTTGGAAAAACATCTTGTGTGCTACGCAAACGCGAAATTTGAGGACATGTTACACGGCGATTAATTAATTTATGTATTATTTTAAACCAAATAAATCTACATATTTTAGTTATTAGTTAAAATTTGTATGTTTTATTTCTTTTTATGGCTGAAATGTACCTAAAATTACATTAAATATCGTCTTCTTATTCATGTTTTTTTAAAATAAAATGATTTTTGTGTTTATCGTTTTTTTTAAGTATTTGCCTAACATGCCTAAATCACAGTTTTTCGCCCTAAATACATAGTTTTTAAGGCCTAAAAAAGGGCCTTTTTAGCTGTTTTTTACGTCCTAAAATCCGGTCTCTACTTATGTATATGTAATTGTTGTGACCTTTTTGAGAGTCTTTCTTGTTGGTCAGATAAATAAAGAAATCACTTGCTGTATTGTCATCACAGAAACCAACGAAAGCTTTGAGCAATGAAATAATAATCAGTATACTGCTTTTCCTTCTCTACCTACAAATATTCTTTCCAAAAAGTTTTTTGTTTAAAAACACCGAGCTACTGTGGTTAATATGTAAATGAATCGCCTACTAAATTATGCAAAAAGAAAACAGTAACATGTAACAGGCATCAAGGTTTATTATATTAATAATTAATGTTTACATTACGGTTTGGTGAAATTAATATGTTAAATAATTGTTGCGTATTCTTCAACTACAATTTAATTTTATAAAGAACATTATTGCCATCTATTATTAAAAAGTTAAAGCAATAAGCATAAATATCCACTTATGTGATGGAAACTTCATGAAATGAATATAGCAGCTTGCCTAAACTATAATTTTAGAAACGGAAGTAAATATAGTACATACCAATTAAAAAAAAATGTTTAACCGATAATATATCTAACAATGCAAATATACGAGTTAATGACAAATACAAGTTAAGCCATTAATTGCTTTATCTAGTCTTCGGTGAAACATTTTTTCTCGTTCCTAAGCAAGTGTCAGGATGTTTTTTTTTCAGGACTGCGTTCAGATTTAACGCCGGGTATCTGCCAGACGCGTTCTAGTCGCTCAGATTTGAAAGACAATTTATACGGACGTAACGTCTCGTGTATTCAGATTTATCGGCCGACGAACTTTTCGTCCAAGTTTGAACTGCGGCGAAATATGTCCCGCATGCGCAGACCTGTTTTTATTTAAATTTTTGTTGACATGTTTATATTCTATGCAGTTTGGCTGTCGAATATCACGAGTTATATTTATATCATACATATAATGAGCATATAATTATCAACAAATTTTCAATCCTAGCTGGTATTCTCCTTGGGGGTCTGTTTTTTTCTAACTACATCAATAATACCTTATTAATAAATTTATAACTCCGATTTTTGTAGCCTAACCAATCTAAACTTCCCCACCTACAACAAAACAGTTCAACTGTCCGGTCGTTTTTGCGGTGCGTTGGACGAACAACCTATTGTTACCTTGTCGGCTGTACACTCCATAAATCTGAACGCACCCCAGATAGATACGGCTGCGTTCAGATTTACACACCGTGTGTACACTGGCCTCAATTTTCGTCCAGATTTCAAAGTTTTTTTTTGGCAGGTTAAGACATCCACGGCGTTCGTATTTAACGCTCGAGCGACAACCTTTCGCCCCGGTTGGTAGTTGGACGACTTGTACACTAACTTCAAAACATATGGATAGCCTATAATCCAAGTAATTGAATATTTCACAAGCAAAAGAAAATTGTTCTGCGTGTATTTCGCAAATGTAGAAAATATATGTCGTTGATTCAGTTACAAAATTTTAATGAGAATTAAAAAAGGACAACAAAATGTGGCAAACTTTGTTAATGCTTTAAATAAATTATCCTATTCTTTAGATAAATTTAGCTACAGTATTGATAAATTGCTAGATCTATACGTTAAAATTCGCATAACCTAAAAAAAGAGGGATACGCTCCAATCTGTACCCACTGGATAAGAATCGTAAAAAGTTGACAGCATTAGATATGTTTCCACAGTTATCTCGTTGAACGATGTTCGCCGTGGTGAAAAAATGTGTTTATATTTCGAAAAAGATCGTTCGACATCTCCGGATGTAATACGTGGATCGGAATGTTTCTTTAATAGTCCCGAACTTTTCTAAAACGCGATTATATTTTGGGTCATGTATAGCAGATAACAGTGTATGTATTTCGTCCACTATTTGCAGTGACTCCACTAACGACAAGGCTATATTTTGTAATTGTTCTATTACGTCATGTAAGCCTTTGTGTAGTTACGAATAGTTTGTAACTCTATTTCAACGGAAATATCTTGGAATTTTGTCTAGCTCTCCTTAATAGCTGCAGCTTCGGCAGGATTGAATTGTAGAATAACAGTTTTTACTTGTTTGAAATACTCAACATAATAAAGAGCTGCCAAACCACGTTCCCAAGTGAACAGCCTATCGAATGCATTGTCGCGGCACCATTGCTCACAAACATCAACGCTTGACGTGGTAAGACTTGAAAGTTTTCTAACATACTAAGTATAACCCTCACAATTGCTGCACCAGTACACTTTTCCAGTCTTTTGCTAGCTAGTAACAATGGAAATGTCGGTTTATGAGGGTCCATTACAGGTACCGTAACATTTAGAATAGAATTTCTTTTACAATCTTGTTGTCTCGTCAACACAACCAAAGCAACTAATTTTTTAATGTAGATTTGATTTTATTTTCCACGTCGTTGCGTACAAATAAAACATGCCAACGTGCCGATTTCGTAGTTGGCAATTTCACTCGGGGTTGTACTTATACCAAACGTTCTGAAACGGTTCTTTTTTGAGTAATCGAAATGACAAATTACAGGTTATTATTATGACAAAATCGAAAATAAAGGCAGTCCTCGTTGGCACGCCCTTTTTTCTATTTCTTTGTTCTTCGGTATTTACATGTTTCAGTCCGCCTTGTTCCAGCACATCAAATGTGTCTCTCACACTTTACAAACTGTTTTAGCACCGTTGTATAACAAATCTGGAACGTCACAGATAAGCTTATATACTGTGCCAGCAAAGGATCGTTTTTTAGCCTTGTTCACATTACACATTTGAAATTAATATATGTATATTTATAACGAATACCACGTAACACAAAACACAATGCACGCTCTCGTTTCCTAAACGAAAAATAAACAAGCGGGCGCTGACAAAGTGAAAATCAATTTTTGCACACAGCCCGGTACTCCGGAGAAACGCCTATGTATACCAGAGACAATTACCTCGCTCTAATGATAATAGAAGTCTATACCTAACACAAAAAACATCACTATGCTGTAACAAATTTATTGCAATCGTAGTATATATAATATTTATAAAATGTATCCGTCTTGTTTGTCTTTATTTATAATATATACGTATATCTATTCGTCATAAAAATAAATTACAATATAATAATACTATGGCACTATAAAAAATATTGCTTATTGCATAATATTCACTCAAAAAATGCATTCTTTTCAGTATCATATGTAACCCTATTAGATATCAGCTGGGAATATTTGGCGTTCCCCTTCATTCAGGAATATTTTCATCGCCTTATACAATAAATGTATTCCAAATAAATTCTTTTGTTTTTGAGACCAAGTAGCGGAAACGCCATAAAATTCCCCACCTTTAATGTTCGTGATATTTTCCAAATTCAATGCGCTAATCATCGAAGCTTCCCTTGTATAAGCTTCAGCTGGGATAACATTTTGAAAGACATGCAAACACACTACTCCGTGATTATCCTTCCAGATATCTAGTATTCTCTTAATTCTTTTATTCTCAATGTTAAAATTGGGCTTGTTGTAGTTGGCGACCGCTTCGTACAGATGTTGAAACGGTCGGGACCTCTTTCCTTTGCCTACGTAGAAGATAGCCGACAAAAAGGCCGACCATACTTCGGGCTTTTGAAGTTGATCGCAACGATGAGGAAGATTCTGAGTGATGCGAGGATCTAGAAGTAAATACGTGAAGGATGACTTTGTGGTGCCACCTCTCCACTTTCTAGACGGATCGGGATTGGAGAATTGCTGTTTTATTGCTTCTTCCAATTGCTGGTGTTGAAGCAGGCTTTGGCACCAATTTTCTTCCTTTAATGTGCGTTGTAGTTCAGGAGAATAACCTGTAAAAGTATTAGGTTAGCACATATTAATGTCAAATTAATACACAAATGACATATTGTATATAAAATTGACCATAATGACAAACTGCATTTTATTAGTTAACATTACTTTTGCTCACTTTTTTGGGAAAATTGATGAAAATGTCTTAGATAATGTAAGTAAAAGCGAAAGTTATATATAGACATTAACAGAAATAAAACAGTAAAAATAAGAAATGGGATTGACAAATGTAATCAATAAACAAATGATTAGTTAAATGATCTTAAATGCACTAAATCTTCCAGAGCTCCTTCATTACAACTGTCATTAAATCAGAAAGATATTAATTGGGGTGAAATTACAATATCTGAAGTTCAGCAGAATGTAAAAGTATCCAAAAGAAATATATACCTAATAATTTATCAACTTTATAAAGAAAATGACGTAATCAAGATTATTAAAAAGAAGCCAACCAATTGCCAACTTGTTTAGGCAGAAAGACAGTAATGTCAAAAAACGAAAAATAAAACAATATTATACTTACAGAACGTTTTAAGTCTTAAGCTACATTCACCTCAAAATTAGTAGCTATAATTAAGAGTTACAATTAGTGTTTAAAGTATGACAAAGGTGTTTAAATGAGTTCGTTCACAATTTGAAATGAATAATCTTCATTTTGACAGAAGCGGAGAAGTTTGTAAACATTAGAACAGTTTAAATATATCAATCGTTTTCATGTGTCGTCTAACTCCGTCGATAATATAGCATTGAATTAATTGTAATGATCAATATAGTTAATAGAGGACGCCACGAAAAATACAGATTAATTGAAATTGGTGTGTGCTGCATTATGAATGATTAAAAATCGTAAATTACTGCGTTAATTAACTTGCTTAATTGTAAGTATAAGTTGGAGGTTGTGAATGTAGTTTTCAAAGAAATTTTTGAACGAATAATACTCGCTAAATAAAAATCCATTTTGAAAGAAGACTAGTTGGCTCTCATTAAAACTAGTGAGAAAACAAAATAACGCAAGGTAATATGTATAAGCACGCAATAAACAGGAGTTCAGTGCTCGTGAAACATCACTTTGGTTGTCATTTAATACGTAATTAATTCAGCAGATAGGAAACTCTAATTTTCATGACGCATGCGTGGAATCGCTATTTTGTAAATGGTGTTTACGTTTGTGTATTCGTTTGATTTAACTATAAGTTATAAATTTGTTCCAATTTAGGTGTTCAGTATAATGTTAGTGAACTTAACGTGTTTATAGTTTATGTAATATTATATTTCTAAATTTTCAGTTTTATTTACGTTAATAAAACGGTTATTTTAGGAAAGAGTTTGCTTGTATTTACACATACCTATGATTCCAAAAATAGCATTTTGTTTGACCTAGTAATTATTTAATTAATAGTGCCACTCCATGAAGCGATATACTTCGCTTAATTGTACAATAAATATAAAAATAAAACAATTAGCGTGTTTGGTTCTTCAGAAGATTTCGAAAGGTAAGATTCAGATAAACATTTTTTTATTTTAAACAAAACAAATGCATTATTTGTCTTAGATGCAAAACGTAAATATCAAAGAAGACATTACAACTTTATCAAAAGCAGTTGTATTACATGAAAATGTGTGTGAAGTATAAACATGCTTTTAAAAATAACTGAAAAATATGTGAAACCACAAAAAGAAGAGAACATAAAATTATTTAGCTTCAATAGGTGTAGTCTAAATGATTTTCCATTAGAAACGACGCATTTGTAAATTAACATTTTTTCAGGTGGCAGCCATGTTGAGTTTGTTGTTTAACATTATTTGTCCTTGTCTGTGTCTACCATTTCATAATGGGACGATACATATGTTCACAACGTTTAGAATTTTTATCAAAATTCACATTCAGTAGAGGCTACTTTACCTACATTAGCTCCCATTTTCGATTGTTATAATCGTCCAAGTCGAAGAACAATTGAACGCCTTGTGGAAAAATTCCAATCAACATACTCACTTCATAATGTTCCCCTGCGGTTGAGACAAAAAAGGGCAAGGAGCGAAGAGAATATTGCAACTGTACGTCAGTGTTCCTGAAAATCCAAATGTGTCAATTCCTCGGCGATCCTAGGCATTGGAGATTCCCAATACCAGTTTATCACAAATTTGACGATAAGATCTTGGCCTACGTGCAAATCTACTGGTCTCTCATCTGGTCTGAAAATTAGCCAGAAGCAAGAGAATGTATGGAAAAGCATTAAATTCTCTTAAACTGACTGTCTGGTGCGCATTTTATGCTAAAGGAGTCACTGGTTCTTACTTTCTTGTTAACGATGGTAACTCCGTTGCTGTGAATGGAAATCGCTGATGGAATTTTTACGGCCCGAATTAGATGATGTTCTGGACTTAAGACGAAATGTGGTTTCAGCAAGATGGTGCCGTTTGTCACACTGCCCATAGTTCGGTGAATTGATAATTTCCAGAAATGGACCAGTCAATTATCTTCCTCGCTTGTGTGATTTACCACATCGCACACACAAATCTACACGTGTTCATATATGAAGTCATCAGTTTACACCAACAGGGCAGCAACATTACCCGACTTGTAGACCAACATTGAACGTTGTTATTTCTGACATTCGGCCCGATTTATGTGATCGTTTCTGCCAGCGTTTCCGATGAGAACATTTGAATAATGCATTCTATTAATAAAGGTAGTAATAGCCAGTTGCACCGATACAAATCAAAATCTTAATCTTGAGTTAAGTTAAAACGATAGGTAGAATGTGACAGTCTTTCTAGTTAATTGACTGCAATTATCACATTCCACCCGTCACTTTAACTTAACTCAAGAAAATAATCTTTGATATATTTTTCACTAAAAGCAAACAGTTTTTAAAATAAACGAATATAACCTATAACTTTAAGGTTAAATACAAAGTATTGTCATTTTTAAAGTCATTATTAATCTGGGCAAACAGCGGTAACAATCACTGTAGTAGATATGTGGTGCGGAGTTGGCGATTATTTATTTCACGCGTTCACAGCGTCAGTACTAAATCGATGCTGTATGCGAGTAGTTCTGTGTATATGTAGGCTGTCGCAACTTATTTCGTAATTATACGCTTATGTTTGCTTTAAAAATGTCGCAGTTAGGTACGTCGCGAAAACGACCAATGACAGGCACAGTTAGAAACTTTATAGTGGACATGCCGGACTTAATTTTTGATGGCGCTAAAATTCAATGTCTAGTTTGTAAAATCCCTTTAATGTGTTGGTCCAGAAGTCATTGTCAACGTCACGTCGAAAGCAAACAGCATTCTTCTGCAAAAAGTGGCATACGAGACCAAGAAAAATTTACATGTGATTTATGTGTTACTCTTATTTTATGTAATCTATCGTTTCGTTTACTAGGTAATGAAACATTTGTCTCCTTCTGGAATAAATATGCGGACTATAAATTACCTAGTCGGACATCGATACGAAATGTAGTGCTATTTGCTCGTGAACATATAGAAAAAGGAATGAAAACGGAATTGGAAGATAAGAAACTGTGGTAGTGTGTGGACGAAACAACAGATCGTCAAAAACATTCTGTGATTAATGTAATGGTACGTACAATGGAACAAAACTGCTTTTGCTCTTTGAGTTGATACAGCAGAATATAATTTTAATTGCAGAGATATTTAACATGGAATTTTAAGTAAAGCATCTAATATATTACATATTTTACCCTGCCTTACCTTTCTCATTACTATCAGTTTGAAATTGCAGTACAAGCGGATTTTTCTTAAGTTGATACAATTTTCGCAGATATACTCTCTTGGTAGTTTTCGTTATAGGCCCGGGATCAAATCCTTGAGCTGTCAATTCTTTTCGTAAAGTATCGGTATCGTAATCCAAACTTTTTGGCAAGGAAATTTGTGAAGTGCCAGTGGAAGCACTTTCGTTTTGAACGCTAAAAGAGATATTGGGTTTTAATGATTTAATGAAATTCCAGAATGATAACCAACGTACCTGCAAATAGATGAGGATAGAATTCTTTTCTCGAATAGGACCACGCCTTCGTCTAGGTCAGTATATTTGTAAACTTCTGAAACGCTTACAAAACTAACGTCTTGATCGTCATTGCTATTACTGGATTTTAAGTGGTTCGGATTTTTATTGGTTGAAAATTCGTATATCGTCTTATCTAGTATATTCGTGGTGTCTGAACTCTCAGTGCAGGTACAATAGTCGCTACTGTTATCCTTGTTTTCCTTAATATTTAACTTTCCCGTAGCCTTTGTGGTTTCAACTTTATCGTAGCTTAGGTCGTCTTCCGAATATCCACCATCTTCATCGCTAGACTCTTGTAACGTTAATATTCCACTCTCTCTTGATGATTCTTTGTACTTGCATATATCTTTCGTTATATAAGTTTCTGGATTGTATTTACTTCTGTGTCTAAAAGTGACATTGTTAAATTTTCTTTTGCCAGAAGAGGCCGAAAATGTTTCACTTTGATAATTTGATTTGGTTGATGAGCTTTTAGACGAGCATATTTTGGTATGCTTTTTTGGTATTGCACGTACGATATTATTGGCATATTCTAATTCTGCTGAATAATCTTCAACAAATTCCGTCTGCTCAGAAGTTAATTCCTGAGTATTGCACCAATTTAAAACATATTCTTGACTATCTGTTTGCGGTAAAGTATTCAAGTCCATTTGAAGCGTTCCGTTTTTCGTTTGGTCATTTTCCAATCCGCCTTTGACTGTTTCATCAATTTCATATTCACCAACGAAAACCCCATTATTCAAAAGCACTTTATCTATAATAAAAGGAAAGAAAAAACATAATAAGTAGTGACAACAATACAAAAATGTGATAGTTCAACTAAACTTTAAGCGTAACAAAAATTGCCGATACATTTACATTGCTATGACAACGGTAACACGCCTGACTAAAGAACCAATCACAGTCTAGCCGGCAAATGTACGTTTGGACGCGCAATTTTCACGGCTTCTTCTTTTAGCAACAGGAATGGGGTGTAAGTGTTGTGGTAAGGGTTTTAGTGAACTGTTTCAGTGTTCCAGTGCCACAGTTTTAGAGTACCCGTTTAGGAATAGGGTGTTATTTAATATACATTTTTCCAGTATTTTTATATAGCGACAAGTGCTTGTGTTTAACATGAACTTTAAAATAAACAGAATTAGTACATTTTTGAAAAGTAACTTTAATATATTTTCTTTGGAAGAAAAAATTAGAACAAAAGAATTAGGCAGGCCATAACCTCAACTAAAACTGGAACAAATAACGGAAAGAAGAGAAAATGCAACGTCCACACGGCGTTTTTCCATGGAGATTTATTAAAAACATTATTGGATATGTGGATGTTAAGTTTTGAAGAACACTTGTGCGGCTGGCAGATCATTGTTATGTTGCTAATGGTAGGATTTTGATGCCATAGTGCACACAACGTAAATAAGCAAGCGTTAAGCAGTAGAAGTGTTCTGGATAACCATATAATCGGACCGTAGAGGCCTGGGCTAATATGCTATGGTCGGACGAAAGTAACATAGAGGTACGTAAGTATGACCACTTTGAATATTAGTAGATGTGAAAAATTCAAATTACTACCTACACTTTTTAAAAACAAAGAAGGTCCCTTTAGGTAAATTTTATTGCTACCGTTTACAGTTTTTCAAGCGGCCTGGGGCACAGTACGTTCGACGACGACAGGGAGAAGCATATCATCCCGATTGTATTGTCCCTACCGTAAAATTCGGTGGAGGTAGTATCATGGTCTGGGGGTGCATATCGGCAGCCGGCGTCGGAGAGCTCTTCGTGTACGAGGGCCGCATGAACAGCCAGCGCTATACTCAGATGTTAGAAGAGGTATTAGAGCCGTCCGCCTTAAAATTATTTGATACCGAAGTACCGGAATATTATTTCCAACAGGATAATGCGCCGTGCCATAAATCACAACAGTCAGTGCGTTGGTTCAGTGAAAATAACGTGCGAATATTGGAGTGGCCGGCGCAGTCTCCTGACTTGTCCCCAATTGAACATTTGTGGCAGATTTTAAAAGTTAAAGTAGCAAAACATGTATGTAAAAATAAAAACATTCTAAAACAAAAAATATTTGAAGAATGGGAGAAAATATCTGCAGATGAATGTTATCACCTTGTGGCAAGTATGCCAAAGAGAGTCCGTGCGATTATAAAAGCAGGTGGAGGAAGCACGAAATATTAATAGTTCTTATATTTTGCAAATAAATTATTGTTTGATGCATTTTTCTTCTTGTAGTTCTATTCTGTTTCTTCCTATTTGGTCCGAATCTATAAAAAGGAAGGATGTCTAATACAATTGGCCAAGGCTGTATAGTTGTTAGAGCTCGTATTAGAGTAAAGGTATTAGAGAAGTTAGAGTAGGGTGTATGTTGCTCCCTAATACGTTAAGTTCTAAAAATTGTAGAAGAAACTTTTGAAAACAAACGTTTAGACAACGCTGGGTTGGATATGGACGTCCTATTGGACCTACGGAGTACAACGAAGTTAAAATTGACTGAATCAATTAAAAAAACAAATCCAATAACAAACGTGTTAAATCCTCTTTATTACGTCTGGGTTATATTGTTGAGATATGATTTTTAGCGATATTTTTATGTCTCTCAACTCATTACAATATTTTGTAGTACTATTTGAGATATGATATAATTAATTTACATAATTGCATTTGAATGGAATTTACGATACTTATGATATGTGGCAAATATGTTGTTAATGAAACAATTTTCCCTGTATATAAAACAAGTATTTCACAACATAACTTTTTATTAATGATATCTACCGCCGGAAATGTTTAGATGAAGAGGATTTTTCTTAATGCTCTTTGCACTTGTTTTGATTTTTATTATATGATTGATTTTATTAAATTGTTTTTCTTTCCAGTTATATCATTGTTATGCTAATAAATAAAGATATCTCTACCATTTAATAGTACTACATGGAGGATTCCTTGAAAATAAAACGATACGAAGCGCAAACAAATTGCAATTACGGAAATATGTACGTTGCCAGACAGATGTTATGTTAATGAATCGACTGATAAAAGAAGGACATTGAAATTTGCAATTAAAGAACGCGTTATAAATAGCATCGGGTCGCTAATTTTTGCTGTAAATTTCTGCTATTTCTGTTACGGAATCGGCAAACTGATAGTTATTACTGAGCAACACGGATGCTAATTTATTAGATAAAGCAAGCCGAAAAACATCGCTGTATGACGTGATTATTTACGATTGCAATTTTACAAAATATTTTTAAAGCATATATGCAAGAATATGCACCCATAAAAACGGCTCTTAAGTGGAGTGGTAAGAGGGCCAGCGCTTGACTGGGCAGAGTTACGTGCTGTGCGAGTTCCACCAGGGTCAGATCTCCCTGGTCACATCGAAAGCAAACAGCATTCTTCTGCCAAAAGTGGCATACGAGACCATGAAAAATTTACATTTGATTAATGTGTTACTCTTATTTTATGTAATCTATCGTTTCGTTTACTAGACAAAGAAGCATTTGTCTCCTTCTGGATTAAATATGCGTACTGTAAATTACCTAGTCGGACATCGATACGAAATGTAGTGCCATTTGCTCGTGAACATATAGAAAATAGAATGAAAACGGAATTGAAAGATAAAAAACTGTGGTTGTGTGTGGACGAAACAACAGATCGTCAAAAACATTCTGTGGTTAATGTAATGGTACATACAATGGAACCACATCGACCGTCATCCTACTAAGAGTTTTAAATTGTACTGCCGATGAGATTTTAAAGGTGGTGTTGAACTCATTGAACAAATTTGAAGTTTCAACTAAGCAACTTTTAATGTTTATGAGTGATGGTGCCGCAAACATGCGTTTTTTGGACCGATCTCTTAAAGAACACAGTGGTAACTTCTTACATGTAACGTGTAAAATCCATACTCTAAATCTTGCGGCACAAACGATTCCTACATGTTTTCCACTAGTAAATGCATTGATTGTTAGTACAGAGGCAGTGTTTCTAAAGGCCCCGAAACGTACCCGACTATTTCACAAACTGTGTCCTGATTTACCTGAACCACCACAGCCGATTGTTACACGTTGGGGAATATGGTTGCAGACTGCGTTTTACTACAACAAATATTTTGATCAAGTAAAGACGGTAGTTTTAAAATTCAATCCGACAGAAGCTGCAGCAATCAAGAAAAGTCAGGAAATATTTCAAGATAGTCAGGTTAAAAGAGATTTACAAACTATTCACAACAATTACTTCGGACTAGCGGAGGGAATAGAAAAATTACAAAATATTTCGATGTCGCTAGTGGATTCTGTTCAAATTGTGAATGATGTTCATGCACAGTTATGCGCTGTAGAAGGCGAAACAAATTGGTGTGTAATACGAAAATTTGAAAGTGTTTTAGAGAAAGACGCCAATTTTCTTATATTAAGACAAATTTGTGAAGGTGCGTGTGAAGATACATTAAGTTGTTTCAATGATTATTTTAAATATGCAAATATAACATCGCTAGATGCCGAACGGTCGTTTTCGGCATTAAAAAACGTTGATTCCGCACGTCAGACTGAAACAGCTATGGAAACATATCTAATGATTCAAATATTTAACAAATGTTACCCAGTTTATGATTTCACGGAAGACTTTTAAAACGGTAAGCGTTTCAGCACGTTTTATAATTTATTTCTTACCTTCTATTTTATGTGTAAACTTTTATGCGCTCGCCACGCCTCCGGCTGTTACCGCATATTGGCCCAGTTTATTGATGACAGCGTGCACAAGAGGCGCTTTACGCAAGACATTAGTTCTATATGACGGAACACGAAAAGTATCGCAGTATCTGGACGATAACCTTGGCACATTGAACTGCAAACGCGCTAACAAGTTTGGACAATCAACTTCGTTGTTAATCAAGTTGAATACAAAACACGCACCAGTATAGCTCTACCCGTACTCAAAGGTTCCATCATATGACGCTCCTACAACAAAGTATAGTCAACGCAGCGCTCCGGATATACTCCGTCCATCTTCAAGGACAAATACTTGAAGAACTTCCTCTGAATGCTCTCAACAAGTCGGCAATGCACCTCGTAATACGGATACCAAACCACACTACCATACTCTAGCTTGCTTAATGTTCAGGACACATGAAAAAATGCCTATATAGAAACAATAACCAAAACTGATAATGCTAATAAATAGCTTCTGGTATTGATGAAAACACTACCGGCAAAAACAATATTAGAAGAATAAAAGCATTAAAGCTTCTTACTCTTGGCCACATTGCTCTTACATCTCTCAGTTTATACCACTAATCTTCGAAAACAACAACTGAAATATTTTCTGGTGCCACGTAGTGCCAGTAGATATAGTCATGCCGTTCTAGAGACAGTATACATATATGTATATTCTTTGCCAGATAGTAGCGAATATAGAAACCGGAATATAGATGGCATACTTACCCGTGCAATGATATAATCTTTAAAGTACGACGTTTCATAAACATTTTCAAAAGATACCGGTTAATGTAATATTTTTTAAATATTAACTCATTAATTATTAAACTACATAAAAGTAATCCCTATTTAATTACATTATTAAAGAAATAATTGAATTATACTGTAAGCTATAAAAAAACTTTTTCATTAGCTCATTCACTTGCTCCTAATTTTAATTATTAACTTGGATATCCTTGTAGCTGGTCTGATGATGTGTCTTTTGAACACGAAACTGGTCGCTTAATTTCTCAATAGAATTTTGTAAGATCTGCACCGTTTTTTCATTCCTTCCTTTAATATGAATATCTTCTTAACTTAAAACTAAATGATTAACTTGGAAGAAACATTTTTCTGTCTTGGATTTTCTAACCCTAAGAAAATATTTATTTAATCCAAATGAAATTTCAAGAAAATCATTTTCTTATATTATACAGTTTTATTGTCTTGAAATAAAAATATTTTCTTGATGCAAGAAACCATTTCTCTGCGTGCACTTGAATGCAAGTAGTCCGCTTTCACAATAGGCAGAGGAGTTGTGCTAATATATGTAGAGGTGACTGTTGGTTCTCAAGTACTGAGTAATGCCGACAATTGTCAATTTCTGGGTTTGACTGTAGATAAACGTCTAAACTGGAAACACCATTGCAGTGCTTTGGTTACTAAGTTATTCAATCTGCTATTTATTTAGAAATTTAAAACGTGTGATGTCTTCAAATCAGTTAATTTCAATTTATCATGCTTTGATTGATTCTAAGTTAACCTATAGAATATGTTTATTGGGTTTGTCCACTAGGGCTGACCAGGTTTCTATCTCTTAGAAGCGGATCATTAGGGTGATTGCTGGAGTGTCAGCGTTTCATCACTGTTGGAATTTATTCAGACGATTTTGATTCTGGCTGGTATTTTATCTACCAGTTGTCAGTATATATGTATACAGTACCGTTCATGGAAGTTCGGGCAAGCTGACAAATTATATTAACTGTTTAGGAAAAAATTTTAAAATTATATAATATACATTTCTGTGAGGAATTATTAAAGCTAACCTTTTCTGGGAACCTTTTACCAATTTCCAGGTATTATTTGTCTATTATAAGACCGATATCATAAAATATATAATTATGTTGGAAATCCCCAATAATTACAGTGACAATAAAGCTTTATAATAATCCCTAGGAGGGTTAGCTGATTCACTAGTGTTACCTGGAAATATTCGTATACCCTTTATAACGTATTATAACATTTGTAAACGCAGTAGTTCTGAAAAGATTGTTATTGTGAAAGTATCTGTGGTTGTGCAAGTGAAAAATAAAATAATTTCGGTTTGACTGCTTAAAATGCCCCGTGGAAAGCCTCTAGCTGTTTCAAAACGATCTGCTATTATTACCTTGCATCAAGAAGGGTACGAGAAAGACGGATTGCGGATAAATTAAAAATAAAAAAATCTACAGTACATGATACTATAGTTCGATTTAAGACAACCGGTGACGTGCAAGATCGTAATCGGCCACGACCGTCAAGAAAAACGACTCCTGCGGAAGATTTACGAATAAAAATAATCAGTAAACGCAATAGAAGACTAACAGCATCAGAAATTGCTGCAGAATTCAATAATGAGCGAGATTCTAAAGTTTCTGTGAGTACTGTGAAACGTCGGCTGAAAGAGGCTGGGTTGCATGGGCGAGTGGCTTGTCGAAAACCGTTACTCCGAAGAGGAAATAGGCTGAAACGACTGAAATGGGCACAAGCTCATAGAGATTGGACAGTGGACGACTTTAAAAACGTTTTGTGGACTGACGAATCCAAGTTTGAGGTTTTTGGAAATAGACGGAGAGTTTTCGTACGCAGATCAAGAGGGGAAAGAATGTTACGGGAGTGTATAGTTCCTACGGTTGCTTTTCCTTAATCGGAACAGGGGACTTGCTCAAAATTGAGGGCATAGTGAAAAAAGAAGAATATCGGAAAATCCTGGAGGAAAATGCCATACCGTCAGGAGTCCGATTAATTGGTCGTGGATTTGAATTTATGCAGGACAATGACCCCAAACATAAATCTAAATTGTGCACAGATTACCTGCAGCAAGAACCCTAAAAATTATGGAATGCCCACCACAGTCCCCCGATCTGAACCCGATAGAGTTGTTATAAGAAGAATTAGACCGATGTGTTAGGAAAAAGTGTCCAAAATCGAAGGAATATTTGTGGACCATTCTCCAGGAGGCATGGACAAGCTTGCCCAATGAAACATTAGCAAAATTAGTGAATCGGATGCCGAGAATAGTGGCAGCAGTCCTAAAGGCAAAAGGTGGATTTTTCGATGAAAATTGGATTTAAATTATTTGTATTACATTAACTTTTTCTTTTTAATAAATTTGTGTTTGAAAATATGTAAAATCATGTAAGTAAGTATTAAATACATGGCCGTTTAATATTTCTCTTATTTTCTTTGACTTCCGTACATTTTTTTGCTTGCCCGAACTTCCATGAACGGTAGTGTATATTGTAATGTTTTAATTGTCACAATTCCGGGTTCTCTCTTTTTCAGTGTTAATACTCGTTGAATTTCATTAATTGATATCTAGTTTAATTTAAATTGCCGAAAGATTGTGTTTAGAACACTCTCGAATCTTCAGACCATATAATTAATTAGTTAATTTCAAAAAATTAATTTTTATTTAATAATTTCCCACGTTTAAAACATTACAAATTGACGCCCAACGTGGGGTTACAACTTGAAGTACATTATATAAGTTATATTTTTAGTTTTAGTCCATTTGCTGTGGTAAAAATTTTTGCATTTTAGATTACGAATAATATCTGATGTAAACCAGGGTGGATAAGAAATATTTATACGTGATTTTGAAGGAACATAAAGATCCAGGATAGCATATAAAGAGTTATAATAATTTATAACTAACTTATATAATCCATGGCTTTATTAATAGCAGTATAGTCAAGAAGAAAGGACCAATCGCAATTCAAGAAATGATTGTATAGTGACAAGTAATTAGCTTTGTAGAAGTTGTATCGGAAATTGTTCGCAGAAGGGAGTCGTTGCGATGAAGAGGAACGCAGAAAGAAAAATTCAACTTCCAAACTAGGGTGATAACGATCTTCAGATACAATCGGATTTTCCGAATGTTGTACATCAAGATATATGTTCTTTAAATGCAATTAGGACTCCACCACCTCTAGAGCAATTAACTTCAGCAAAGTCTCTGTCTTTACGTATGTACGACATTATAACTACTACTAAATAGTTCATTATCATATACTGATTCATTTAGCCAGGTTTCAGTTATTAGCAGTATATCAACGGAGTGGTTCGTTAAGTTGTTATAAAAAGTATGTGTTTACGAATTTAGTCCTCTAACATTTTGGTAGTACATCTTATAAGAGGCAGAAAACCTATTGGATGCAATTAGTTTTCCGAGTTAAAATTAATAATAGTTAGAATACCATTGTGATACTTAATTTTCAAATTCTTCTCGCCATTCGAAATGCGATCCGCAAGCTCAGACTTTACCGATTTGAGCACAGCTGCCTGCTTTGGGATGCGGTCAGAGGAAACGGCTAAATTAGCGAATTGTGTATTTTCTTTAATTTTCCTGAATTTACGAAGGGTTTTAAAGACATCTGCAGATGAGGATAGACGTACACGAATAGGACGCGAACGGCGCTGTTTAGTTGCGTCAAATTTTCCAAGTCTTACGGGTTTTATCCGGTCATAGTCCACATCCATTGCCGAAATATGTTTTGCACCATATTAGTATCAGTATGAATTTGTTCCTGCGTTGAATTTCCCTCCTCAAGACTACCGTAGATAATAATATTTTGTTGAACGTCTATTCCTATTCATATGTTTCACTAATAATTTCCTCAGTAGGTAGCAGATTAGTAGAATTTCCAGAAGCAATGTTACTAGAGCCAATCGTTAAGTTAGTATATTTTTCTTTCAAATCCTTAATCTCATTTTTTGATGTGAGACAATAGATCGTTGATAACGGTCAGAAACAATAGAGGTCCAAGGCTCGAACCGTGAGGAACGCTAAAAGAAGGATAAAATGGGTTCGAAGAGTGATTACAACTTGCATCTATTTCAGGTTAAGGAATGTTCAAAACTGCAACCTATAACATTTTTAGAAATCAATTTAAGACACAGCTGTAACCTGTAAGTAAGTTTACAGCTATTGTAAATGCTTCGTGCAACTGCATATAACGCGGAAAAAAACAGATTTTTCCAATATCCGAATATTCAACTAGAAAGAAAGATATGGAGATTATATTGATATGTTGTAACGCACTAAGCAATTACAATATATTTCTTATCACGAGCCAGTATTTTGGCGCCCATCTTGCAGGACATCGAGCGAACATGTAGACAGCTACATAATTAAATCGTCATGTCTGGCACTGAATCTACGACGTTGGTCGTGCAAAAACTGTTTATCTCAGAAGCAACATTTGTGACAGAGACACAATAATTAAGCAAGATTCGGCCCCTAAAGAAAACATCTTGGGAGATTAATAATTAAGCATCTCGTGACCTGTTAGAGTTGTTGGATGTTTATTATTCAATACTTTAAGTTACTGATTAATACAACTAGCATATAAAATTGTCCGGAAGTTATGGGTATTGCTCCCAAAGGACTTTTCACTTCTCCAATGAAAAAACAAGAAAAAAATGCAATTCATTAGAATAATTACTGAAACAATTAAAAAAAAAAGGAACCGGTAACTGTTTTTGGTTCTCATGATGTTCAATTTATTGTCTTAAAATTACATGTCTACAAGATATTTTGCAATGTCAAATAAATGTAATATACAGGGTGAGTCAGGAGAATCGAATCAAACTCCAAGAATGTATTGTATACGTGAAAATAACGTAAAAAAACTCATATGTTCTTATTCGATTTTCATTTGTTTTCAAATTATGGCGTAATTTTAAAAAATTAACTAGCGTTCTTGTAGATGGTCAAAAATTTCGCTTGTTTTCGAGTTAATACGTCTTAAATAAAATAAAAATATCCTTGCACTGACTACCCTTGCAAAGCAGGTACGTTCGACATTAAAAGTGATTTCCGATTCTTATCACATATGACGTACCGGCTACCTAAATCAATCCTTTTGACGCTCAAAATCATTTCAATAATTTTGTTATTCTGATATGTTAGTCAGTTTATTGCGACAGTGATTTAACGTTTATTTTCGGGTTTGTACATTACTTTCTTAGAAAATGCCACGCACTTATTCAAATTTCGAATATGCAAATATGGTATTTGTTTATAGTTTTTGTAATGGGAATGCTACAGCTGCTGTTGAAGCAGAAGAATATCGGCAACGGCTTTCACATCGGAGAAATCCTGATAAAAACACCAGTTTTCAACAAACTGCACGAGCCCGACATGCTTCCCAGTGCTAACATCTGAACGAGATACTCAAGAAGGTTTAGAAGAAGCAGAAAATATTCTGGATTTAGTAGAAAAAGCTGCAACGACCGGCTCACGAAGAATTGGTACTCAATAATTGGGTATTCCACAAAAAAAGAGTAACAAATGGACTCCACAAGCAATGCTTATTTCCATACTATATTCATCGTGCGTAGCACCTGCAGCTGGAAGAATTTTGTCGCTGGATAATAATAATAATCGTGATATATCGCGCATAATTTTTATGGATGAAGCAACATTCACCCGTGACGGCATTAATAATATTCGGAACTCCCATATACGGTCTGACGAAAATCCCCAGGTAACAGTAAAAGTAATTTAGTTATTTAATTGGCCTTTTCATTTTGAAGAATCGCCTCAGAGGAGAGCACTACTTAATTGTTACAAAATGAATTACAAGAACTATAGGATGTCCCTCTAAATTTTTTATCAGCATGATGGAGCTCCTGCACATTTCGCTCGTCAGGCAACATTTGGACGATAGGCTTCCAGGGCTTTGGATTGATCTCGGTGGTCCTATTAGTTGGCCTCCAAGATCTCCATATCTCACACCACTAAACTATTGTTTATGGGGCTGGTTCAAAAATGAAGTTTACGAGATAAAAGTCAACACTCGGGATGAACTAATTCGACGTGTTAGAACTACTGCAGCCGATATTAAAGACACGAAGCAATCAGGAGAGCAACAGGCACCGTTCGTAGACGAAGCATAAAATGTTTAGAGGTTAATGGCGGTATTTTTCAACATTTATTAAAAGAACGCTATGATTAAAAAAATGTTCATGTATGAAATTTTGTTTATTTGTGATTACGCTATAATTTGAAAACAAATGAAAATCGGATAAGAACATATGAGTTTTTTACATTATTTTTACGTATACAATACACTCCCGGAAAAACATATAACAATTTTTATGCATCAACATTACCTAGAAGTACCTAACTTATTTTGGGAAAACCATACGCTTCTAGCATTTAACAATGAACTAGCTCCATTTTGGCTCTCTGATATGTTATTGCAAGACAAAACAGAATTTGTATAGTCAGCATCCATTGCAAGTCGTGTTCTAATAAAAAGTTAGTAATACCGTTAACAAAATTGGACCCAAAAAGCTTTCTTGAGTGACGCCCCTGTAGATAGGTAGGTTAGAAGATTTAATAAAATTTTTACTGCACGCTGATCGAAGTTGAATGTTAACAAATTGTCTTCTTTCTTGTCTTCTTTCTTTCAGGAAAGTTTCAAACCAGGAAAGTTTCAATAACACTGCTCGTGCCAAAATTTCAATAGGATTATTCAAATAGTCTGTAATACTAATGTGCAACACATGGAAGTTGTTTATCAATTTTAATGAAATTTTCAGAAAATACATATTTTGATGAAACAAAGAAATGATTAAAATTTCAACAAAATCTATCTATCGATTGTTGCTTTTTTTATTTGTATGTTTGCACTCAGTAACATTAACTTTGATGAAATAAAACAATTGGTAATGTAATAACTGTCAATTTTGTGAACTAGTGCCTTTTGAACATTTAATAATGCCAAGAGTTCGTCAAGGCGCAATTAAATGATTTTGAATGTGGTCGTATTATTGGCATGAGAGAGGCCGGACTTTCGCTTAGAGATATTGTTATGTATGTTGTTCCAGATGGTTCGAAGAAGCCCTGGATCTGGACTTCCCCGGGGGGACTACAGCTTGTGAAGAACGTCGTTTAAGACTTTTGGCCACAAGAGACAGATTTTCCACAACTCAGTCAATTGTAATACACTGGATGGGAGGTGTAGGACGCAGAATATCAACGTCGTCTGTTTATGGCCGGATAAAATTTTATGGACTGCATTCGTACCGTCCATTTTTGTGTCTTCCTCTTACCCCACTTCATCGTGCCCGCGGTTTAGAATGGAGCAACGAAAGAGCGAATTGGGCACAAGAATAGCATCAAATTGTGTTCAATGACAAGTCTCGATTTTGTTTGGGGGCCCACAACGGTCGTAGGAGGGTCAAGCGGATGCGTGGAGAACGCAAAAATTTAGCATTTTTTGTGGAACGCGACACAGTCTTCGCACAACGAGGAATATTATGGTAACAGATTACCCTTAGTTTCCATTGGCGGCAACTTAAACGCAGCCGGTTACATTGCCAATGTGCTGGAGCCTGTTGCACTTCCATATCTTCGGGGATTGGAAAATCCCATTTTCCAACAAGATAATGCGCGCCCCAATACAGCAAGGGCTACAACGCGCCTACTCGGTCTCCTGATTTGTCACCCATTGAGCATGTATGGGATGTGATCGGTAGGCGGCTGAATTATTTACCACACCCTCCAGAGGACTTGCACCATCTTCGGTTGCGGATTCAAGAAGCTTGGAATGATAACTATACCACAGGCCGATATTGATCAATTGATTGGCAACATGCCACGTTGATTAAATGAGTGCATAGCAAATCGTGGCGGAGCAACTCATTATTGAAAAAACTTTTTTTATTTCTGTTCTTTTGTTTTCAAATTTTAATCGTTTGTTTGTAATGATAAATTACTTCGTTTGTAAAAGTTTCAATAAAATCGTTCAACTAATTCTAGGTGTTGCAATTTTTATGAAAGTCAGTATATTCTGCCTACTAAAAATTATAAATAACCTTTAGTTATTTATTTTTTATTTCAACAAATAATGAATGAAGTGTTCGCCTAATTTTAACGACTACTTTTCCCAGAATAATGAATATAAAATCGATTTAGAATGTTATCTGTTCCAAAATATTGTATATTAAGTCATTTTTTTATTTACTATTATTAAGATATTGACAAATTTATATTTAAATGTTACTTGTCACTACAAAGATAGGTCTGGAGGCTAAAGGTTATAGTAAATTTGCACACTTGACCTTAATTAAATTCAGATTACATCAAAACAAAAAAAAAATATATTCAATGCCTAATACATTTTGCGTTGATGTATAATCACCAGTTACCATTTGTAAATTATCAAAAATCAATTATTTATTGATACGTATGTGTATGTTAATAAAAAAATTATTTTAAAAAATTGTTCGAAATGTAAAATTTTCCCTTGTAAGCACCTTTACTGTACATGGACATGAGGGTAAAGGGTAGAACTTTTATAAAACCTTAGCTTTAGAATATCATATGGCAGATTACTCAGTAAGAAGGCCAAACCAAAACCACAAAAGTTTGGAGCATAATTGTAGAGTTTGTGTGCAAAACGTACCTTTCCATGCCCATTTAAGTTATCTGAAATGTACCAACGGTAATGTATTATAGGTGGCCTTCTTTACCCATCAACGGACGGGTAAATAAAAAAAAAGGGTTTTGCTGCAAAAATGACTATTTACAGAGAAAAAGGAAACAAAAAACATATAAAAACGCAAATTCTACTCATGTGGTTATAAAAATGGAGTATCTGATGATAGAATAATGAGTTTTTGTGTGGAATGAACAAAAAGGAGCTAAAGAATACGAACTGTTATTTGTATTATTAGAAAAATAAATTTCATAGCTTTTAAGGAAAATTCGAGAAAATACAGTTGAATAGGACTGTTAGTACCATCTACTGGGATGTACGTCATTTAACTACTCTACAAGCAAAAACGAGTTATGAGGCGCAGCGCCATCCTGTTGCTATCACAAGTCATTCTGCTCTGATAACTTCCGTTAACTGGGGAAGATGCCCTGTCAAAGTTCCTTCGAAGATGTATGGACCAATGATACAATATAAGCCAGTACATTTATTTGCATTTGTTCTGTTCTAACTGGAGTTACATGATGAGAATGTTTGAAATTTGATGAAAATGTGCCTGTTTGCATTTTAGCTTTAACACGCAGAAATGCTGTATGTAATGGTAGTAATATCTACGAAAATTTAATTCTTTTTTACCAGATTTAGATTTAGATAGCTTATTAGAAATGCTAAAAACTTTATCTGAAGAATTTTTTTCTATCTATAATAGAAAAACGGTATTTCCAATTTTTATTTCCACTTTGTATGAAAGAGGTAAAAAACTTGTTAAACCAAGAAGAAGGCCTACAAGCCACTCAACCGGGTGTTTCAAAATATATAACTTTAAGGGCTGATTCATTTATATTTTCAAAGATGTATATTCACGGATTTATTACGGTAATACGTACACATCGTTTATGTTTTTTTGTTACAAGTCAGTATTTTCATTTAGTTGTAGTAGTATTTTACATGTTTTAGTTTAGGCTAGGAGATACTTGTAAATATCTTTCAAAGTAGGGATAGAATGAGGCATGTTAGAATTAAATTTTTTTCTCACATTATTCGTTCGTAGGATTGACAATGGAAATTCACGAATTTCCGAAACATACAGTGTGTCCCCCGATGGACTGAACAAGAGGAGAAAAATTTTTATTTGTAACTTAACGCAAAAATGTAATTCTTTCTAAATTGCTTTGCTTGTCTCAAAACCACCAGCTGGGAAAATTACAAAAACACACTTGAGCTAAAGAAAAACATTTTATTTTATTCAACGTGGTATCCTCCAACCTCTACACACTTTTCAGCTCTACATACAAATTCTTTATAAACATTGTGGATCATATCTTCAGTGACAGAATGTACCGCTTCCGTAATTTTTTATTTTAAAATTTCGATATTGTTATCCAAATTGGTATTATAAACGTACTGTTTAACATATCCCCATAAAAAGAAATCCAATGGGCTTAAATCAGGGGAACGAGTCGGCCAATTGACGGGTCCGTAACGACCTATCCATCTGTTTCCAAAATGTTCTTGCATCTTGTTGCAGGCAACAAAAAATTTTCAAGCAACTCCAAATACGTATGTTGATTCACATTTTCATTTAAAAAATACCTACCGATGAATCTTCCATACATAACACCACACCACACATTAACCTTTTTGTAATACTGACTTCTAGTTGCAATTTTGAAATTAGGATTTTCTCTCGACCAAAATCTACTGTTTTGCATTGCAACTTTCCCATTGGTCGTAAATGTCGATTCATCCGAAAAAATAATGTTTTTGCAGAATTTCGATTTACATACTGATTTTCTCGTACCCATAAGCAAAAGTCTAAACGCAAAGCATCATCACCATTTCTTATTTCATGTACAAAAATGTAAAAATTCTCTGTAAAATTTTTATAAAGAATTACATTTTTGCGTTAAGTTACAAATAAAAATTTTTTCCCTCTTGTTCAGTCCATCCGACTGTCCCGAATTTATTAAACATTTTGTATAGTGCAGAGTGTGCCGATACCTTTAACGTTAGCTATACAGAGTCAGAAAATCACCGATAGACTTTTTTAGTAGGAATGGTAAACAATTTAAAAATAAAGCTCTTTTTATAATAATTTTTCAAAAAATGTCTTACTTCGGAGTTAAATGGTATATTGTTCATAAATAAATAGTTTCATTTTCTTAAAATAAAGCATTTATTTACTTAGAATTCTTGAAATACATATTAGACGGTAGTTTTAAAATTCAATCCGACAGAAGCTGCAGCAATCAAGAAAAGCCAGGAAATATTTCAAGATAGTCAGGTTAAAAGAGATTTACAAACTATTCACAACAATTACTTCGGACTAGCGGAGGGAATAGAGAAATTACAAAATGTTTCGATGTCGCTAGTGGATTCTGTTCAAATTGTGAATGACGTTCACGCACAGTTATGTGCTGTAGAAGGCGAAACAAATTGGTGTATGATACGAAAATTTGAAAGTGTTTTAGAGAAAGACTCCGATTTTCTTATATTAAGACAAATTTGTGAAGGTGCGTGTGAAGATGTTGTTTCAAAGATTATTTTAAATATGCAAATATAACATCGCTAGATGTCGAACGGTCGTTTTCGGCATTAAAAAACATTTATTCCGCACGTCGTACTCACTTGACTGAAACAGCTGTGGAAACGTATCTAATGATTTAAATATTTAACAGATGTTAGCCAGTTTGTAATTTCACGGAAGACTTTTAAAACGGTAAGTGTTTCAGCACGTTTTAAAATTTATTTCTTACCTTCTATTTTATGTGTAAACTTTCATGCATTCGCCACGCCTCTGGCTGTTACCGCATATTTGCACAGGTTACTAATGATACTAAATGTCATATTCACAGTAGTGAACGTATTGCAACAATTATAATAACTTGTTCCACAAATACCCTACTTAAAAATGATTGTGGGAAAAGTAATGATACATTAGGTAAAACACCACATAATAGGAAATTTAAGACCCTGGTTAAATAGCATGCCGGTAAATTTTCTCGTGAAATTGAACAAAATTTCGAATAAAATTGTAATTACCGTATCATTTCAACCTTAGTCTCGTCCAAATACACGTACAATTACAAATAATAATAATTAGTGGATTAAATATCCACCACAAATACATCTTTCATGAAAACGGTGCTCGGTTACGTGTTTGGTTGTTGCTTTGAAAGTTCGTTTTTTCCAAAATAAAATCGAATGGGATGCGAAGAAGGGCTCAGCTAACGACTGGCATCCTCTTTAAACCGGAAGCCCTTCAAAACTTAAAAAAAAAGCAAAAAAAAAAAACGATTCTTTTACCGCTTAGGCTAATATCGTGCATGGCGATACATCGCCTAAATAGCATGACGTCATCGAAGAGCTGTGAGGCCCTCGTAGTTATGGTGGTAACGGTACAGTACGTTTGCCACGTTTCAAAGTCAATGTTAAAATCTACAGAAATGGCGAAAAAATAAGTACCTTTGCTCCTATTAAAAACATCTAAAAATATATGGGAATAAATGGATATTTATCGTTGATAATTGCAGCTATTAAACTCGCATTTATGTAATAAAAAACAACAACATTATTAATAACTCAGGGAAATTAATAGCATACGCAAAATGACCTCGTTGATGATCCAGTTCAAAAAGCAAGCAATTTGTAAGTTATCGCCTTGGAAAAAATAAGTTCAATATTCTTTATCGCAAACTATAATACATTATGTGTATTATTTACATGGCGCTAATCTCGTATAGTACGGTTAATTCGGTGATAACAGCAAATTTTAATATTATTAGATACTCTTAATTACAATCCAAGTAAAAACATGTATTCTTGAGATAAAGGCCACAGCATGGTAAATGCATACTCTTCTACGCATATACAGTTAACTGCAGAAATAAATCTACATATGAATTGAACCGGTTTCTGGAACTTAATTTCAAAGATAGTAGCATTTTCAGAATAAAAGAAAGATGTAGAAGTTATAATGCTTTTACTACATAAAAATTATCTAACATTTTAAAAATTAAACAGTATTTAGTGTTTTTCTATTCAATATTTATTTTTGATTATTTTTATTGCTTATCATACCTTTACAACACTATAAAGATGTGCACGCAAATTTCCCGAAAATCAAATTTATCTTTTGGCTGCCCAAACGGCTTCAAATATAAATCATTTTAACTATATTGTGGCATATCCAATAATCACCTTCAATTTCGATATTATCAAAATAACATTGAAAAAATAATAAAAAGAGTAAATATTTGTCTAAGATTGCTAAACCCATCGTCCCTAAAGGATAGCTGTTGAAAAATTGTAAAAAAATGCCTGTTCCACATTTAAAAGAATGGAGGTTTCTCTACCCGAAATCACTTTCAGCAATCTTAGTACCAACAAGCAGTATCTTTATAAAACATGTTATGGAATTTCCAAAGGTCCACATCCCATTACGCTTGTCTCAAAAGGAGCCAAGAAGAATGGAGCATTCCAGATGGTTAACAACGGTTAACAGAATACTGCGGCTATATGTATCAATAGAGAAACCCTCAATAAATCTTCAGAATTCATCGGAATACGTCATCAAAGTTTATGCTACAACATGATTTGAAATTAAAACGCGGCCTTCCTATCAACACGGTAGTTATCAATATCATCTATTTGACATTATAAAAAAATCTCGATTCTTACCAGAATATGTGAAGAAAATAATAGATTCGGTATTTCAAAGAAACGGCTATTTTACGGACCCAGAAAACATACTGCTAGCTATGTTAGCTGACCCTAAAAAACCAGTAAGAGATCTAGGTTTAAAAGGGTTATTAAAATGTAGGCAAATACAAGTGACAACTTCAAACATTCACTGAATCCCCATTAACGGTGTCTATTTCTGATGAACAACTTTCGGTGATGATACAAAATGTTCCTACAGAAATTGAGTATTTTGAAATTTCCTAGCCACTCACAAGCAGTAGAACGCTGCGTTAAATTTGTTACGAAAACATCAGTAGCAGTATGTGGTTATTAGGCAAGGTATGTCTTCATAAGATCACAAATCGCCTCTAGAAATACCTTGTCAAAATTTGAAACCAAAAGTTAATATCTTCGAGTGTTCAAGGAGAAGTAAAAACGATGTGGCTTGAACATTTTCAGGGGAGGAAGGGTGGTGAAACTGGATATGCAACCACATTCACGTAGTGGGTCCTGGGTTGTTT
Organism: Dynastes maya; assembly: GCA_029619315.2. Taxonomy (NCBI): domain Eukaryota; kingdom Metazoa; phylum Arthropoda; class Insecta; order Coleoptera; family Scarabaeidae; genus Dynastes; species Dynastes maya. The sequence goes on from JAROYE020000023.1 coordinate 221,219, forward strand.
CCACAAAGAAGTTAATCTACAACATTCTTTTTGGAAATAAGCGAAGAGTTGCATGAAGATTTGCGAATTTAGAATAACATTTGTTTTTAAAAGATTCGAGGTTAAATGAGCAGCCAATGATGATGTCGCACAAAGACGAAATTTTGCACGATGATTAACCTATATGATAGGCAACCACTCCCCACATAGGCGAATCAATAAGAGAGAAAAAAAAATTTAGAACCGTTTTCACTCCACCCTAGTATAATCAAAAGAATGTAAGATGAACAGAACAACTGATTCTGAGTGCAAGAACGGTCAAGCACATAAACTGCTACAAGGCTGCTTACCAACAGGTCATTCTGCAGTCACTGTATGCTGTAAGTAAACTGTTCCTTAAGCCAGGCTGTAAAATTATATATATTTAATAATAAATAAAATAAATTACTAAAATCGCCGAATCTTGAAGGTACAAGTGATCCATAGAATTGCTATTCACTTTTAACTAATTGTAGGCTAATCTTTGTATTTTATTTAATTCATAGTTTAAAGTAATACCCTACTTTAAACTGAAGAGAAGATTAGTAGCATTATGGATAAATATACATATATGAACATAATATTCTAAAAGGGTAGTATTGGAAAAATTAGCTAAATATATAGCTGCTAAAACATTTATAACAAATTATGATAGATTATACGGGGTCTAAGGACCGGAAGGACATAACATACTCGCTGTGCTATCACTTCCACGTTCAATTTTAAAGCACTTCTGGTCCTGGAAGCAAGCCCAATTATACATGAAACAAAAGAACACACTTTTGTCTATTAGCGCAACCAAAACATCTGGATGGTTGTATTTGATTTTATTCAGTTATAGCGGATCTTCTCAACTCGCATGTCGCAATTTTTGCGATAGAATTCGATCCTCCAGGAGCAAATAATCCCTGAAGCAAATCCCGGTGTGGGGATGATTATTCAAGTGCTAAGTGTAAATATTTAAAAAAATGTTAGTTAACGTGCTTTGGAACGTAGGCGGAAACAAACACGGGCAACTTTTGCGACGTTACTCTGTAAGCTGTCGTACTAGACGGGACCGTGCCGTAAGCCGTAATGCAGACGGCAGATGGTGTACGACAATTTTGTCGCTCACAATGTTACGCTACGGTTTAGAATGCGTGTGAACACACGACCGACAATAATGTTGAAAAGACAAAATAAATCAAACCTGTATTACGCCTAACGAGGGTAGGTCCTTCCAGCAGGACCAAACCGTGTGTACAATCGTCCTCCTGGAAGGGTCTTCCAGAAGAACAAAGCGGTGTCCACTCTATCATTAATTATTTAACAATTGAATAATGTGGTATTAGTGTCATAATCGGTATTCAATAAAATAATGTAATTTCTTTCTTAGCCATTCTTGAAAGTATAGTAGTGTCCGGATATAACCAGCCGCAAGGTACCGAGAAATTCAGTTCGTTATATGCGGAGTTCCTAATAAACAGAATGGATGAAATACATTGGACAAATTAAAAAATTAGTTATAACTACAAAATTTCAAACGATATTTATTTACATAAGAGTACAAATTTTGAAAAATACTCCATACATATATTTTAATAATACATGCACTAATTACAGATTAAAAAAGTCTGTAATTTTTGACTGTTTTAATTTCGCGCCAGCGCAAATTTGTTCAATATTATTCTCAATGTTGGCGAATATATCCAAAGCATCTTTAGGGGTATTATGAGACTGTAAAAAGTATCTAACACATTGTAGCGCTTCTTGATTAGTAGGTGTTGGCATATCTTCGCATGTGTTACTTTCATCACGACTGGAATCGTCTACAGATTCATCGAGTACGCTGCTGATTATGTCATCGTCAGTTAAAAATTTGGCAATTGCAACTTGATCATCTACATGAACGAATTCGTTACAACTGATGAACACTTTTTGCGACTTCATTATCAACGACAGATAAATCAATAGTTGTTTAAGAATATTTTTGCTTCTTCAACAATTGCGAAAGTGATAATTCGTCATCAAAGACAAACTCATCAAAAGAAGAACAGAAACCAGCATGTTTGAAACAATTACTGATAGTTTTCTCCGTAACTTTTTGCCATGCTTTATGACTAAAATTTATTGCATCCAGTAAATTTATACAAGCCCTAACAACTATATATTGGCTCAAAATAAAATACGTACATGTGTAGTTCGGGTATTTGACAGTTTATTTTTTTTTATTATTTTTTATTAATTATAATAATGGTGAATAAGTAATGGTTTAAATGTCAATGAATCACAAAACAAACTTATTGTTTCTGAATAACAAATCTTATAAATGTAAAAGTAACGAAAATGTGTGACAGCTAAATATTGGGACAGTATCAAGTAACTGTCAAAAATGAAACAAAATAAGACAAACTCAGTTGCGAAAACAACGCAGAACGAAACGTCAGATTAATCGGCAGTTGCTTTCTTATTGTATCGAGTGAATCTCTGCGTTTATTGAACAAAATGGTGCGTGGTATCTCTACAAATTCAAAAATTCCTGAGTTAGCGCTTAAAAATCAAAAATATAGAATACAAACATTCGATTCAATGGACATATGAATGTACTCGATGTTCTTGTCGGTGTTGCTCGAGCTTTCCGAATATTGTGTATTGATGTAATATTTAAACAGGTTCGCTTTAAACAGAAACTATTTCTGTTAAGACTCTAAAATTAGTTCGTATTATACGGAAGTTCGTCATAAGCGGGTTCGCAATAAAAGGTATTTTTTAATATTATTTTTAAAGCAAATATAACGGGACCCTCGGTTTTGGTACGCAACAACCGGTAGTTCGCTTTAAGCGGGTTCATTTTAGCCGATCACTACTGTAGTTCAAAAATTGAATCACGATTTTTGCGGTTTTATTGATATAAATTTTTCAGGCATTTATAAAAATAAACATTTTTAACGTTTCGATAATTTTTTGCCTCCTTCATGAATGTATGTTTTATTTTCTTTAAACTGTAATAAGTCAAATATTTAGTCTATACTTATTTTGTTTTATATTGCTTACATAAAATGTCAAAAAAAACACAACACTAAATTAAAAAAAAAAACAAAATTTGACATATTACATTGTTTGATTTTATATTTTGTAAGTTATATCGAAAAGGCGAATGTGAGTATCTCGATTCCTAGCAAAGCCACACACACACACGATGCTAACACAGAATTATATGGAGGTAATGTACAACATTTTATTATTACATTTTTATTAAATAAAAAAAAAAGATTAACAAAATCCTTCGATTCAATGTTCTTTAAAATAATTAGAAATTTATATGAATAAACTTAGAAATGTTGCCATTTCTAATTTTTAATGCAAAAATTAAAACTGTCAAGTAAATCCACAACTTGTAAAACAAAAACAATTCATTTAAAGAGCGTTTTGAATTAATTGCTGCAAATTTGGATTTCTACGAGAAAGGAATGCGCAGAAACATTTTAAGCAAACTAAGAATAAACGCATCTGAAAGTATTTCTTCCAGAAAGAAATTGTCCTTTGGCAATGTTGTATAAACTGCATCGACCACGTACGCCATGATAAGATTTTTTTCATGTATGTACGTGTTATCAAAAATACTATATATGTTTATTCTAAGATTAGGCAGAAACAAGATGTCAATTAGTGATAGTAACACATTTAAATATTTTGCTCTTTATGTTATCAAATAAGAAAAAATAAATTACGTAAATGCTAGAACGTGATTTAACAGGATATGCGTAAATGAGTATTTCGTTGATTCGGTAAAAAAACGGTGTTCGATAGCTAGTAGATTGATACAATAACATATTGGGAAATGTAATCTTAACTTAACCCTTTTAATGCTGCCGCAATGCTGTAAATGTTTTCTACTACTTCAAAAGATTAGAAATATTAATAAAACATCAAACTTACCTAATTTAACTGTACAAGCGTTCTCCTTAGGAGAAAAATGATCGTATATCGAAAGTCTCTGACCCCCGATAAAGTCTTTGATAAGAACGGTAGCTTCTTCCCAATCTTCATTTAGGGCATAATGAAGAGCGTTTTTATAGGAATTATCTGTCAGTTGTGGATCTCCCCCGCAATGCAACAGTAGCCTAAGGATGTCGATTCTTCCCCAAGCAGCCGCAATGTGAACCGGTGTAAGCCCTTCGTCAGAGAGAACGTTAGGATCTCCCCCATTTTGAATTAATAGCGATGTTACCTCCATGGCGAATTTTGAAGAATCGTTGCCAATTACTAAATGAAAACAGGAGATGCCCTTTCCTGGTAGAATTATGTTGGGATCGGCCTTTTTCTCGACTAGCAATTTTCTTACAGAACTGAAAAAAAAACATAGATGAATATCCTACCATCAACTACTGCTAAAGGCTATTTTTTATAGTTCGTTGGATTATTGACACTTTTTCATTCGGAGAAAATTTTTCAAAAATACATCCTTATTTTTATTTGGTTCGTAATTTAAGGCTACTTTACACGACGCACTGTCATTCTTCTTGTAGTAATATTAGTATTATTACTTTTATTTATTAGTTTTACGAAATTAATTATTAAAAATGTGCAGGAAAAATAATAAAGAGCGAGATCTATGAGAGAAAATTTATATGAAAATTTAAACAAGTAAAATACTACATAAAAATATATAAAAAGACAATAAATAGAAAATATTCGTTATAAAAATGTATAAAAATCAATAAATAGAATATAATGGTTACAAGAATTTATAAAAAAAACAATACACGTAAAATAGTGATATAAAACAAAAATATATAAAAAAAGCCAACAAGGAGAAAATAATGGTTATAAAAATATTTTTAAAAATACTAGAAAACATTAGCAATAAAAAATTTGGTGTCATTAATTAATATTAGATTAGAAAACGATACGGTGATTTTTCATAAATGTGTGATCAAAACCTATCAAATTTTACAAATTTTATTATAACAATGTAGTTTCAATAATTTAAATTATCCTTGTTTAAGAATTGTTATTATTTTAAGAAAAGATGAAACGAAAAAATAATTTCTGAGGAAGACAATTAAAAGAATTTATTGTATTAATTTTGATCTTAATCCTTTAACAATCAAAAAAAAAAGAAAACGCCGCTATGACCACTAATCGATTTGAATTTAATTGAAGAAACGGGTAAGAAAATTACATCATTTAATCCAAATTAATATTTGAACATTTTTAGAATCGGACCGTAATATATATACGAGGTAGGCGCCATAAATTCTCAGCCTGATATAAAAAAAATAAACTAATTTTTAAAATAAAACAATTTTTATTTTTCAATATAATCTCCCCTAACTCCAATACATTTATTACAACCATCAATTAATAATTCTATACCCTTGCAAAAATAATAGGTAATAAAAGTTTTTTCCTCAAAATGTTTGTATCACAGCCGTTTGCAACTCCCTATCGTCCTTAAAATGACGTCCCCTAACGTCTTTCTTTAAATGAGAAAATAAATAATAATCGCTTGGACTATACGGTGGATGTTCCAATTCTTGAAAGCCACATTCGAGGATGGCAGCTTGTGAAACGGCAGCAGTATGGACGGGTGCATTGTCGTGCAATAATTGAACACCTTTTGTCAATTTCCCTCGACGTTATGCACGAATGTTGTCTCTCAATTTACGTATAATATGTGCCGTTGACAGCTAATACCATTTCTTCAATAATTGAAATGTTTTGAGGCGTTATCAGTTCCATTGGCTGACCGGGGCGTTCATCATCTTCAAAGGATTCTTGCCCCAAATGGAAACATTTTGCTCACTTTTTTTACAATGGAATATGAAGGAGATTAATCACCATAAACGCCGTCTAAATGTTTATCGCGCGGTACTCAATTTTCGTTACCAGTTACCTGAGACATTTTCATGCACTAGTCACGTTGTCTGGCTGGCTACTAAAAACTATTACTCTTCGAGCCGTAACATATATAGTGTAGGCTTCGCATATGGGAAACTATGACGTAATGGAGTTTGAACACACTAGAACCTGTATAAGCCTGTGAGGCCGAGAATTTATGGCGCCTATCTCCTAGATATTCAGTGAGTAACGCCAACAGTGACTATAAGCTCTAATGCAAAGTTGTAGAAACAGTTTATCAGTTCAATGCATATCGTTTTACAATGAGGAAAATTGCTGCAAAATGTAGCAGCTTTTTTAAACTGCTAACCAAAAGTAACAATAACATGTTGTAGCTGTTAATGCAAAGGAGCAATTTACACATCACTAGTTTGAATATACGTAAAGTGGAAACAAATACGTAACAAGTACACTTATGTTAGAACGAAGTATATTAGATGTATACTTTGTACCACTTATAAGTGAAGAAAAAAACAGAAAAGTAGTGCAAAAAATGTTTTGGATATTGTTAAAATAAGCAAATGTTGGGTGCGTGGTAGGCAGGTGGATGTTTAGACAAAATCTATGTTCCTCCTTCTTGGAAGTCCAATGAAAATCAGAAAGTTTTAAGTTTCCTTTTAAGTCTGACCTTTTTCACAGAACCCTTGCGAGACTTGAACACAACTCCAGGGTTCCGCGGATTTCACTTTGCGAATCGCTGGTTTAGAGTAAAGGAAGAGCCCTGCTATGATCCTTTAGGCTATGAAGACATCAAATCCATTTTGTTTTTTTTTATTCTTCGGTTTAAGGCCTTAGCATGTTTTAAATATCCGTATCACAATCTATCTTTCACAATTTTAAAAATATACAGAGTGCATAAAAAAAGACATTTTAATTTTGTCTTCTGTACCCACTGTAATCTGCTCGCATCTCATAAGAGCTGTATTTCCAGGTGCGAGCAGTCATAGTTTACTAAATGAAATAATATTAAAGCAGGAACGCCTGCACGTTTTAAAAACTCTTAAAGATAATAGTTACAATGTACAATTTGCAATAATCTAAAAAAATGATATACATGTTCCATTAAGCAAAAAAACACGGGGTTTCGAAGTAAAAGAACCGGTGTGAAGTTAGCAATAGATTTCAGCAATAGATTTTTTTTCGGTAAAATCGAATTTAAATGTAACAAAATCACGTTAAACAAAAACACTTCACATGGCATTGCAACAGAGTCTAGAACTAATAATATTCTTATACATAACAGTCCAAGCTCCTAACCCTTCCCAATCGCTCCTAATAAAGCACGTCGCCAAAAACTTTATTTATTTTGACAACGTTCGTCACTTTTTAATCTAAATTTCTTTCCACGATCGTGTTGAGGAATGTTCTGAGATCATTTTAACAAAATATAAAAGTGATAATATTTTTATAACAAATTCTATAAACAACCTTATAAACGACTGTTTAATTTGAAGGAGGCAGATTTGGTAATTAGGTACGATTTATCTGCGAATAATGGCTCAGATTAAAATTGAAGCTGAATGGTTTTCCCATATTTTATGGACAGATGAGGCCCATTTCTCTGTTAGTGGTGGAGTCAATTCTCAAAACTGTCGAAGATGGCAAACAGAAAATCCTCAGGCAATCATTCAGGAAGGTCTTCATGAGAAGAAAAGCACTGTTTAGAGCGGTTTCACAGCTAATTTCATCATTGGTTCGTATTCTTTCGAGGAAATACAGAATGACGAGGTCATAACTGTAACTGTTAGTGGTACACGATATCTGCAAATGTAAAGATATTATGCAATTCCAGAGTTGCAAAACGAGAGCGCAATTGAAACTGCTGATTTTCAAGATCCATTTTAACAATTCATGGCCACCATCACCTAATCTGAATCAGCGGATCTTTGGCTTTGAGATTGGTGCTTTTGTACCACAAAAATGGAGGTCGTATAGAACAGTTGGGGTAAACAATAGTGCTATAGGTATTCGAAATGAGAATATAGAAAGTGCTTAATAAAGAAAACATCGAATTTGTGTTATATGGAGAAAAAGTGCGCATTCAGAATAATACTGGGTTTCCATGCGCACAATTCAAAATTACTTTGCATTATATTCAATAAATCTGGTGATTATTACAGGTGATCTGGTGATTATTATTGTTTCGTGATTACTCGACCTATTGCTGGTAATTGCTCGGAAAAGTTGTTAGAGAACGGGGCTGGATCAATGTTTATCGGATAATGGATTCGATCGGATAAAGAATCCGAAATCAAGATTTCGGATAACGCATCCCGATCCGAGTTATCGAATAACGGATCCAGATCCGAGGTTTCGTATAATGGATTTGGATCCAAGGTTTCGGATAATGGGTCCGGATCCGAGCTTGTAGATAACGGATCCGGATCTGAGGTTTCAGGTAGCGCTCTAATAAATAGTGTTGGACGTAAGAAATTCCATTATTCAAGAAATTCAGTTTCTATCGATTTTTGTTGTTGGCTTAGTTTGTTGAAATTGTAGAATAAGTTAAAATATATCCCTTACTTTATGATAAGCTTGTACTTCTATTATTTTGGTATCAAGTTCAAAAAGTTCAGGAAAAATGATAAACACATAACACTAGAAAGTAGGATGCAACGAATCTCACAGAATGAAAAGGAAATAAGGCTATTCAGAAGAAATAAAATCTAAATACGTCTAATAATTGTCGCTATTATCAACATAATTCATCCATTGTACACTTTAATAATATAAATTTATATTGATAACGGAACAGGTTTATTAAAATGTTCTTTTTCCGCTTCTTTCTATTCTTCCAATAAATTAATAAAAAAGTTATCCACATTTTTGACAATTTTTAAAACTAGATTTGTTAATAAAGAAAATATGCAATATTATACATATAATTTTTTTTCTACATCAGCTGAGACCGACAGTACGAAGCATTGATTTTGCCAACAACACTCTTTGATATTCATTCATAAACAAGTTCATGTTTACCAAGGATCATTCTAGAAATCACTATATGTATTACAATGTCAATAAACAATAAGCATCATATTCACACTTAAATAATCATATCGTGGTTTAATTATATTTTATTTATCAACCGTAAACGAAAAAAAAAAGAATTGAATGGATGCATTGTCAACAGCTATTGATTTCAAGTATTAATTATCTAGGAACGGAAAAAAATATCTTTTTAGAAGCTATATTGAATTTTATAAAATTTAATAAAACGAGATATTTTTCTTGCTGAGAGTGGATCTTAAGATTTATAAAAAATTCTCATAGAAATAATAGAGCTATTTTAATGAACCACAATTTAAAAATAAAAATTCAGGATTAAAAATGTAAAAAAATTGAAATTTTGATAGGATTTTATTTGATTTTATAGATAAGATTTAATATATTTAAATGGTACATATCCTTTTAGTAGTTAAAAATTAAACCTCTTTACAATTTTCACAAAGAAAAGGTATCGTTGAAAACAATTTTTATTTCCGACCTACCTAATATCTTGATCTTCAATAGAGTCATACAACAACGAAGCCAGGTATACCTCAGTATGAGTTCTTCCTCGGTAAATGTTCATGGTCACTCAACAATAAGTTACAATCAACTTTTCACAAGAACACTAACAATCAGTCAATCACACACAACCATCCCCATTCTATCAACAATCTAATACTAATTTGTATCAACTGAAGAAACGTAAACAAACCAAAAATATAAGAGGTTAGAATTTTAAACGTACGCAAGCGCAAGAGATAATCGTCTATACAGCTATTTACAAATTAAGTAGACCTTACTTAATTTTCTACATTAATGTTTAATTGAAATCGACTCTTGTAACGCACTATAAATATCTAATGTAGAAACAGTTTATAACAAATTAGATGAAATTATCGAGCAATCTAAAATTATCGTTTTGTGCCACCGCCGTACGAAAATTGTTACCATTGTCCATCAAAAATGCCACTCCGTTGAAATTGTTTTCATTAGCCTATTTATATATTGTACAGACGAGGTACGTAACGTATGCGTTTGAACAGTAGAATAGAGAAACACAACGTGTAAAAGGAGTCAAACGTAGAACATATAAACTACTCCTCAAAGAACATTTTTAACGCAAGTGTCAAAGTGCACTTGACGCAAGTTACGCTGTTAAAAATTGTGAATAAACAAAATAGCCTTAAAAATGCAAGATTAAAGTTATTGAGAGCAAGTAAAAAAAAGCAATAGCACAAACGGAAGGTCTGCAGATGTCAAAGCAAATTCAAACAAAATAATGGAAAATGACAGCTATGACAGTCTCTGTAGTTCTCTTAGTGCTCTTTTTTTTTCTGTAGATGCCTACTTTACACTTGAATAATAAATAAGATGGAAGTAAATATGGAGCTACCATCTTGGGAAAATAGTATTTTTCAGATAACCTTTTTGGATCACTCGATGTTTACCTCATGAATATTTGATTTAAGTAACTAAAATCTTAAAAAAAAATAATTGATTACATAAATGTCGTACCCACTTGGCATTTTTAAAATTCCGTGGATGATATTAGTTCCAGCAATAAAGGTTATCTTCGCACGTATTGCGCTAAGAAATTGGCGAATATCTCCTTTATTGCCAGAACTACGAACTTAAATCGCCGCATAAATGCGAAGTAGGTAACTTTTGATTTTGTCTTTGTTGTTTCAATAATGATTTGGATAAAGCTTTGCATATGCTGGTCGGCCGGAAACAACCTAAACGGTATAATTGAACGCTGCTTTATAAGCAGTGGCGACTGGAGGTGATGTAAATGGGAGGTCAAGGACATCACTTCCATTTCCTCGTATATTTTTCTGTAAAGTACAATATACACGATATGCAACGGAAATGCATGAGGGAATCGAAGCCTTGTCCTTGACATCCCATTTACGTCACCACCAGCCACCACTGATTGTGAGACTACTTTTATCTAAATATGAGAGTCATAAAAAAAGCATTATGCGAGCTAATGATTGATTAAATTGGAGTTTGTATTAATTTATAAAAGGCATTAGGCATTGCTAATTCATGTATTTATAAAGTTATTTATAGAATTGTTTATTCAACCTGGGAATCGTAGTTTATTAGTGCTAACGTTGCTTATTTGGTCTTTGAAATGTGACGCATTAAACTAAAACGCAAATGTCCATATAAATATTATACCATCCCTTTCATAAAAATCTGGGACAAGCGATACTATTATGACATTATCGATTTTAAACATGTCTTGTAAAATATGACAAATAATTTATGTCGAATTGTTTGTCAGTTTCAATCGACGTATTGTGCAGTACTTAATTATTGAAGTATAATAATAATGCCCCATCAATATGGTTTTCAATAAAAATGTTTATGTTTAAAAATAATCTTAGATATTTTTTTGGATAAAAGTAAGCAGTTTTTAAAATAAACGAATATAACGTATAACTTTTAGGTTAAACACAAAATATTGTCATTTTTAAAGTCATTATCACAACAAATGAGCTCATAAGAGTTGTCCTAAATTTTCATGAAAGCAATTGATCGAGTCGTCTATTTCCACATGGTATATGTGATGGTATGTTCTAAGGTTAGAACGCGGTCATGATAGACAATTGTGTAAGTGTGATAAAACTCACACGTTTGACGAAGATTTCAAACACCTGTAAGAACAGTTACCACCGTCCGGAACAGTGAATTAACAGTTTCCAGAATTTGTAAATCCAGAACTATATCGTTTGTAATATCCATGCGCACTAGTTCCAAAATTACTGGAAACTGCGAGTTTGAACAAACCCAGCATAAATTATGAGAGCTAAATTTAGGGCGCTACTGACTGATGACTTTACCCGTAACGAATATAATGGACTCTTCTGGACCAATAGCGACACACTGCACACATGATGTCATAATAACGCATGTGTACTTAATATTCGTACTCTGCGCCTTTATCGTTTACTTTTTGGGCAATCATGTTTAGCTGTTTCCATTATGACGTCGTATATTTCATTATTTTTAAGTTCTCCATGAATACTTAATTCAAAAAATTATGATCAAAAATTATAATAATAATTGCCAAAAAGTTGCAAGTTTAAAATACTTTTGGAGTCTCAAGGTGCGCCATATTGGTTGCGACTTTACTATTTTTGAAATGTCACTACACCAAATATTTACATATACGTCATATACATTACGTTGCTTTCGATTTGAGCGCTAACAGCTGTTGGATTTGTTTGGAGTGAAACGTTCTGTACCACTTCTTGTGTCTATCTTAATTAAAATTTAATATCACCGAACGTAGCCATTTTGGATACTGATATATGTAAATGTCATATTCACAGCAGTGAACGTATTGCAACAATTATAATAACTTGTTCTACAAATACCCTACTTAAAAATGATTGTGGGAAAAGTAGTGAGAGATTAGGTAAAACACCACATAATAGGAAATTTAAGACCTTGGTTGCATGTCTGTAAACTGTATCAGTATCCAAAATGGCTACGTTCGGTGATATATTTTAAAATATATTATATTAAAAGAGAAGGTTTATTACACACTTTTAAAAACATCTCTTCGTGTTCAAAAATAATTTTGTTAAATATAACGTAAGAATATAAAACTATTTGAACAATAACATCTTCACGTTTTTTGTCAAATACAACGGACAGTTAGGGAATTGAGTTGGAATAGCATTTTTTTAAGCCTAGAATTTTTTTAACTCACAGTTATAGTTTCCCCGGCCCTTGAATCTGTAGCTGTTGAAAAATAAATAATATCTTAGTTTATTTACAAAGTGTAACTCACACACAAAACACCCGACGCCATGTTAAGTTAGGTTACCTCGATTTTATCGTTTCAGAAAAGGTTTTATCGCTTATACAACACTAGAAAAACATTGCAGGTATTGCCTACAAAGTACGGAAATATCACTACACAGTATTTTTTTAAATATAACCAATATAATTTGGACAAACCAATTCAAAACGCAAGAATCGATCTGAAAGTATGAAAATAACCGATGCCATCTTAGGTTAGGTTACCTCGTTTTTATCGCTTCAGAAATGGTTTTATCGCTTATACAACACTAGAAAAACATTGCAGGTATTACCAACAAAGTACGGAAATATCTCTACACAGTATTTTTTAAAATAAAACCAATATAATTTGGATAAATGCGTTTATATGGTCTATGGCAAAATACGTCCACAGTCTGAATTTTATAGCAAGATATGATTAGTATAGCACGTACCGATAATTTCATTTTGAAAAACAGAAAAATTTGCCTTTTTTGTCGATTATTGAATTTGCGATGTTAAAATGGCATTTTTTTGTTATTGTAATAATTATAAGAGCTCATTTTATTTATTTAATAAATGTAATTTTATACTCGTCTCTTTTTCAGTTATTTTAAAATTTAAGAAGAAATATTTATTAGCCAGTTTTAAACGAGTAGCCTATTAGAATGATTTGCTACAAATACGTTCCATAATATACTGTTTTCGCTGTACCATTAGCAACTTTTTTATGTTGGCGACTTTATCAAAGAATATGGGATTTTCAGCCTAGGAAAAATTTGCAAGTCTGGATATTTAACATAACCTACATCATTATACGTCACAGGTCAACATCTTCATAAAACTTGCCAAATATTTAACCCAGGCGTTCCGAAATACTCAATAATAGCTAACAACCGCAACCAAGTATTTGGTGACAATTTTATATTTATGGTTGCACCCTTAATCCATGATTTCAGTTCTATTTGTTTAAAAACCATTATAACCCTATACAGTTATCAATATGTCTATTGAAATCATATTTGAGGAAGAAAGCGATCTAGATGATCTTTCAACTACTACCATATTTAATTTAGCTGACTGCTGTAGAACATGTTTACAACATGAGTGTTCCTTGACACCAATAAATTCCTCGGATAGCGACTCCATAAAATTCTGTGACAAATTAGTGACCTGTGTATCAGGAATGGTAAAAGTTTTTCACAATAACATGGATAGAGAAATTATTCTTATATTTTTAGACATGGGCAAAAGAAGATGTGCCTTCTTTTATTTGTGGAATATGTATAGAAAAACTAAGAATTGCCTATGATTTTCAAACAATTTGTTTACAATCAGATCGAGCAGTTCAATTACAAGCAGAAGCAAATGAAATACAAAGTTCTAGGAGTGTATCTCTAGATCCTATGACAACAACTGGCTTAGCAGGACGTGATGAAACAATAGAGAAAGTTATTTTAACTGTAAAATCGGAAGAAACAAAAGTGCAGCTTTTATCTCAGTGTACCCCAGTTACCTCAGCTGCAACACAATTGGAAGCTACGCAGACAGTAATTAATCATCGTAAACATGGCTGCCAGCTTTGTTATATTAATGAATCCGGTGATCTAATGCATGGGATACATTCATACTCGGGAGAGGGACCGTTTGCATGTAGTTGTTGTGATAAAACGTTTGCTAGAAAATATCTGTTGAATGCACATTTAAAAACTCATACTAGCAATAAACTTTCACAATGTCAAATCAGTAACAAATCTTGTACAAAAGCTTCTGACTTTTCCATGCACATGAAGACACGCACTAGAAAGAAGTTCTGTTGTAAATTATGTGGTCTAAAGTTTACACAATGTTGTTCTTTAAGCGCGCATATGAAAAGACATGCTAGCGATAAACGTTGGCAATGTCAAATCTGTAAAAAATCATATACAAAATCATCTCTCCCATCAGCGTATACGAAGACACGTACTGGAGAGAAGTTCTGTAAATCACGTGGACAAAAATTTGCACATTCTGTTCAATTACCGGTCCGCATGCGGGAACACATAAGAAAACAACTATATAAATGCACCCTCTGCCGCAAAGTATACAATCATGCCCAAGAATTAGGAACGCATATGATGAAACATACTGATGAGAAATTGACTTGTTCATGTGGTAAAAAGTTTAGCAGTAGATATAAGTTTAACCGCCACATAAAAACTCATACTGACGAAAAACTCAATTGCTCATATTGTGGTCGTATTTTTGCATATGTAAGCCAATTAAAGGTACATGTAAGAATGCACACTGGTGAGAAGCCCCTTGGCTGTGAAGTTTGTGGTAAAAAGTTTGCACAATCTTCCTCTTTAAATGTGCATATGAAGACACATACTGGACAGAAATATTCCTGCAAATTATGTGATAAAAAATTTACACAATCTTCCCCTTTAAAGGTACATATGAAGAAACATACTGGACAGAAATATTGCTGCAAATTATGTGATAAAAAATTTACTCACCGTTCCTCTTTATATGTGCATATGAAGATACATACTGGACAGAAATATTCCTGTACATTATGTGCTAATAAGTTTACACAAATTTCCTCTTTAAATGCACATATGAAAAGACATACTGGCGATAAACCTTGGCAATGTCAAATCTGTAACAAGTCATATATAAGCTCTTCTCTGCTTGCATGGCACGTGAAGCAACATACCAGAAAGAAGTTTTCCTGTAAATTATGTGATAAACAGTATACACGATCTGATACTTTAAATGCACATATTATGAAAAAACATAGTGGTGAAAAGCCTTAATAATTGCACTATTTGTAATAGGAGTTTTATCATTAGCTCGCATCTTGCATGTCACTTACATATGAATGAAAAGTGAGTCAAAAGTATTAATCTTAAAATTTTTGCTTAAAATCGTTAAAGCGTGATATTTTAAATCGTTAAAGAATTGTAAGTGTTAAGTTTAGTTGGTTAACCCTCCGTAGTACTTTCTCTTAACTCTCTGTAGTACTTTCTGTTAGCTCTTCCTAGTATTTTCCGTTAACTGTCCCTAGTACTTTCTGTTTACTCTCCGTAGTACTTTCTGTCTACTCTCCGTAGTACTTTCTGTTTACTCTCCGCAGTACTTTCTGTTTACTCTCCACAGTACTTTTTGTTAACTTTCCATAGTACTTTCTGTTAACCCTCCATAGTACTTTCTGCTAACTTTCCCTAGTACTTGCTCTTAACTCTCTATAGTGCTTTCTATTAACTCTCTGTAGTACTTTCTGTTAGCTTTCCCTAATATTTTCTGTTAACTGTCCGTAGTACTTTCTGTTAACACTCAGTAGTACTTTCTGTTAACTCTACGTAGTACTTTCTTTTAACCCTCCGTACTACTTTCTGCCAACTCTCCCTAGTACTTTCTCTTAACTCTTTATAGTGCTTTCTATTAACTCTCTGTAGTAGTTTCTGCTAGCTCTCCCTAGTATTTTCTGTTAACTGTCCGTAGTACTTTCTGTTAACTCTGCGTAGTACTCTTTTAATCCTCCGTAGTACTTTCTGCTAACTCTCACTAGTACTTTCTCTTAACTCTCTATAGTGCTTTCCGTTAACTCTCTGTAGTACTTTCTGTTAGCTCTCCCTAGTATTTTCTGTTAACTGTCCGTAGTACTTTCTGTTTACTCTCCGTAGTACTGTCTGTTTACTCTCTGCAGTACTTTCTGTTTACTCTCCGTAGTACTTTCTGTTAACCCTCCATAGTACTCTCTGCTAACTTTCCCTAGTACTTGCTCTTAACTCTCTATAGTGCTTTCTGTTAACTCTCTGTAGTACTTTCTGTTAGCTTTCCCTAATATTTTCTGTTAACTCTCGGTAGTACTTTCTTTTAACCCCCCGTACTACTTTCTGCCAACTCTCCCTAGTACTTTCTCTTAACTCTTTATAGTACTTTCTATTAACTCTCTGTAGTAGTTTCTGTTAGCTCTCCCTAGTATTTTCTGTTAACTGCCCGTAGTACTTTGTTTACTCTCCGTAGTACTGTCTGTTTACTCCCTGCAGTACTTCCTGTTTACTCTCCGTAGTACTTTCTGTTAACCCTCCATAGTACTCTCTGCTAACTTTCCCTAGTACTTGCTCTTAACTCTCTATAGTGCTTTCTGTTAACTCTCTGTAGTACTTTCTGTTAGCTTTCCCTAATATTTTCTAACTCTCGGTAGTACTTTCTTTTAACCCCCCGTACTACTTTCTGCCAACTCTCCCTAGTACTTTCTCTTAACTCTTTAGTGCTTTCTATTAACTCTCTGTAGTAGTTTCTGTTAGCTCTCCCTAGTATTTTCTGTTAACTGTCCGTAGTACTTTCTGTTAACTCTGCGTAGTACTTTCTGTTAACTCTGCGTAGTACTTTCTGTTAACTCTGCGTAGTACTTTCTGTTAACTCTGCGTAGTACTTTCTGTTAACTCTGCGTAGTACTTTCTTTTAATCCTCCGTAGTACTTTCTGCTAACTCTCCCTAGTACTTTCTCTTAACTCTTTATAGTGCTTCCTGTTAACTCTCTGAAGTACTTTCTTTAGCTCTCCCTAGTAGTTTCTGTTAACTGTCTATAGTACTTTCTGTTAGCTCTCCGTAGTACTTTCTTTTCTTTTCTTCTTAACTCCCCAAGAATAATTGAGAGTGTACATTCGTAAAAGTTACTCAAACAAATGTCTCTATCGAAAGTGATTCTCAAGAATTACTTTCTAAGGGACAGCTACCCTAATAATGCGATCTAGAACACCCAAAAAAAGTCCCAGTAGGATTAACCAATGGTTGTAGTAATGGTTACCTAGAGGTACGAAGTATGTTCCACTTCTCAAAACAAACCGATGCAGAAATAGTATATTAGACTTGATTTCTAATATACTATTCATAAGATGGCATTTTTTGGCATGCGTCGAAAATGTGAAAAATGAGTCAAAGACAAGTTTTTCAAACGGACAGGTGCGGTAAAATGAAACGAGTTTTCTATACTATTTTTTCTATTTTGCATTTCTATGACTTACAAAATAAATTGCAAGTCTCGTATCAACACGATAGATAGGAACTCCAAACGATAAAATAAATATATATTTGAAAGTCGAATATTAGAAAACAGTATAAACGATATATTTTATTATATATGTGAAATATAAATAAATTACAAAAGTTATCGAAAATTACACAGCCGATAAGTTGAAGTCCGGCTTATTTTTACTATACCAACAGTTAAAATCTAAACGATATAGAAGCTGTAACAAGCCAGGACCAGACACTTTTTGATGAATATTGTAAAGAGTTCGCAGCAAAGTTTCTGTTAAATCATCAGCACGTTTCTCAAACTCGTCCAATTCTTGAACCTCTATATCGTTTAACTGGGCATCCCACGTTGTCGCAACTGAACAGAATTCGTTACACACTTCAAGAAGTAATATTATTATATTGTATATCTGAAAATTGTATATTTTTTATTTTTTGGTAATAAAGAAACGAAAAATAATTTACAGTATTCCTTGCATTCAAATTGAATGCTGGTACTTGATATAGGCTGTGATTATGCACATGTTGAGCTGTCTGAAATAAAAAAAACTGCAGCATTAGTTTTCTTTAAGAATAGAAAGAATACGGTTTACCTCATCAACGCACATCACGAATGTTTTGCTCAACAATTTGCTCATGAACTTAGAATGCAGCCTAATTATATCTTCAAATTCGTTAGCGTTTTTAACGGCTTCTTTAAGTACCGAAAACTCGGCTTCAATAACGTCTACTTGAAGGTAATATTGTAGATTATTTACGAGATATACTAAGCTATGCCTCAAAGTCCATACTCGGCGATCTCTGGAATATAGAAAAGAATATAATTTTACTATACATATTTCTTGCAATGTCTGAGCAATACGGATTTCAATGAAAAGAACTAAAACTAGAAGAATAATGATAGCAAGGACTGTGGAGTAGTATGACAAACAACACAGAGTATCGGCACACTCCTCACCACACAAAATATTATTAATTAATTCGGAACAGCTGTTTCAAAGGCTCACTGGGCCCCCATTTTCAACCGAGTTACCGAATAAATCTGAACGAAAAAACTAAAAACTTTTTCCTTAATTCTACCATACATGTCTATCCCTCCTCTCGAGGAAAAAAGAAAAAAGAAGGGTATATATGTACAAATGTGTCTAAACATGCATCTGTGTATATCTATTTCCGAATACCTACTTTTCTATCGTTTAACTCTAACATGCTGGCGAAATACACTTAAGAACCTTCTTGGTAATCCAAAAGACAAACCGGACATGAAAGGTCGGGAATTTATAAAATTGCATGCAACGACTGTGATAAAGCCTATATTGGACAAACAAAACGAGCGATAGGTACTAGATTTAATGAACACATGAGATGCTATAGATTCGGTCGAACAGGAGCGTCAAGTGTAGCTGACCATATGAAGGACATGTAATCAAATTAGAAAACCTCAAATTAATTAAATACGTAACTTCACCTCGGGAATTGGACGCATTTGAGACAGTGTACATGAAAATACATTCGAAGCTCCTTAACAAAGAGAATGCGCCACTTCATTTCTCTTGCTTGTTTGATTTATTAGGGTAAAAGAACTTTTCAGTCCACACTTGACGAAGACCGAGTCTCGGTATTTTGCAATACATGTATTGATTTGTTTAGTATCCTTAGAGTGCGTAGATAGAGAATTAGCGGGAAGTAACCTTCCTTTCGTCTCGCTCTATTCTACGAGGGCGGGATGAGACCCTTGGCCGTTTCACATATACCCAGCCAGCATGTTAGAGTTAAGCGATAGAAAAGTAGGTATTCGGAAATAGATATACACAGATGCATGTTTAGACACATTTGTACATATATACTGAAATATCTTTCTCAGGGTTTTTACTCTAATTTTGTTAAATTTTCTAATTTAACTCTAATAAATGATTTTTGTTAGGTTCGGGGGTATCCCTAGATACCCTTGCGGCAATTTTGAATGAATTTGTAATTTATTGAAATCAAATTAACGAATTTTTTAAGATTTTAAAATCAACTAACCTTTAAACTTTCGAACGACGCCAATGTATATAAACACTCGGTTTAAATACACACCACAGGAACTGCCTGTTCTGGATATTTAGCCCTATTTACTTCTCTGATATAATGACTTTGAATACACAACGAACACTTATCTTTGGATTGGATTCACGACAAACTTTGATTCAACCAAGGCCGAATAAAGATTGAAAATTGAGGGCGTCGTTTCTCTTTCATTTATTTTAAATCGCGAAAAACCGGCGATTGTTTTCTTTCACAGCCAATTTTGATAATTTACCCAAATAGAAACTAACTTTTCGATGACTTTCAATAAAAATGATATTAGCATACGAGAACGAATGCAGTGACTTAACTAGGAGGTTGTTTGTTGATGATTCTGTGGTACGAATTGTCACCAACAGGCTTTAAAAGAGAAAATCCACTACTAATTTATAGAAACCTTTCAGATAAAGATTTAATTGACGAAATATTATCTGTTGTGCTTTGCAATTTACGTTGTTGCTTATTCCAGACGATTTTTACATTAATTTGGAAGAAATAATTGAATAAGAAAAATTGATAAATGAGTAGAATTGTCCATGATACCCCACACTCGTCGTTATCTGGACTTATAATTAAATTCTACCTTCCTCGCCCCAAGGACGGTTGGCTGAGGGGGGATGGTACCGAAGAAATTTCCCATTATCTCCGCAAGAGGAATATTTGATTGCCAACGAGTGGCCAGCCTGATATTTACTTCAGTACCGAAATGACAACCGAGAGAAGTTGTTGTCGTCGTAAATACAACGTTGAACATAACATAACAATACCCTTATATAGACATGCATGGTAGAATTAAGGAAAAACTTTTTAGTTTTTTCGTTCAGATTTATTCGGTAACTCGGTTGAAAATGGGGGCCCAGTGAGCCTTTGAAACAGCTGTTCCGAATTAATTAATAATATTTTGTGTGGTGAGGAGTGTGCCGATACTCTGTGTTGTCTGTAAAACTAGAAGGTTGACATTTTCTGGCTGTATAGTATATAAATTGGATTATTGAATAATGTTAAAAAGACTCTTAGGTTAATTTGAACATCTGCTCATATTTCTTTGATAAGATTGGTGGGTTGACTTTTATAGACTTTCTATATGTTGGTAGACTGGTGCGTAATAGCTAGCGCGCCGTGCTATCAGTTTCGGGGTACCGGGTTTGAGCCCCGGACCAGTAATTCTCAGAGTAAGGTTTTCCGTAGTTTTTCTTAGTCCAAATTTGGCGAATGTTGATGGTGAACACCTTAAGATGCTCTACGGGCGCAGGCGCAATAATAACTCATGGCCGGCCGATGCCCCTTACAATTGGCGAAACTTGTTGCGGGACGTGAAGGCATGAATTATTATTATTATGCATCTATTCCCTGATGATACTGAATTTAATACTGTAAATGCGTAGCAATTTTTGAGTTATTCCTCATAACTGATTTTTTTGTCTGCATACTGTATGCATTGAAAACATTATATCACTCACATTTTATTCTTGTATGACATGTGCAACTGCCAAAGTTTATTTAACTCTACTTGGGTTCGTGTTATCGTTAATAAGAATTGGAACAATTTGTTATACAATTCCATAGCTTTTGGATGAAATATAATATGTAATGGCCAAACTATATCGAAATTTAGTTTTAATCCTGTCCACGGATTGGTACCTGGAAGAAATTTATGTCGCTATAACTTGATAATTCTAGTAATATACAAGTTTAAAACTAACTTGTTTCAGTTGTTCTTACGAGTGCTAATTCGAATTTTTGGTAGCTTTTATCGTTTTCTCCATACATCTTAGTTGCTGTCTCTGTAAAAATAAAATTTAAATTTTTCAAGATGTAGTTATTCGGTGCTTCTTTTAGGTGATTTCCAGCAGTGAGAATAAATTGCTGGAACAACTCTCCTCTTCCTAATGCGTAGTAATCTCTTACATGTTGCAAGTGATCCAATATTTTAGCTTCATCCACCATAATTGTCCACAGATACTAAAAGATGAAAGTATAGCTATACAATGTGGAGTACAAGGTACGAGGGTAGATTGACAAGTTTCCGGAATCGCTGCTAGGGATCGGAATCGTTGTGTTGGCAACTCTTTCATATCAATTGACTGCAAATGTCAAATAGCCTGGCTTTGGCTAGCATTGAAGTCAAGTACCTTTTTGTGTTTTCAATTATGAATAAAAACGAAGTTTGAGCGGTCATCAAATTTTTCTATTTGGAAGGGAAAACCGCAACAGAAATCAAATCAAGATTAGATGCCGTTTTTGGGGATTCATCACTCATCACCTTCATTTTCCACCGTGACTTTTTGGGTTTCGGAATTCAGGGGTGGCCGCACGCATACAAGTGCTGAATCCTGTTCAGGACGTCCGAAAATGGCTACTACGCCAGAAATTGTGGATAAAATTCATGATATGGTTTTGGTGGACCGCCGAATAAAAGTGCGTGAAATTGAGGAAGCCGTGGGCATCTCTTATGAACGAGTGGTTTGTATTTTACATAATGAATTGGGTTTAAAAAAGCGTTCTGCAAGATGGGTGCCGCATATGCTCAATTCGGAGCAAAAACACATTCGAGCTCGAACCTCAGCTGATTGTTTGGAAGTGTTTACGAAGAACCCAACGGATTTCAAGAGATGATTCGTGACCATGGAAGAGACCTGGATTCATCACTACACACCAGAAACAAAAACGCAATCGAAACAGTGGATTGAATGCGGTGAATCGGTTCCGAAGAAGGCAAAGGCCGTTCACTCGGTTGGAAAGGTGATGGCATCGGTGTTTTGGGACGCAAAAGGAATTTTGCTAATTGATTATCTTGAAAAAGGAAAAACTGTTACTGGTCAATATTACACAACATTTTTGAACAAACTGAAAGCCGGTATTCAGGAAAAAAACGCTAGGGAATGATCAAGAAAAAAGTGTCGTTTTACCGCGCCAATGCGCCCGCTCATTCAAGTGCAATCGGTCAGCAAAAATTGATAGAATTGAAGTTCGAAATCTTTCCGCATCCGCCATATTCACCTGATTTGGCTCCATCGGACTCTTCCACCTGTTGCCGGAACTCAAAACATTTCTGGGTGGAAAGAGATTTTGGTCGAATGAAGAACTGATAGAGGCTGTAAACGATTATTTTGGAAACCTCGAGAAAAGTCATTTTCAGGAGGGAATCAAGAAGATAGATAAGCTTCGAGGGGATTATATTGAAAAATAAAATATAACTTGAATCCGATTTATTTTGTTTTCGTCATTCCGGAAACTTTTCAATATCGTAGATATTACTTGCGTTATCCTTTGGCGGCACTCTTCAATTGTTTTATCAAATTTTGCTAGGTTGAAAGGATAATTTTCAAGCTTTTGTATCTTCTGATAATATTCCACGTCCTTGCCATCCCAAATATCTCTTTTATATTTTAATTGGTAGCCAACATCTTCAGCCTTTTTAGGATCATTACGGACGATCCATACAATTCTTCCCAAGAAAAGTATAGTTTCTGCCGTATCTCTACTGATTATCGATGGTAATAATTCAGTATTGATGAAAAACTTTTGAATGGGACATTGGAATGGTTTTGTTTTTCTCTATAATGTTGGAATGGTGTAAGTATTAGGAATAAAATTAACCTGGATCTTAACACATAAGTAGAAACTTTTAACAAAAATATTTGGTTGTTATGAGTAGAGTTGCTCGCTAGCGCCAACGGGCAGTGGCGGAAGTTCGATACAACCCTCAGTATAACTGCGAGTCTCAACCAGAGCTGTTGTGTATACATGTACGCTGCCGTAAATACTATTTCGTAGTTCTACGTTTGTTTTAAAAATGTTGCCTACGTCGCGAAAACGACCAATGTTGGACTAAGTTACAGAATTTATAGCAAAAACGCCTGATCTAAATTATGATGGCGTTAAAATTCAATGTATAATTTAACATTCTCCAAAAGTTTGAAAATGTGCATGCTATTGCCTTGCAGAGACAGATTGAAGGTATTCAGCTTGTCAAATATATCGTACAAATACGCTAGTTTCAGCAAAAAGGCGGGTTCGGCAAGTACTTGGAGTTTTCACGACCTTCCTCTTGTAGAAAAGTGTGAATTTCTTGACGTAGCTCAAATGCACGGGATAAGACGTTGCCACATGAAAGCCATCATGAACTGCAGTAGTATAGCAGTAGTATAGTAGTATAGCAGGGCCATGTGTTCAGCTCCCATGTGCATGCATAACTTTTTGAAAAATCTGGTTTTCAGTGGCCTTGCTTTTATGTAGTTTACTACGTCTACGACACGTTCTAATACGACGTTCAATTGAGAGCTCATCGACTTTGATGCAGGTGCTTCCCTATGGATGATGCAATGGGTTCACATAGCATGCGGTGCTTTGCTGCTAATAATCGCCTGCAATCCCCCATAGCGACCAGACATTGATCGAGTTCCATCAATACACATATCGATGTACTTTTCCCAATCCAAATCATTTTCGGTTATAAACTTGCCAAGCATCTCAAATAAGTCTTGAGCTTTTGCACTTCCAATGATGCTTTTGCAGAACAGGTCATAGTTCAAATAGTTATCATCGTATTTACGATATTTCCGTTTCTTTGCTACCCCACCACTTGTCGATGCTTGATCGCTCTCACTTGAACTGTTGATTTTCTTATTTTATAAAAATCTTTCCATTTTCCTACGACTTTATGAACACAAAGCGACACACTGAAACAAAGCAGGCGCTCCTCTGGTAGCGGGCGTCTTAAAACCGTCTACTTTTCTTACATGTTTACACTTCGATTGTTATTTAGGAACTGACCTAGTTCGCCGAAGTGGTGCCGTATTTATACTAGCCGCTCCACCTACTTAGAAGTTTCGCAAAACTTCGACAATGTTCGATACTATACTGTATAAGTCTACTAGAAAGTTCTACAAACATCACGAAAGCGCCATACTTTTTTCTACAAGCTACGAGAACTATTTAGTCTAGATGCCCTAGAAAGTTCTATTAGCTTTAAAACCCTTTGGAAATGTTCATTCTAGAATATTCCAGACCGTTATGTCTGCCCGCAGGAGTTCCGCGTGGCGCCCTTGCTTACTCACTACAGAGCCCCGGGGCGCCGCGGCCCACACTCAGGAAACCCCTGGCTGTTAGTTAAATTTGTCAAATCAAAAATGCAAGTTGCATATAACTTACATGTGTACTTACAAATGTATTTGCAGTCTCTGTTTTTCCAAGAATGATATCTTCCGGAGATTGTTTGGGATACCAGAAATTTTCATCAGGACAATGTCCATTGCAAATAAAAAATTCATTATGAATATCAACGAGCTCACCGTAGATTATCCAGTTGCACAAATGTCGATAAAATATCGTATTTACGCTTTGTATTATTCTAAAATAAAGAGATTGTATAATATGTATATATAATTATAAATACTGTTTAGCTTTAAAGAATACACACCTATTTGCAGCATCAACGATTAGTGGTATTCCGCAACTAGTATATAAATACAATCTACTCATTAATAGTACTCCATGAATATTCTCATTTTCAATCATTCTAATCATTTTAATTAGGACTTCGAAAAGTGTATCGAATTTTTGTACTTCTCCCAAAACATATGTAAGCGTCAGATTTGGATTTTTTAAGAACTTGTCTTCTATTTCAACAATTGAATTTCTATAACTTTGTAATACATTATCGAGACCATCACAGAAAGCCTTAACATATAAACCAGGTCTTATATTGTTGTGTATAACTAATTGAAGGTCTTGGTCACCTAGTATGTATTAAGAAATCGAATTGACATTGCATTCGTTTAAAAAATATCAGTGATAATTTACCTTTTGATTCAGGAACTTGATACAATATAGTACTTTGGTTATTAATCATTTTTCTAAAATATTCAACTTTGTGATAGCTCAAAGCCAGTTCCATTATTTTTTTAAGCAACTGTTTTTCGCCAGGGTGTAAGAATTCTTCTAATTCAATAGCATTAAGCCATTCCTGTAAAAATAGGTACTTAGCGTTAATTTACTATTAGGATTTTCAAACCTCTTCTGTAATAGTTCTGAATAAATCACCGGGGCAATTCCAAAGAGAAAATAAAGCTTCATGAATCATTTTGTATATTTCACTCTGAAGAAATGTTAATAAAACTGTTTAAAATTTAAACTTGGAATAACAAATTTATTATTGTCGATGTAAGAGCCACCATATCTGACGTGAGCTTTAGAGAAATTACAGCAAAAAGTCCGTTCCATTTCGTGCGTTCGGGGAGTTCTGGTGCTAGAAGCGGTAAGCGCTAGCGCGAGATCCTAAGCAAAATTTACCCGCAAAGGCAACGACAGCCTATTTATAGATAGATAGATGATTTTATTTGCATAAGGATTTACAACTGTAAAGGTGTGCCTTGTCAAAAAAATATACATATAAAAATGTGAAGTTAGTCAGAATAATATTCTTCTATACTGTAGTACGCCCTAGATATTAAATAATTTCTAATACTACTCTTAAATAAGCCTATACTTCGTATCGATTTTAGATCCGATGGAAATTTGTTTAAACTTTGTATGCAGCTGTGGTAAGGGGACTTTTCAAATAATTTTGTATTGTGACATGGTATACTAAGGTTTCTAGCTCCACGAGTCGCCTATGTGAGGTTGTATTGGTCGTTTGAAGCAAAAATATCTATATTCTTTTTTGTATACAAGGCGCATTCATATATATACAAACAGGCTATTAGGTTTGTTTCTGCAGCGATTTAAAATCGTTTGAAATCGTTAGAGCACGCGCCTTACAAAAATAGTGTTCGTGCAGTTAAAAAGTCAAACTCTGACTACTAGTTTGACGAATTCGGCGTTCGTGCAGATCTCCAAATTAATTTCTAACCGTTTGCTGATGTTGCTCCAGTTTGAAGATGATCGTGCAGTGATCCTTCAGACGCATGCGCATTGTTATATTGTGAAGTGAAAAGTTGTGTTATAGGTTTTTTTGTATATGTTCACACTTCACGCGTGTTTTATTCATGTCTGTGATTTTGTTAGGAAATAACAGTTCCTTTAAGGCTGTAATAAATTTGTAATTCTGTCTAAACATTTCGCGTTTATTTCTGTTTTCGCTTACCTCTTTTTGTAATATTTGAATGTAAAATAAATCTATTGTTTTCATCTGCATATTTGAGTATATTTTCTCTCTTAAATTTATTAAATACGCTTGTAACTTATACATTGCCTGATAATTGTAAAAAAGCGTTCGTGCAGTTAAATTGTTAAATCAGTTTCAAATCCAAACTAACCTCTGATCAAACTATCACAAATCGGCTGCAGAAACAAACCTATTATGTTGAATAAAGTGCTGTTTGCACGAGTCCCTACTGTCCAATGCACAAATCGCACGCAGCATCTTTTTTTGTAAAATGAAGAGTCTTTTTGTTTTCGTAGAATGCCCCCATGCAATTATACCATACCAAAAACTTAGCGCTTGACGATTCTGGTACAGACATTCCATTTAGACGAATCAACACTGACAAGTCGCATTTTTTATGACAGCCGAATGTAATTAGGTTTGCCGCATTCAAAGTTAGGGAATTACCTCGGGGCCATTCTAACATTTTCCCAGCATAGTCACTGCCTATTTTGGATAATTCAGGAAAACCCCTAGCCGATATTGCTGTAGTGGTATCGTCGGCAAATTAACAAACGTCATCAACATTGAAGTTTTTATGTAAATCATTTACATATATCGCGAATAATAGAGGACCCAACATCGACCCTTATGGCAAACCGATGTTACTAAAAGTTTTTTTGAAAATGTTTTGTTTTCCTGTGCTACAGCAACGGTCTGTGAGCGATCCTGTAGATACGATTGCATCCATTTTAAACATGACCCTCGTATTCCATACTGCTCCAATTTATATAATAATGTTTCATGGTTTGTCATATCAAACATTAAAGAGCCTACTTTGAGTTTGTCGTCCAACTGATTGTAGATATTTTGTTACCATATTAGTGAATAGTCAGTACATCCTGAATGGATTAAATGTGGTTATCTAAATGAATTACCACTAACGATAATTTGTTGAATACTTGTTGTACAGATATTCAGCGATAAGTCAAAGGGTTACAGTCTTAAGTATATTCAAGGAACTAATGACTAACGCGCAATTAAGGTTAATACTTTATTTATCAGACAATAGCCTAAGAGAAATTTCGAAAGTTAAGAAGTATTAAGCCAACTATGTATACAAATCAAGTGACTAATATGGAAGGATTCCCAACAAATTTGTACTTAAATAACAAAGTTACCTGCCAGCTAGTTCAAACAAACCTTTTTGAATTCTCTAAACTATACTCTTAAACATGGAAAACTTATACCCATCAAATTTTAGAGTGTATAATTACTCTGCCCACAAATTATATACATCAAGACAACAAAAACGGTATAATGCATGTTATTTGGCAATTTTAACACAGTTGGGTATATTTATATTAATTCGTATTTGTTTATTTGTCGCTAGTTCCACTCTCCGCTAGATCATCGAGCGAAATTTATTTGCGCTAGCAAACATGGCGGCCGCTAGGTCTAGCGCTAGCACTTAGCGGTTGCGTTCTGGTTACCGCTCGATTGAGCACCCGCTAGCGCTAGCGGCGCTAGAACTCCCTGAACGCGCGATTGTAGTTAATCCTAACTGACTTGGCTAAAATTGGTTAGAAAAATCTGAAACTATATTCTCACTGATATCGCATTTGATAAGTATATGATTGGCTCTGACTAGTGATTTTTGTTGGAACAAAGCTAATGAAAATATAACATATAGTACCGAAGGACAGAACGGGTTAGCCACAGGAACCGGTTCACCGGACCGAGATCAGTGATGGACAACATAGAGGAAATTAGTAAATTTTTGCAGCGACTAGACAGACTCGTGTTTTGTCGACTCTCGGGCAAAACGGTAGGTAACACATAGGGAAGGGTCGTTATTTAACTATCTGCTATTTTATAACCGTTATGATTCCAATAACGGTTGCAACTGTTATCTCGCTGGGAAAATAATAGTTATAGCAAAGTTGCTTTCGGACTGGTGTGAACATATCATCGACCGCCGTACAACTATCTGGTCGAGGCCGCCGTTTATCATAGATAATAGTTACAACTCCCCTAGAAAAATAACTTATCACGTACCCACGTATGTATCCTCTCGAACGGTAATTACGGCGGTAGTCGACATGGAGTCGGAGGTTTATTCTGCACGTATTTTCTAAATAATTATCAAATGTAAAATAAAAAACCGATGTTATATAAAAAATTTACTTCTAAAAATTAAAAATAAAACCGTTATAGTTATTATATAGCATTTAAGCACATAGATGTTCTCGTATTTCGAAGATTAACTAAGATTAAATATCAAAAAAAATAACGGTAGGATCGGTCAAAATGGTGGAAATTAAACGCTGTTGTAGCAATGATTGCATTGAATCTGATAGTACAACAGTGAACAGTTTATCGCTTAATTTATTTTAATCTATTAACCAGTTGATAATTTATCTGCAAAAAAACACAATAAAATATTTATATTACAAAAAACTTCTGAATTTAAATTTTAGCGTGCTGCAAGATCAACAGTTGCGCATGTGCTATGTGGAATCACGATGCGTTATCGTGCAGAACTGTAGACTACTAAGTAACGCTAAACCTGTTATTTTGCAACCGTTATTTCAAAATAACGATAACGGTTGAAACTGTTATGTTAAAATAATTTTTCCGATCATTAGTAGGACGAACCCCTTCTCATGAGACGAATAAACACGAGTGTATCTCGTCGCTGCAAACATTTACTCATCTCCCCTATCTTGCCTATCAGTCATCTAGATCACTGAAACGAATCGGTATAGTTGAAGATTTCTTAATTTCTTATATTAAACTTATTGCACGAAATATTGCAGTCCGGCATGCTTTAGTACATGTCTGTCGACTTGTTTTATAATTCTCTAATACAGATATCTTCGGCATTGACGTTAGATAAATCCGATCGGCTCTGTTATATTCATTACTGCGATGTCCAAAAAATCACAGCGAACCGACTCAAATAATTCGATTGGGGTTTTTGAACCGGATTGTTTGTGAACGTCGTATCTTTACTTTCTAGCTCTCTCTAGATTTGTTTGCTAGTAATTATAATATCAAAAGTAATTATAATACCAAAATAGGAAAAATTTGAAAATACGGAGAAGGTTAATACATACGTTTGCTTGTTTACTCGGAGTTGCTCTAAACCTCCCTCGGATCACACAAAACAGCATGGAGCACATCATTGCAAATTCAAGAATTCGTGGAATGTGTTATATGAAGTAGACTGAAATATCTATGTTAATTAACATACCTTTAAGATTTTTCTTTAAATAATAATAAACAAAATAAAATGAGAAAATGAAATTTAATTTATGGCTGCATTGAAGAAAAAATAATTTGATGGTGATGAAAAACATTTCTTTTTTAAAGCTATTTAAAACGATAAGTAAATTTTATAAAAATAATTAACTACCTTCTTTGAATTTACGAGTTAGCATTTTTTTTTAAATTTCGCGGCTGATCTAAGATGATAATTCCGGCAGTAATGGACATATTTGCCAATTTCTTAACGTAATACACACGAATATGCCCTTAATTGCCGGAACTACCAACTTAAACTATCCGCGAAATTAAAAAAATGCTAACTCTGTTTATGAGTTAAGAGTATCTGATTACCTAAAGAAAAATATATTATTTTCCGTAACTCAGTGGTATTAAAAAGAGAATGTTGTATGACATATAAGTGAAATTTGCAAATAATGCTTTGACTTTATAAGTGAAAAGAATATGTCAACTATGTTTCAGCATACATTTTCAATAACCCTGTATTGTACATTTTCTGAACAAAATAGGAGGAAGATTGATCGTTCACTTTTTGAGTAATACAGTTGTATGAAAGTAATTTGACATTTGAAGGCTCATATGAAACATTTTCTGTCGAATTCTTTTTGTTCAACTAATAATTGAGGGCAAAACAATTTACTCGAACTTATATTAATACATTATTTTTTTTGCCTTTATACCAATTTACTTATTTGCTATACAGAGGTTCGCTTTACGTCCAACTTGCGCACATAAGTACGATTGCTAAAGCGCCACCAAACAGTGACTTTCATAACTATTGATGTTTTCCCGTTACTTGGGAGGGGCCAAGTATGTCAAGGAAAAAAGGTTTATTACTTTAAAGAAATAGCAATTTATTTCATGCGAACTAATGCAAACTAAAGATACAATTGAAAAAGAATTCCTAATCGGTTTTTCAATTTTCGTATTAGTTTCCCCTATCACAAATTTCCAAATGATGGCTCAATGATTTTTCATTTATTTTCACTTGAAAATGATCATAATTACTAACTAATATGGTCACTGCCTTGTTGTTTATTACCAATATCTCTATAAAATCAAAAAGATTAACTAAATCGCCCATATATAGAAAGTAATTTAAAAGAAATTTGACATAGCTGTACCATACGTTTTGCGGCAAATTATTTCATCGCATTTAATTTGAAATCTGTTTTGCAGAATTTGCTTAAATAAATTTGTTTTTCATAGGGGTATTTACTAAAATTTATTAATTTCATGTGAATATGAGTTTGATCGCAAAATATATTTTTGCGGGGAAAGTACCTCGATACACGTCACTGGTTTGGGAATTTGGTTGCTATCTTAACAACTATTCAAACAAGTTATTTTATAGTTTCTTTTCGAAATAATTTGTTGAAAATGAATTAAATGTGAAGTATGTATTATAATATAAGTCAAAATTTCGCTTCTGAATTTTAATTCATTGTTAATTTGCAGTTAAAAGATCTTGTCATTTATAAGGCGCTACTTACACAAATTTTAGTGGTTAAAGAAGAAGAATCACGGACTTATGCGTAACCTGCGTACAGAGAACTTGCTGTTGTTGTTCTTAAAATTGTGTTTTATCCTAATTCGGATTGTGTAAGCCAAATTATCTTCAAAATTGGAATAGTGGCTGTGTTTAAAACGTACAAACAATTGAAATATTTCAGTATTCGCTTGTTTTTGTCGCTCACTGTTGATCTGGTAGCTTGTGATAATACGGAAACCGCGGCGTTTCTACATACTGTAATACAAATTCCTAATTTTTCGTAGATGTCAAATTTTTGGTTATAAAGTAATTTCCAATATTTTAAATGAACGAATTAGAAAATTTTTCGGTTAAACAACACAAATGCAGGAGGAGATGTCTGAGAACCTAGATGAGTTACGGGTAATAGAGTGTAAACTATGAATACTTAAAAGTGGTTTCAAAGACATTGTACGTGTTTTTAGAGTATGCTAGTTACCTTTCGAGTCTCAGAACTGCAGATGCTATTAGGTTTTGCCGGAAGAAATAAATCCGGTCGTAAAAACGAATTGCAACAACGAGCACTAGAACTTCTAAGAGTTAGATCGCATCCAATTCAACAGAAGATTAGGGATCTGTATAAAGCAATTCAGTAAGTAACATTGTTGTATATTTTGCAGTAGCACCATAGAGATCATTATCACAGAAACCTAAATATTCATGTATGCTATGATAAGTGAAGTTGATTTTTTTATCATAGAATTTGAATGATTCACATGCCTACAATGTATAGTTCGATATGTTCATGACGTTTTCTTAATTCTTCTTAAGTGTATAGGTCTCTTTTGTAAACAATTTCAGTATTTTTTCTAAAATGTTAGGATATTTCAGACAAAGCGGAGCTTTGAATAGTACAGTTATTCCTCAATCGTCTCCTGGCCACAAAGAATTGCCACCATCTACACTTAACACAAATATGTCACAAACACAAGGGGGTATTCCACGTGCTACAGCTACAGTTCATCCTTATAACATGGATACAAGATTAACGGTAAGTGACAATTATTATTTAAAACCTCTGCTAGTATTTATAGAAAACAAAATTTAAATTGATGTTTGATTTGCAAAACATAACCTATGTGATTCTGAATTAATGGAAATGTAGTGAAATTTGATATTTAAAATGTAAATTAACCGAAAAAAGTTGAGCTTTTTTCAAAGCAACTGGTTATGCTCATTGCCATAATGTGCATTTTATAAAATATTTTACATGTATGTGGTGCAAACCAAAATAGGATTATTTTTTGAAATAATCCTGTTATTTCGTCATACTGAATGTTACAAATCCTTGTTACGAATATTTATTGATAGATACAGTTAAAACAACTAAATATACAGTGTCACACAAAAGTATGAATTGCTAATATTTCAAAATTTATTTTTATGTGATAGCGATAGGAAAAACATGAATTTTGATTGTTGTTGAACGTTTCCAAATTTAGAATTTTTCAAGCAATGTATTATAAAATTTTGCAAAAATAGGGTATTGTATCGTTTAACTATATTATTGTTGTTGAACCACTAATATTTTGCTCATTTTTCTCCATATCGAAATTGTTTTTGCTCGAATCAACCTTGGTGACTCTAGTTGAATTTTTATCTAGGGTCAAAGTTTTCTATAATTTATTATTTAGTTTGGATAGATTATTTACTTTTCATTTTTCTCAATTTAAAGATATTTTTGAAAAAAAAGTTAGCGATGGGTGTGCTTTCTAATTGCTGGAACCTTTGATCAAACAGTTGTTCGAACAGTTTTAAAACACGGCTTCTATTTTATTCCACTTATAATATAAAAAACGCATTCATGTTGGTAGAGCTGTTGAATCAGAAGTTCAAGCAATTAAAAAACGCACTCAATATCTCCATATCAAGGGCTTATTGGTTTTGCTATTTATGAAGTTCAATTTGTCTCAGTTAATGTATAGGTTATGTTTGTGGTCAGGCTTATGATTTGTGATTTTTTTTATGGCAAGGGAACACCGGGAACCCGAAAATTCAGATTTCGATGAAACTCAAGACTGAAAGAGTACTTTGGTATAAGAACAACGCAATTTTGTTAACGGTCGAATCTCCCAATTTCGGGATACAACTCCCTCCAAAGATTTGCACGATTTTTACATTTTTGTAAATATATCGGAAGTTATAACAGATATGTATTTTTTTAGAACATAATTTTAAATATATTAAATAGTCTGAAGGATTATCCGAATTATTTTCGAAAAGAATATATAACGGGGTACCCGATCCTCTAAATATGATAAATACAGTATGACCCATTTGAAATGGAAGCACCCCTGTAGAACCTATATTTTACACTAAAACGAAACCATTTTTTTTAATACATAGTGGATCAAAAAGTTCATCCCAAGGCACGCTATGATTATTTTTCGAGAACGAAAATAGCAAAATTTTATTAGAGATTTTTTTTTATTAAAAATCTGACTTCGCCACTGAATTCAGAAGGTCCTAAAAAGCAATTAACCAAAATTTCATTCAAATACATTTATTAATAAAAAAGTTATGAGAGAATCATTTTTCAAACTTTACAGTGCATTATTTCAAATCCGCTTCTTACATCTACTGACTAAGATAGATCAAAATTTATTAAAAAAAAAAAAAAACAACTAAAAAGTAAACAAATGTAATTTCTTATTCAGATTTACTTCAACAATTATCAAACCTAGTTTGCAATCACTCAACCATCGCAATGGATCACACTGTATTTTTTTTTCCGAAAATAATTATCACAATCGTTGAGACTACGTAATATACTTACCACCAATTATGTTAAAAAAAAAATTATGTCTGTTATAGTTTCGGAGATATTTACAAAAATTAAAAAAAAACAACATTTTTTGAGGGGGCTGCACCCCGAAATCGGGCGATTCGACCGCTAAGAAAACTGTGTTGCTCTTATAATAGGTACTCTTTCAGTCCCTAGTTTCATCGAAATCTGAATTTTTGGGTTGCTAGTGGCGTGTCTCAGTCCAATCAAATACACTCCTGGACAAAATTTATGCACCGATATATTAAATTACAAAAAACATGTTTTTTATTAAATATTTTAATGAAATCCTTGACTGAAGAAGAAGAACTGCATTTTCGAATTCTCTCATGTTAGTAGGTGCAGGTGTATGACGTCGCACGTTTTTTCTTAGCCTCTCCCATAGATGTCCTGTCCGAACTTTTCGGTGGTTACTCGATAAACGGCATATGAACATTATTGTGATAATTCAGTATGTCTCTAGCCACGTGACGTCGGGTATTGTCTTGCATAAATAAAAAAAACGCAATCCGGCAACTCTGTTCTCTCTGGTAAGTGGTTGGCAGTTGCCAACCACTCCAGCTTTTAATTTTCGTCTGACTGTTCGAGCAGAAATCAAAGCATTACGGGTAGTCATCATTTCCTAACACCGTTAATGACCGACCTGGTTATTTAAGCAGATTAGATTATCTAAGAAAACATTCGTCTCTTGCACTGGTGCATCGTTTTCGCCCTTGCCCTGGCCTTCAACAATAAGTTTCCATTTCATTAAAACGTCTAATCACAGGACTTATTGTAGTGTGGTTTATTCCAAACAAATTGGCAATATAACGCTGAGAATATCCCTCACCGTGTATTCTTCACCGCATTGCCTCATATTCCGGCAAATTCCTTGGATGGTTCATTTTTAAACTTCAAATTTTTTTTATACACTAATTATACTTTTTTGTTTTATGAGTTTGACTTGTTCTACGCATTATATTGCAATATCGAATAAAATTTATCTATCTATCCTAATTGAACATCCACAACACGCAAATTACATTAAATTAAAAAAAACAACAGACAAACTCGAATCTCAACAAATTTTATCACAGTTTATTAAGAACGCATTGCTTAATTAAATAACGTCACTTTAAAATTGTCGAAGAAATACAGTTTGTTTATGGAATTGTCAAAAGAGGTCCAAAGCCCACTATTAACATTCTCCGTAGACATACATACAAATTAAAATATAAATATTAGTGTTTATTATATTGGTGTGTTAATTTTGTCCAGGAGTGTATTTTATGTTCTACAAATAAAGGTAAAAGAATGCAAATCCTTATTGCAAAATAATCTTCCGGGTATTGCAATGTCGTTGAGCTTTCTCTTGACGTCGACATAACACAACAACCGGAAGATTATTTTTCAGTAGACGCCTGCCGTGAAAGCCTACACTCAATTAATGCAAACTTTTTGTTATATCTCACTTCATATTATTCGAGTTTGTCTTAATTTAAAAAGAATGTAGCAAATGTAAGCTAATAACTAGAGTTGGAACTCTCGTCGGCCTGACAGGACTGAGTCCGTTGTAGTAAGTACGTGCATACCTACAAACAGCCGAATGGGTGAAGCGAATATTAGCGGCGACCGCCGATCGGTGATGCATGAGTGTGCAATTAGTTTGGTTCAGCTCTTGCGTTGCGTTGTTCTAGGTGTAATAAATATGTAATTAAGTATGTTGGACGTGCGGCAGGGTAAGGAACGACCATGTGCTGGTAAAGTGACTTTCCGCAATAGAAAAACTACAAAATTCCACACTATCGTTAGCAGAGTCACTGCAAGTAGTGGACGAAGTAAATAAATTGCTACACGTTATAAACGACGCATAATACTGTCGCGTTAAAGAAAAACAGGAGAGTGTTTTAAAAAAAGACTAAGATTTTACAACATGAAGACAAATTTGTGATGGTGCGTCTGCAAATTCGTTAACTAATTTCAAAGACTATTTTAACTATGATTCACGGATTTTTCTACTATAATAGTGAGGGTTGCGAAATAAGACGCAAGTAGAGTTAAATTGGTTTTGGTGGCCAATTGCCAGTCTATGTTCACTCAGCGCTGACCCGGCTACACGCAACAGCCGCGTATAACGCTCGTATTCAGTAATACGAGCGCTGACCGATGTTTCACCGATGTATACACAACTGCGCAAACATGGAATCTGGTATACACCAGGCGCTTCCAGATGATTGCTGTCTTTGACGGGAAAATAGTCTGAGAGTTTGAAATTGGGTTTGAAGATGGTTTTTGTTTTTCCTGAAGAGAATCTTGCTGATGCTATCGGTGACACCTTAAATGTAGGGTGGATACGCTTGCTTACGGAAATTAGGGTTAGATGAGGGTTGTTGTTGTGGAGAGAGATTGGTGTAGCGGTTAATGGTAGTTTGAATATCTTTCCTAGAATAATTATTGTGGATTAGAGTTTTGGCGATGTGTTCTTGAGGAAGCGGGTTCAGATATGGAAATAGGCCTTTGGATAAGAAAATTGATAACACCGCGTTTTTGGGCTGGATGATCGTGTGAGAGACCATTGAAATATCTATCTGTGCGCGTGGGTTTTCGGTAAACGGAATATCCCAGTGCACCGTCAGGACGCCGGTGTACGAGAACATCTAGGAAAGATGTTGACGACGAGAGGAAATAAAGGAGATCACATAGCTGCGTCTGAGACTTGCTTGTAGTATTTACCATGAAACTGGAAATAGGTAGAAGAAGGACAAACTTCAACCAAGTCAGTCAGATCATACAGTATGGGAACTTTAGTGAATAAGGATTCGACATCAAAGCTGACAAGTAAATCTCCAGGATCTACCGTCAACTCCTTTAGTCGTTTAACCAAATGTTGGAAATTTTTAATAAAAGAGTCGGTGTGCCCTGCGTAAGGTTTTAGATTAGAAAGGTGCTTCGATAATTTGTAGGTAGGGCTAGTGATGATGCTGACAATAGGACGTACTGGGATATTGAGTTTGTGAATTTTAGGGAGACCGTATAACGTAAGGGCTGAAGAATCA
This sequence comes from Dynastes maya, assembly GCA_029619315.2. Taxonomy (NCBI): domain Eukaryota; kingdom Metazoa; phylum Arthropoda; class Insecta; order Coleoptera; family Scarabaeidae; genus Dynastes; species Dynastes maya. The sequence continues at coordinate 258,727 of JAROYE020000023.1, forward strand.
CAAGGGAAAAATGACCTTTGGGTATCGGTAGGGATATATGACGTTAATAATGGAACGCTCAATTCGGGAGGTAGGATCACGTTTAAGAAGTTGATAGGTACCGTCTTGCAGTGGAGAGAGAATTTTTTTGCTCATACTCATATCATCTCTTAGTAGAGCAACTTTAGGATCGAATTTCAAGTTTCTTAAGGCAAGGATTTCTGACTTAGGAAGGTTTGGCACGTGCGAGGATTTTCGAAGTTTCAAAGCGAACGGGATTAGCGGTTTCAGATGGAAAACCGATAAGAGCAGACTCTGTGCCAGTAACGATGTCTTCAGTAGGAATAAGTTTAGGCGTAGAGGCAAAGTTAGGGCATTTGGAAAGTACATCAACCTCATGAGGAGATAGAAGTCGACTGGAAAGGTTTATGACAGACGAATTGAATTTTCTGGTTTGTCGTGCGGTAGTAAGCGAATGGTTTTTTTCGGCTTGATGATAAGTGATGTGATCTAGAGTATTCCAGTTAGATTGGAATAAGATGAGAACGATAGCCCTAAGTGTAAATAAAAAAGTTTGATAGAAACGGAGTTCAGATCACGTGTAGTTTGCCTAATTCGTCCTAGAACCAATGCAAAACTTGCGCAACGAAGAATCTGGTTGGCAGAAGGGGAAGCAATATGATGTTTGATAACAAAAAATCTAGGAATAACAAATAAGTCCTACCAGTCTTTGTCATAGTTTATCAAGTTCTCCCGTCTTCTTTTCGATGTCCTCCCAGTAAAAGTTCTGGAATCTGGTACGTAGGCTTTCGCGGTCGTCAATAATACTATATTCCTGGTTTTCGACTTCTGCCAACATTTCGTCCACACTTTTATGGATTATTTCTTATTATTTACGTTGTTATTATACCGAGCACAGTGCTACAACTTTACTCTTACATATATACGTGCTATATTATATGAATATGTATATCCATTATACATCTCCGATTGACGGTCTGTGTTAATATCCGCTTCGCCCAATCGGCTCTGTTTGTACGTACATATTTACTACGATCCTAGCGCGCCGCCCCAAAAGTGCCAACTCTACTAATAACACTTCAAAGTTTCAATATTAGGTTAGCACTATCTTTGTGCATTGGATGTGCCAGTTGCTTACCATTTACTCCTATATTTCAATAATGGACAAAGAAAACAATAGGTCTAAGAAATGTAATTTCCTATTAGTATGAGGTTTGTCATGTTATTGCAATAAGTCCCTTCTTTTTAAGAAACAGAATGATAATAAGTAACCGTGAACAACATGAAAATAATCTATCTGACGCCATAATGAAATCTATTTAAAAAGAATAATAATATTTAAGTATCAATGAGGGAGGAAAATGATGTTCAAGATATTTTTTGAAAGAAATTCCTGGAAAGAATTATCAATACTACCTAATGCTGTAGTCAGTTCAAGTTTCCCTAAAATATAATTAGTGAAAAAAGCAGATGTTTCTTAAAAACATCATCACTGTATTAATGAGTCTCAATATCTGGATTAAAACAATTAATAAGTAGTAATATAAGGGGTGGAGTAAACCAAGTGGGTATAACAACAAGAAATTGGCCAGCGTGTTCTCATGACCTGAACGCGATTGAACATGTGTTGGACATGCTAGGCAGAAGACTTAGATTAAGAATTCCTGCTGTTCAAAGCAGAGAAGACGTAAAAGTTGCATTAATTGAGGAATAAGATAGATTGCCTCAAGAACTGATCGATGGCCTCGTTAGAAGTATGGGAAGACAAATGACTGCAGTTGTAAGAGCTCGTGGGGAGGAACATATACTATTGAGGAAAAGGAAAAAACGTATTAAATGATTAACCAAGTCCAAAACGTACAATAAAGTTATTCTGTTTAAAACCAGTATTTTGTTCGAGTCTGACATTTTAGAGTTTTTTTCTTCTTCAACAGGTTTTACATGGTACAACCCTTGTAAAACAAATTTCAATTACTCCGCATAACTTCGTATTAAGAGATTACCTGAGAAATATTAACAATATGTATACTATAAAGAAAATAATTAGATTTTATGTTTGTTTAAATTTGCCGGTGTGTGTATTTTGAAAAGAGTTCCTTTGTAAATTAATTGCAATCCCAGGTTGTTCAAAATCATCCTAAAGTGTCACTTAGTCAAAAGAAAGAAGTTTAAGTAGAATAGAACTAAATACAAGAATCACTCCTATTGAAGAGTATATTAAAATTACAACTCAAAGTGGGGTTGTACTTAAATAATATTATATTACCATTTTGATTTTACAACATTTGCTAATAAGGGAACACCGGCAACCCGAAAATTATAAGAACAACACAATTTGTGATGCCTCGTTATTTTGAAAGCACCTGTATTTAAAATTGTTAAATCTTTATTTGTCACTGTATGCAATTGAGGTTTTTTTTTTTTGCTGCGACGCCTGCAACGAAACAGAAAGCTGGATCGTGGTCGGCGATCGTCCACACAATTTTGATATATTAAGAAACTACTTTCGATTGTTTATTATCGTTATTTTTCTTTAATCCGTATTTTCTGAATCGATGTTTAAAGACCTCCAACAATTAACAATTGTGCGTCCTTACGCTCCATTTTTCTCGTGTGCTATTAACAGTAACGAGGATTATGCAAATTATTTTCGAAAAAAAATATAGAGGGGGGACCGGGCACACTGTTATATGTTTTTTCTCAAAATAATTTGCATAATATTTGAGACTGCAATAAACTTAAAAAAATGACCTGTTATAGTTTTATTAACAAAAATTTAAAAATCGTGCAAATTTTCGAAGGGGGCTATCTATGCCTTCGGTGATTCAGCCGCTAACAAAAATTTGCAGTTGGAGTAAAATAGTATTGTAGTGTTACTTCTACAAAATAAGGCGAAAACAAGTATTAAATTTACTAGACGACATTTCGTTTTTAAATGTTTGCTCGATAATTCTAAAGAAACAAGAAAAATACTGGTACTGTTATTTATTATTATAACAATATTTATTTTGATATTTTCAGACACGTCAGGCAGCAATGTATAATCAATCCTTGTACACATTTCCTCAATTCCCTACCAAACCGCCTGCGCAGATGCTGCCCAACAGTTATCCAGTACACCCGGACGTTCACTTTAAACGGCTGCCTTTTTTCGACGTGATAGCCGACCTTATCAAACCTTCTTCGCTGGTACCTTTGAATACACACAGACTTCAAGAGGGCACATTTTACTTTCATTTAACACCCTCTCAAGCAACAGACATTGCGAGTTCACGAGACGTTCGTCTTGGTACAAAAATCGAGTACGTAAAGCAGGTCCAGATGCGGTTTTGTCTGCTGGAGACTACATGCGAACAAGAGGACTATTTTCCCCCAAATGTAGTAGTTAAGGTTAACAATAAGCTCTGTCCCCTTCCGGTGAGACTTTTTTTATATTTTATAATTGCATGTTTGATTAAGTTTTGCTCGCGTAATATAAAGTAGTTTTATAATAAAGTTGTACTACATAAAAGAAATTATAAAATACTGTGCATACTCTACCTCCGATAAGTTTAACCGAGTCGTAGAGTAAAACCTAGATCAGTAAAGCCTGTTTTATACGCCGCGATTTATTGATCAATTAATTGAACAAGTTGAACTTCGATTTTATCGTACCGTGCAAAACAGCAAAAAATCGGCCCGATTTCTTGAACAATTTATCGTACGATTAATTGAATTGAATAGAAAATTTTTCACGATTTTCCGACGATTTCTCACTAACTTTGCTGTTCTAATGCCAACCCATTAGCAGAAAAATACCTACGAATTTTGTTTTAGTGTTTTTAAAGTAAAGTGAAGTTAAATTTCGAAAATGTACGGGAATTGATGTAATGGATATTTTAAATTAAGTGACCAAAACTGAAGTAACCAAGCCTACAGTTGTGCCTATACCAAAACTACCAAAACATTGAACAAAAGCAGATTACCAATCTATTTTTATATGCAGATGAAAATTTCTTATCTAATAATCCCCCCTTCAACTATTAATGAAACTAAACGAGTATTCACGATCGTTAAAAACTTCTCCAATTTATTCAATTAACTTGTTCAATTAATTGGTCAATAAATCGAGGCGTGTAAAACAGGCTTAAAACCAAATAAACTGCGCTGAGAAAATGTATTGTTATGGACTGGGTAATTACTAAACATCTGTAAATACGAAATTTATTAGAAAATACCAAATAATGAGTAATGTATATGAATTTTTTAAAAAAGTGTATTTCCTAATTCAATTTTTTATATACTACATTTCTTCAGGCCTAGAAATTACAGATGACGTTACCTAATTTAAAATGTACATTAAAATTTAACTTACAATATAATCCTTAAAATTGAGACATATTAAATTAGTTAAAAATGTTTAAAATATCAAAAAACTCCGTACACATACGAATTACAATATAGATTTTGAGATATATTATATTGATGCGTTAATTTTGTTCAGAAGTGTACTACTAGGGTAGCCTGAAAAGTTTCAAGCTTCAACATGAAGATGCCGTTACTCGTCAAAAATATTGCGGATGCGTTGAAAGATATTTTTGAAAATTTCAGCCATGTTGGACGTTCAGTTGCTCTTTTACAGTCGGTTGTGTCAGTCGATGTTAATGTTTCTGTAAAAATGGAAAAAATTTAATATCGAGCCGTCACTAAATTCTTGCATTTGAAAGGCAATACTCCTATGGAAATTAAAGCCAAGATGGACGCTGTTTACGAGGCTCTGCACCATCATTGGCCGCAGTGAAATTTTGGACAGCTGAATTTAAACGTGGTCGTACCAGCTTGGTTGACGATGAACGTTTGGGACGGCCAAAAACTGCAACCGCTACCGATAACATCGGAAAAGTTCACCAAATTGTGCTAGACGACCGTCGAATTTAAGATCAGAAAGATAGCAGAGGCTGTGGGATTTCGAAAGGATTTCGAAGGTGTGTCATATATTGACTAGAAGGTTTGGGTATGGAAAAGCTAACCGCGCGTTGGGTGCCGCACTTAATCACTGAGGACCAAAAACGAATTCGTATGAATATTTCTAAAGCACTGTTGAAGCAGTTTAAGCGAAATAAGTCGGTGTTTTTGCCAAAACACAGTTGAAACAGTGTACTGCGAAGGGTAAATCGACCCCGAAAAAGGCGAAGACTGTTCTATCAGCCGAGGAAGTGATAGCGACTGTTTTTTTTGTGATTATCATGGAGTTGTGTTAATCGACTGCCTTGAAAAAGGAAAAACGATAACGGGGGGATACTACGCATCATTACTCGATAAGCTGAAGGCAGAAATTGCGTGAAAATCGCCGCATTTGAAAGAAAAGAAAAACAAACGCACCGTCTCACACTTCAGTGGTTGCCATGGCAAAAATTCACAAATGGGGGTTCGAATTGATATTCGAACCCCAATTGTAAATACATGTTCACCTGATTTGGCCCCCAGCGACTTTTTGCTGTTTCCTAGACTCAGAGTTTCGCTCAGAGGACAGAGATTGTCATCGAATGAGGAGGCCATCACATTCGTAAACGTCTATTTTAAAGAACAAGATGCCAACTACTCTTTAGACGGATTAAGGAGATGAGAGCATCCCTGGAATAAGTGTATTGACTTACAAGGAGACGTTCAGAAATTGAATTTGACAAAAAGAATACTTGTTTCTGTGTTAGCCTGGAAACTTTTCAGACTACCCTCGTAACCCACTTGTTTTATTTTACGATTTTGTTATATTTATGAGCGGTAATGTATATTATCGGGTATCAACTGTATTTAGAAGCACCAAATCTCTCCTAATAAGTGCGTTAAGATGCTATAGTTAGGAAGTTTTTTTTAAGAAATGGTTAAAAACACAAGAAAAAGTGCCTGAAAACAATAACCATAGATGATGCTAATATAGAAACAGTTCACTAAAACCCTTACCACAACACTTAATTCGTACTGGACACACGTTTCGATAGCCAAGCTATCATCATCAGCAGCAAGACTGAACTAACAAGCTAAGCGAAAAACTAACCTTATAAGGAAAATAAATTATGCAAAATGTAAATTTAAAATCCTAAAATTTAATGAGCCGCTTCATTGCACAGGACTATAAATAGCCTAAAGGTAAATAAGCAGAATGACGTGAGTTATAAATGCTAGTATTACAATGAAGCGGTTCATTGCACATGGTTAAAATTACAACTAAAAATGATTAAACATGATGTAACAAAGGATAAAGACTGGAATTTAGCGGTCCTAAATCTGAATTCATTAAGTGAGTTTTGTTTTTGTAAATTTCCATGCCTTCATAACAATTTAATTGAGCAGTACTCTTTACGTTTTTAATTAACTTTATATTATCAACATTATGGTTATTTTCAAGCATATGTAAGGCAACGCTAGATTTATCAAACCTTCTGAATTTGAGATGAGCCAAATGTTCTTTGTACCTAATTTTGATTGATCTTTTTGTCTGCCCAATATACACTTGATCACAATCTTTACATGAAATTTTGTAAATTCCTGATTTATCCATGTTATCCACTGGGTCTTTGGAATTTCCTAAAAGGTTTTTAAGGTTATTGCTCGAAGAGAAAACGATCTTGCGGTCAATCTTAGAAAAGATTTTTTGAAGACCCTTGGTGTAACATGGATAAAAGGGTAATTTAACATATTTCTTATTATTATGGCCGTCAATGCGTTCTAATGTGCTTACATTTCTAATTCTTAATCTATTCTTATGTTTCCTAATAGTATTATAGGCGACATCTTCAGAGAATCCGTTAAACTTAGAAATATTGATGATTTCTTTTAGTTCATTTTGATATCTATCTTTAGTTAAAGGAAAATTGAGTAACCGATGCACCAAAAAGTTAATAGCCAAAAGTTTGTGTTCATATGAGTGATTAGAATCCTGTAAGATGAATCTATTATTACTAGTAGGTTTCCTATGTACGTCTATTTCTAACTTATTTACCCACGAAGAAGAAAGAGACAACAGGATTCCTTTCCTCGACATGTTAGTAATAAGAAATAAAAATAAGTTAAATTTACAAAAACAAAACTCACTTAATGAATTCAGATTTAGGACCACTAAATTCCAGCCTTTATCCTTTGTTACATCATGTTTAATCACTTTTAGTTGTAATTTTAACCATGTGCAATGAACCGCTTCATTGTAATACTAGGATTTATAACTCACGTCATTCTGCTTACTTACCTTTAGGCTATTTATAGTCCTGTGCAATGAAGCGGCTCATTAAATTTTACGATTTTAAATTTACATATTGCATAATTTATTTTCCTTATAAGGTTAGTTTTTCGCTTAGCTTGTTAGTTCAGTCTTGCTGCTGATGATGATAGCTTGGCTATCGAAACGTGCGTCCAGTACGAATTAAGTGTTGTGGTAAGGGTTTTAGTGAACTGTTTCAGTGTTCCAGTGCCACAGTTTTAGAATACCCGTTTGATGCTAATATAGCTCATGGTGTTGATGGAATCACTCACGACAAAAGCATTATGAGGAGAGAAAGCTGGGTAGTGCTTTCGGAGATGTTTCTGCCTACCTGGCGTCACGAGCGTTGTTCCGAGTGCTATTTGCCTCTCGGCTTATATCACTACCCTCTGAAACAGCCAGCAATAGATCTTGTAGTGCTAAGAGATACACGCCTGCCGTCTAGAAAGCACACTGGCAGACATACAATCACATATCATTTGCCCTTTTGGAAATTTAGCAGTCCTTTTAAAAAGTTTCCTTTTATTTCTAATCACCCGTTTTCAATTATCCCCCATACAAACGTCAAACTTAGAGTCGTCACTAAAAATAACTCTCTTCCAATTGCTTAAAGCCTAATTTACTTTTGATTTTGTCCAAATCAATCGGTTTCGTTTGTGAACAGTAGTTAATAGAGGTTTTTCTTTGGCCTAAATAAATTGTTTATGTAATTTACTCAGTGCATATGTATATTTTTAAATACCTAAATAAAAACCGAGCTCAGTTTTATTTCTGGCAACACTCTTGGAACACACTAAAACCATTGCGCTGATTCCAAAAGGCCGTAATTATTTACATATTTTGTCTGTATATTTTTATATTTGATTATTTTATCTTTGATATAACTCGTATAATTTTGTGATCCATATGACTTTTAAATAATAAACTGAAACTAGCGATTTATTTAAAATTTGTAATCGATAATACGTGGTTTTCCCAAGGGTGCCTAAATACATATGCTCATAGCTGTATTTCTAAAGTACAAGGGTGCTATTCTCAACTTGGTTCGTACAAATGCGTATACGCATGAAGGCAAAAGCTTACATTACGAACGCTGTCGATTTTTAATATTCTCAACTGCCATTCGCCTTCAAGTTGTATCAATACAAACGGACAGTGTGGCAACGTTGCTTTTAGTTCATTTGATGCTTTTGTTCAAATGTAAGATGCAGTGTTAGCTACTGATTAAAAACATAAACACATACAGTCCCTGGCCATCGAAGTAGGACCACTTAAAAATATTATGATTTTGGGGTAAAATTTAAAGAAACTGTTGGTAATGTTGGTAATATTATTATTTAATTACATATAACGTGCAAGTAAGTATGATTTGATATATTTACTTATTCCTCCTCTGTGTTTTATTATTTCCTCAATCCTTTTTGGCAGCTTTCTATTGTTTATTTTTTAATTTCGTCGCTATTATGCCATACATCTTCAATATGTTGTAATTCTTCCTTTGTAGTTGAGTTTCGTGTACTTACGATGTTTTTCAAGACATTCCATACATTTTCAATTGGGTTTATGTCTGGTGAATTACCTGGCCAAGGTAGTACACGCAGATTTTTAGATGCAAGGTATTCCATTACACTTTTTGCCTTATGACACGGTGCATTGTCTTACATGAAAGTATATGATCCTTGAGTCGGATTCGATGAACCAATATAAGGTATTAAATAGTTTTGTAAAACTGTTTTATATTGTTTTTGTTCCATTGTTCCGTTAACGAAATTTAGTGGTCCCGGTTCTTCTGTCGTAATACACGACCAAGCCATTAGAGATGGGGGGTGTTGATCGTACATGCTTCTTTATAACGCCCTGAAGGACGTCGGCGAACAAATTGGCTTCTCTCCGTTAACACTTCTAGCCGTGATTCGCCGTTATAAGTAATCTACGAAAAAAATGTGAAGAACCATTAAGTGAATTATGAAGATTAATTTGACCAAAAATACAGATTATAAATGAAACTTACCTTTCCCCAATCTTCAACTGTATATCTTTTATATTTTTAGCCCATTGAAATCGTGTCACTTTCATTTTAGATGTGTCTTGGCTTCTTTTCCGGACGTCTGTATTTCAAGCCTGCTTCATGAAGACGTCTACGGACTGTTCGGGCTGATATTTGTATACCTTCCCCACTAGGAATTTTATAAACACCTTTAGTGGATAGAAAACGATGTTCTGTAGTCACTTTTACTATACGGCGATCATCTCTTTCAGTTGTTTTGCGTTTGCCGGCACAGTATGTTCTGCCACTACTTGTACTAGGAATATTCTCCTTAATTAATTTTGCGATTCTCAAAACAGTTTGATGTGATACAGCCTCTTTTTGTGCAATTTCACGTTGAGAGAACTCTCCCGTCTCTAGAAGAGCAGAAAAAAGCACGAATGTGCGTTTTTCTCTGTGGTTACATCCTTCTTCTTTCCCATTATGATAATAATTCACTACGAAAAAAAAAACGCACACAAATAAAATTAAAACTCTTTGAAATACAAGTTCTTTGGAAAATCGGTGAAAATACTGTTTTTGTTTGTGTTTGCAATGATACTAACGAACTAGTGAACGACACAATTCAAACCAAATATGATTATTGAACGTACGAATGGCAAAAGGCGTGATTCATGGCAGGCGGATAATCAATTTATTGCACCGCTAAGCATTATTTTCATAACCAGCAATTGTCTGTCGCCATAATATTATATGCATTTATAGATTTTCGAAATTAAAATTATACTTAATAAATATTCCTATAAATTTAATATTTCTCAAGTGGTCCTATTTCCATGGCCAAGGACTGTATAATCTCTACTAATATTGTGTCGTGAGGCGTGTTTTCGTGTTAAAAGTTGAACACATGCAAGATATAAGTAAGGTAAAATCAAAAATCGGCCTTGCTCGAATTTAAAAAAAAAACGAACTTGTTGGGAAACTTTACAGCAACGTTTAGCCATAAAAACGGTGTAGATTTGTGGAAAACGTTGGCTGAACTTTTAAATTCCATGCCAGGAGCTCGTAAAAAAATACTAGTAATCTTGAGCGGCTTTATCAAATACCAATTATTCATTTATAATAAATAGTCACGCCGAAAGACAAGAGGAGGGTCGTTGCTGTTTTAAGTAGGGTCCTATTAAGTCCATATGGAAGTTGAAAGCTTTCCTTGAGAGGCAAACTTTTTCTAAATTTATCAAATGCCCTATATCTTGAGCATGCTGAATTACTGTTACATTTTCTTGTTGACCACCAAAATTTTCTTCAGCTGCCTTCATTTCTCCCAAACGATTTAGAAACACTAGTTCATCCATCACGTCAGCTACAACACGCAAAATAACACGAACTATGAGGTTAGGTTGTCACTCATTTCCGTTTTCGAGAACTTTTAACCATTCGCGTTTTTCACGAATGAATGCATATACGTTTTGATGAGAAGAGCCAAGAATACAGAACACGCAAATATCGTTCGTGTGACGTCATTTGCAAAGGACCTTGAGACTTGCGAAGAGTCGAGAATAGCACCCCAGGTTACTGTTTACAAAATATCCATTATTATAAAGTGTATTTATTGCATTTCTTTCTTTTGAATCATACATAGAATCCTGTTCCTACAAATAAGCCTGGAGTAGAACCAAAGCGCCCTCCCAGACCAGTTAATATTACTCCACTAATCAAATTAAGTCCTACGTGCCCGAATACCATTCACGTCTCTTGGGGCAGCGATTACGTACGAGGATATGCCATTACAGTCGTTCTGGTCCATAAAAGAACCTCCCAAGACTTACTACAAAGATTAAAAAATAAAGGTGTTAAACACTCGGACTACACGAGAGGCCTCAGTAAGTATATACTATATGATTTAGTTTTCAAATTAAGCCGTGTCAATTACAGTTATAGTACAATAGTAGATATTTCACCTATTTTCATAAACGACATTTTTTCAGTTAACATTGATGGTAGCTATACAGGATGTTTTAGGAGGAAAGGGAAGAACTTCGACGGTCCGATTCTTAACCATTACGGAAATAAATAATAATTGGCTGTTTAAAATTGAGCGATATTATAAACAAATAATAAATCAGATTATTTTCGAAATTATCACCGCTAACTTCGATGCATTTTCTTGCCCGTTTATTAATTGCCCGAATAGCATATTTAATTGATCGGTGGTTATTTCTTATGGTAGTTGCAGCATTAAAAATGTGATCCAGTATTACTTCTCTCGTGTCCATTTGTGTGCCCATTGTCATAATCTAAAGATTATAACCCCCACGAACAATGCTCTAAGAAGTTTAGATCTGGTGACCTCGGTGGCCAGTTTTCTAGTCCACCTCTACTAATCCAACGATTGGGAAAGCGAATGTTCAAAGAATTTCTAACTAAAATTCAAATACCGTTCACCAGTAAGGCGATAAATGGACTTAATAATTTACGGTCCAACATACCACACCATACATTGTTATTAAAACGATTTTGCAAGTTTCGCTTAACTGTGACGTGGGTTTTCGCCCGGCCATCGATGTTCGTTGTGGTGATTATTTACTCCATCGCGAGTGAATTGAGCTTCATCACTAAATAAAATGTATTTGAGTAATCTTCGATTTTGACGTATCCAATTACAAAACTGCAACCTTGCGGCATGATCACTTCGTGAAGATTTTGAACAGGTTGAATACGAAAAGAATGCAAACCATTTTCTTTGAGCAACCTCGAAGTGGATGTGTCTAGTCTGAAATTGGGTTCTAAGAGGGGTTGATTTGATTGATTGATTGATTTTTCTACCAGAGCAGGGTTGGTCTTTACATCCCTAACACTGAAGCTTAGTAGCTTATTGTATTATTCCTGCTTCGGTTTTGTTTTACTTGAACAAGTTAGTTCCCGCAATCAGGTTTAAGAGCCTATGTAGTAAATCTGTCTCCATTGGTAGTTCAATTGTGCTTCGCATAGCGAATCTGCGTTGAGCTAACGCTGCACATTCGAAAATAATATGAGGAGCTGTTTCCTCCTCCTCATTGCAAAGTCTACATAAGGGCTCATCTTTGTAGATCCCTATCTTATGCAAGTGGCCTCTCAAACAGCCATGTCCTGTTAATAGACATGTTGCTGCCCTAAGCTGTATCTTGTTTAATTCAAGCAGTCAGCAGTCAGATGTTGCAACGGTCTTCCCATCATCCGTTTGCTGTGCTTTTGTCCAGCTGCATGTTTCCAATTTAATTAGTGTTGTGTTATAGTCCACTCATTAATTGCACCACGCACTGCACTCTTGGTAATACCTAGACCCGGTTCAGGGCCTATATAATTCATTTTTGAACGTTCCCTCGCTAGCTGGTCTGCAATTTCATTGCCCGCTATGCCCCTGTGCCCTGGCACCCACAACAGTGTGACCTTGTGGTGTTTAGACAGAGCCATTAGGGTTTGCAGGCACTCCCATACTAGTTTGGAGGTTATGCGACAAGATGCCTAGTGCCTTTAAGGCTGCCTGACTGTCAGAGAGAATGCACATCGTCTCACCCTGCGGTCGCCGACGCAGACTCTCCCACGCGCAGGTTTGTATAGCATATATTTCTGTTTGAAATACCGTGGTGTATCGCCCAAGTGATACACATTGTATCCCTGGTTTTCCTCATATACACCAACGCCAGATGTCGTGCCCGTTTTGGACCCATCTGTGTACCAGACTAGTGTTCTTGGTTTTCTCCCCTCTCCATCTCTCCATTCTTCCCAATTCAAGAAAACTTTGAAAGGTTTGTCATAGGAGATCCTGGAGATTGTTGTATCACTACCCATATCATAGATAGGGTTCTAAGTTATCTACCTAGCTATGAAAACAACGAGTTATAGAACAAATACAATTTTATTTTTCAACCTAAGAACTATTAACACTAACACACTTACTCCAACGTTTTTTTCTAATAACGCTATGCCTTCGAAAACAAATCTTTTGATAATTCTGCAGAATACGACTCCACAGTGTTTTCCAAGTTATCGTATAAAAAGCGACGCCAAAGTATCTTTTGAATTTTGGAAAAAGATAATAGTCACAGGGTGCGAGGTCGGGACTGTAAGGTGGTTGTTGTAATTCCTCAAAGCCGCATTCATTGACTACTGCTTGAACAATTCCTGCTTTATACACCTTGCAGTTGTGCAGAAGCAGAGTTTTCTTAGGTGGTCGTTTTTCGCGTATAGCCGCTTTCTAGTTCCTAATTGTGCCTTTGTAGGCATTCCCCGCTATTGTAGTCCCTTTTGGCATATATTCAATTAAGAGAATCCCCACCGCGTCCCAGAAAACTGTGGCCATCTCTTTCCTCGCAGAAAATTACGTCTTCGCCTTCTTGGGGGGTGGAGGGCCCTTATGAATCCATTGCATGGACTCTTGTTTCGTAGAGCTGTACGCAGGTCTCATCGCCGGTTATAATTCTATAAAACAGTCGCAAATTTGTCGTCTACACAGTTTTTGTTCGGGGCTGAGCAGCCTGGGAATTCCAAATCTTTCGTTTCTGATATTCCTATTTCTCTAGCAATAACTGAAACTTTTACTCAGCAATCAGTCAACACCAAATGTTCAACTTTGTTGATAATTTCTTCAGTTTGTGCTTCCGGTGATGTTCCACACTTTGGGTTATCATGAATGGATTCCCTGTCCTATTTGAACTGCTTGCATTGATATTTGACTTGGAAATAAGATGGACTATTTTCTCTATACCCTGGCACTATTCCCTCATGGATGTTCTTTGGGCTACTGCCTTCTTTCGATAGAAATTTCATGACGCGTCTGCGTTCAAGATTCAAATCACTAATTTTCGCTTCTTTAAATTGATATATAAATCACAAATGTTAAGCGATTGGAACCAAACTTGGATATGACACTACAAAATGTCACAGAACCTTGACAAAAAAAATTGTAGCGATAGCTTATTGTTTTCATAGCTAGGTAGATTGCGGTACCATTACAAAATCCATAAACGAAAACCATGTCGGCATACTCTCTACGACTAAATGTATGTGGAATTGTTTGCTTCTATTCACTAAGAAAAAGATGTATTAAGTTAATTAAGCTTAAACTACTAATAAAGCTCATACTAAATTGTCAAACGTTAACTAATACTATTATTTCAAGACCGCATTGAAGAAAAAATAAAAAGTAAAGTATTTCTATAATGGTTGAAAATCGGAAGTACTTCTCGTTCCACCTGAAACAGCCTGTATAAATTACATCTATTACAGTTGGTTGAAGCGAACATTTAATTATTGTTAACTGAAACATGATTCAATATTTAGTAATTACTAGAGTAACCAAAACTTGCGGACTCGCATAGGCGTCGGTATTACGGGTTAATATAAGAATATGAAAAATTCATAAATAAACTTACTTGCTAATTATTCAACAAATTAGAGGCATCAGGATGTCAACTACTGTAAACTTGCATCATTGCATATGTTTCCACAGTTACTTCTTTAAACCTTGTGCGTCGACAAGAAAAATATTCTTATACATAGAAAACGATCTCTCCACATCTAAGGAAGTTACATTTGCATGTAGAAACTGTTTTTCAAAATCACTTAAAAGTTCACTATTCTTACACTTATTATAAACGGCCTCTAAAGTATTAAAATCGGGATTTTTCCTTAAAACATCTGCCAACTTTTGACTAGCGCATAATCCTGGCGTATCATTTAATGTGTGTAATTTATTTTTACACTCTCCACTATGTTTAATGATTCCTGCAATGACAATTCAGTACATTGTAGTTTTCTGATGGCATCTAGTAATACTGTATAATTGGTACATATTGTTGTTAGATCTTCTAAAAGTTGAGGAATTTGAAATTCTCTTTGACTTTCTCTAATTGCTTTGGATTCATTCCGATTAAATCGCATTATAACTGATTGAATTTGTTGAAAATGGATCAAATAGTAAGAAGCTGCTGTTAGCCAAGTACCCCATCGCGTTAAAATTGGTTCAGGAGGTTCTGGAATACCTGGACAAAATTTACGAAATTCTTTTAAACGTTTAGGAGATTTACGCAACATTGCTTTAGTACTCATCCGATCAACGTTTCCGTAATGTTGTCGAACAACTTCACCAACTAAATGCAAAGCATGCAGCACGCAGGTTATATGTATTAAGTTAGGAAATATATGTTTTAAGGATCGCCCAACATTTAACATCGTTGCTGCACTATCTGTCACAATCATCACAACTTGATCTTGGGGAATTTTAAATTTTTTCAAAGCGTTCATTATCACTTTTTGAATATTTTCCGCGGTATAGTGTATAAGGTATTTCAGTTCTTGCATTTCTCATATGCTTAATACCATTGACATGCCTCTGGCAATCAGTTCTGTCCAATGCAGCCAAACGAACATTGCATATTAAGCAAAAAACTGCACTACCGTCATATTTTAAATGGGGAAAAAGTGACACATACTTATGTACATTAGTAGCAAATCTATTACGAGGCATTGTTTTCTTAGGTATGTAAATATTAGTTCTATATGAAACGATACACTAATTATGTACTTGGTATAATACTACAACACACGAAAAACACCAGCTATATTTTCAAAAGCGACACGTAAGTACATAACCTTGACCGTTCGACTAATCTCTGCAACAGCTCAACCGGTACTAAAACGAAATCTCTCTCAGCGCGGTTTAACATGATTTATATTCAAGGTCGACACTACATGCCTGCTTCTCTACCGGTTTAGTTTATTTATGAATTTTTGGTATTCTTATATTAACCCGTAATACCGACGCCTATGCGAATCCGCAAGTTTAGGTTACTCTACTAATTACTTACTAACTAGTTTCCATTTTAGTTATTTTGTTTGTGAAATCTGAAGAACGCTCTTACATCCATGCAAATGAAAAGTTAGGGTATCATTTGTAATCACATTGTTGTATCTTAAAAATTAAAGCTAAGTTTTACTCATAAATGTTTCTCTTTCAAGTTAAAGAAAAACTTAACGAAGACGCCGACTGTGAAATTGCCACGACATCCCTTCGAGTATCCTTAATGTGTCCGCTCGGTAAAATGAGGATGTCAACCCCCTGTCGGGCGATAACCTGTCAGCATTTACAATGTTTCGACGCGTATTTATTCCTCCAAATGAACGAGAGGAAGCCTACTTGGAGCTGCCCTGTCTGTGATAAACCTGCATTGTACGATAACCTAGTCATAGACGGGTAAGTTGAAGTGTTAGAAATTTTACATAAATATAGGGTGTTCCACTTCTTAGTGTTTTCCTTTAAGATATCTCCGCAGATGTTTTCAAATAACAAAAATATCGGTATTTAAATTCGTAGACATAAGTAACAACGATTTCTCTATATAACACTAATGGATCTTTATCTATGACGTCATAAATTTCAAATAGTACAAATTTTCTGGTCAAATTGCGTAACATAATTTTTTTAACGTGTGATAACGGGCCAATGGGGCGTATGAATGAAACTTTTAATAACACAAAATCGAAATCTGTTGCTTTCCAAAATTGGGCATTGTTTTATAAAAAGCAGAAATTTATTACAAAATGGTTTGAGTACATCTTATACGCATAAATGTTCATTAACGAAAGCACAAATTAATCGGAGTAATAATAATATTCGGAATAATAAAATAAGTATTTTCTTGCTAACATTAGGTATTTTCAAGAAGTACTCAGTTCAAATGATCTGAATTCGGATATAACGGAAATTCAGCTAAATAAGGATGGATCATGGAGCATCCACACAGTCGAGAAGAAACCTCCACCACCAGTTGCTAAAGTAGAAAAAACTTCAGCTGACGATTCCATCGAAATCATTTCAGATGATGTTGGTAAGTGATTTTGTTCCATTGTTTCAATTTTTTAAATAGAATATAGTGGACCTTGCTTACTGTAATGTGTTTTAATAATAATAGGATATAGCTAAGTAGTATGTGGGTATTTATAAGTAAAGCTGGCCACGAGCGGTACCGCGCAGTAGCGTAGAGTCGACCAGGCCTCGCGTTCCACTTTTAAATAAAAATTAAATAACACGTGCTCAAACACTTACCATTTTAAGAGTCCTCCGTGAAATCACAAAGTGAATAATGTTTGTTAAATATCTGCGACATTAGATATGTTTCAACTGTTGTTTCGGCAAAACTAGTACGGCATGAGGAAAAAATGCGTTTATATGCAGAGAACGAACGTTCTACATCTAGTGACGTAATATTTGCGTAAGTAAAATAATCTTTCAAATAACTTAACGATTCTGTTGACGCACCTTCACAAATGTGTCTTAATGTGCCAACATCAGAATTTTTCTCAAAAACACTTTCAAATTTTTCTAGAACAGAAACATTTTTTGCGTCTTCAATCGCGCATATCTGTGCGTGAACATGTTGCACTATTTGTAGAGATTCTTCTAACGGCACCGCAGGATTTTGTAATTTTTCTATTGCATCTGCTAGCCCGAAGTAATTGTCGTGAATGATTTTTAAATCCATTTTAACCTGACTATCTTGAAATTTCGACTGGCTTTTCTGAATAGCGGCAGCTTCCTTTGTATCGAATTGTAAAACCACGTTCTTAATATTGTCAAAATATTTATGATAATAAACGCGGCCTGTAACCATGTTCCCCAACGAGTTAGAATAGGTTCTGGTGGCTCTGGTATACGGGGGCACAGTCTGTGAAATTCGCGAATACATTTCGGTGATTTGACAAATACTGCTTTGGTATGCGCTATTAAAGCGTCTACCTCAGGATAACATTTTCTGATACTATCCGCCACAAGATTGAGAGCATGAATTTTACACGTAATGTGTAACAAATTAGCAGAATGCTTTTTAAGAGACCGGCCTACAGAAAGCATGTTTGCAGCACCATCACTCACTAACATCAAGAGTTGGTTTGTTGAAAGTTCAAACTTGTCCAATGTATTTAACACTAATTTTGAAATTACTTCGGCAGTACACTGTTGTATTCGTTTGGAGACTAATAGAATTGAAGATGCCGATTGATGAGGTTCCAATTTGCGTGCCATTACATTAAGAACAGAATGTTTCTTCCGATCTGTTGTTTCGTCGACACATAACCACAATTTTTAATCTTTCAACTCCGATTTTATTTTTTGTTCAATATGTTCGCGCTCAGATGGCACAATTCTTCGTAACGATGTTCGACTTGGTAATTTACACTCCGAATAGTTATTTCAAAAGCAGATAAATGGTTCCTCGTCTAGTAAATTAAACGGAATATTGCATGCAATAAACGTAACGCATAAATTAAATATAAATTTTTCATTGTCTCGTGCGCAGTTTCTTTTTGAGACATGCTTTTCACTATTTACGTGTCGTAGACAATCTTGTCTGGACCAACACATTAACGGGATTTTACAGATTACACATTTAATTTTAGCACCTTCATATATTAAGTCTGGAATTTCTGCAATAAATTTTCGAAGTTTGTCCGACCGCGGTCGTTTTGCTGACGAAATCATAATTTTTCTAGGACAGATAAACAATTGCGCAAATGACCGGCAGCGAAAATGTCCGTACTGCTCCGCAGACGAAGTAATACTACCGTTCCTCTCGGTCCGAACTGATTCTACGCCGATGCGCGGTACCGCTTGTGGCCAGCGTTATTTATAAGTGAAATTAAAAGGTGAAGTTCAGACGGACAGCAACTAACAGGTACTGTCCCCTGGTCTACCACCTAACCTTTAGTAAATAGACAAATATTTTGATTAAAGAAGTACCTTTTCTTAAGATAAACTTAAAAACTAAATAACCTACATTAACATAAATTCTGCAATAGCTTACAAAAAAAAACACAGACGTGTGCAACTTACAGATGGCGCGTTTAAAAACATAGATACAGAATTTCTTGAAATGGATACGCAACGGATTATACAACTTGTAAATACAAAAAGTAAATGATCTTTCGTAAAACGTTATGAGCGAGCGGAGTGATTAAGGTCTTATTTCTAATATTAATGTTGTGTATATCAGTTCTAAAGTTAATTCTATTGTAAAGATACGTACAAAGTAATTAATTTGTGATATAGGCATAAACATTGGAGTCCGCGCCGAAATAACGTGTAAAGGTAGAGGAAGGTAAAGCAAGGTAAAGTGACGTCATCGTAAAGTTACCCTATCCTCCTTATAGAATTGTGAACAAATTTTGAAAGATGAATGAATTTCATATTTTTTGATAATTGACAGTGTCGAGTTATTTACTGAAAACCAAGCTATCATCATCAGCAGTAAAACTGAATTCAGTTCCAGTTGATGATGATAGCTTGGCTGTCGAAACGTGCGTCCAGTACGAGTTAAGTTTTGTGGTAAGGGTTTTAGTGAACTGTTTCAGTGTTCCAGTGCCACAGATTTAGAGTACCCGATCCGGGTTATTTAGATCAGGTTGTAATTTTGCAAGTGCTTTTGAATTGTGAAATTTTTTTAATGGATAGAAGAAAGCGGAAGTATATATCAGTATGCACATGCAATTGCTATAAATATTTTTCGTCCATGAATTTCTTTCCACCCTTTTTCAACAATGAAATGGAAGAAAACGGAAATGTTCGTTTAAAATAACCCGTAAATCGCACTTGCCTCCAATCAGGGCAGTAATGAAAAAAAGAAAATGTTCAAATAATTATAACCCTGCGAAAAAAAATCGTAGAGACCTCACGAAAACCTTTGCAAATGAGCTCTCACTCAACCCCGCATGCCTCTTAAAATTTGCTGGCTGCCCCGACCCCCGTTCTCCAGGGGTGTGGCGGTAGGTGTTTTCAAACCATTCAAAAATTATTTTGGTGGTTCGGAACTTTAGATAGGCATGGTATGTGACAGGTCTGTGTTGCGCGCTTTTGTTATACCGTAAACATAATCAAAACAAAACAAATGGACGCGTAAGAAAAAATAATTAGTGTTTTTTGGCGTACTCCGGCTATCTTACCAAACGTTACCGAACAATTTTTCGTCTAAAACAATTACGTCATAAGCTAAGGTAAACATCTTACCGTGGTTAGCAGCACGGTATACTTTGGTGTACTATCTGGATCCATGTTTAATAGTTTCTATCTGTTGTTTGAAATCTAATAATAGCTTGTCCATCTCTGCTGCCTATAATGTAATACTTTAAAAGGATTATATTTTATGTTTTGAAACTTTTTATACTTCTCGTTTATTGTTATTATTTATTGGAGGTTATGTGTGTTTAAAAATTTGAGAAGACGCTTTCGGGCGTTTTGGTTTATGACGTCATTGGTAAACTAAACTTTTTAAACCGGAATTTACTGCGATTAACTTTGTTTATGTCGCCAAAAAATGCTTAATGTTAATGCGGATGCGGGGTAAACCTTCCCGCACTACCCGACTAAGGTAACTTAGGGACACTCCGAGTTCTCCTAAAGTAGTTCATAAATGCCGGAAGAATAAATATGTATGACGTGTTAAAAATGATTTATACATTTGTATATGGTTAGCATACATCATGACTATTTGGCAGAAGGCAAGTATATATAGAAAATAGAAGGGGCTTAGGATCGAGCCTTGAGAGAGGCAAAAAATTGGGAAAACTCCCAATTTCTTGCTTACACATACTGTTGCTTACCCAATAAGTAAGACTCAATCAGCGCAATAGACACATCATCAAACCCAACGTAGTGCAAGATAGATAATAGAAGACTATGATTTAGAGTGTCGAAGGCTTTGCTGAAATCCAGCAACGCTAAAATAGTGAGTCGACCGACATCACGAGCTGCAATGATGTCAGTCACATTCAACAGCGCAGTAGTTATACATCTAATATTATGAAATGTCTAAGATACTGCAATTATCACATGTATGGTGGCGAGGGTGTTAGAAGCTAATGTTATCTTACTACAGCGACGATCATGGTGGAACGGACAAATAACTAGTCTTCTGCTCATTTTCTCCATCTCCTAAATCTTCCAATTTAATGTCATATTTTCCTACAACAATTTACAGTATGAATTCAGTCGTATCTCTGTCCTAATATCGTAAATATTTAATCTGTTTTTAAAATAGGGAACGTTAATGGAAATTTAATATCAAATTGAAATTCGAGAGGCATATCCTAATTGGCCATGATAAAACAATCGCCATCGCGAGCAAAAGAATCAAGGGACGCTTATATGTTCTCAGTTTAGGTCAAATATCCCTTGTATCTACACGTATTTGTCTAAGTGTTCTTTTTCAAGTGTCTAGTGATTAAATTCAACGTTGTTTATGAAGTGAGAGTCAAGCTTGGCAATTTCAAAACACGCGAGGTTGGTGTATGTAAAATATAAACATAAGGTTTATATTTGAAACGTCACAAATTGAGGTTATTTTTCACTTTTCAATTCTTTTAAAACAAATAGTCGGGGTTAATTCGTATTTGAATTGTCGAAAGAGCGTCTAGGGGATGCTCCCGGATCTATAGACCGTACAATTAATCAATTAATTTTGATAAATCAAATTTCCTCCTCGTTTCTAAAGCCGGGTCTTAGCGAACATATTCACACAATTCGTTTAGCTCAGCTCCGCTACAAAATTAACAAGAAACGTATCACAGCCCGCCAAGTAATCACGTGTTCGGCAGAGCATAGCGCAAAAGTTGATCAAATCGAACTTTTGTAGCCGAACGATTACCGTAAATGTCAAAGATTTCAATAACATAAAACCTCAGTCTGTGTTGGTGTTTGTGTCGCTTGATTGTTGTGATCTTGCTGGCGAAAATGGATGAAGTTGAAAAATTAATTAACTTAGTAGAAGGAAAACAGGATTTATATAATATTCGTTCTGTTGACTACAAAAATGTATATACCGGTTGGGAAAATGTGAAATTAGCTATATCGCTATATCAGCGTACATACCGATTGGGAAAATGCGAAATTAGCCATATCGCTCTCAAGCGGAGAAGTTAGCGCCAATCGATGGCCCAAGGTTACCGATGTGGTTAGTTGCGAGGTAGACTGCAGTATGTGCTCGATCTTAGAGAGAATTTCTGGAGTATTTATTTTTCTTTTCTTTCATCAGAATCTGTTTATTTTCGTCGTTAGAGTTTTTTATTAATTTCCTCTAAGCTTCGTAGCAACAACAAAATAAATATGCGAAACTCTCATTTCCAGGCGACAATCGGTATATACCGCGTTAGTACCGTAGTAAATTGAACCGCTAAAATATATGGGCAGTGTTACAACGATTGCCCGCTATGAAAGTATAAGGTGGGGAGCCGCGCGAAGCGTATCGGGGACGCTCCTAGCACAAGCGACAACATTATTCGCTATATGTATGGGACTCGCGCCTGTAAATGATGTATATATGTACGTATATACCCTAGTATATACGCTAGCTATATGTATGCTGATATTTCACATTTTCCCAATCGGTATAAGAAAAAGAGCATGGGAGGAAATAGGGAAAAAATGATTTGGTCAGGTAAGTATTGCTTTTCTTACTATAAATTTATCTAAATAACTTCTACCTAGCACTAATTAGTTATTAAATAATTAAATTCTACATATTTGTTTGGATGATTTATTACCGATTAATAATATTTGTTTTATTAGCAGCAAAACAAATATTGGTAATCCAAGTATAAATAGAAATACAAGCCTGGGTGAGGCCTCTTGTTCCACCTCCAATGATTCTATATTGCTAGATTGTACGTTGTTGATTGTTTCTTTTGTTGCTTAGAAAGAATATTTGTTGAATACGTACTTATTATTAGGACTAATTGATAGTAATGATTACAAAATATTTTTGAAACATGAAAAAATTAAACTTTAGATGATGTATTGTCTCCGACTGACACTTATCTGGAGGAAGAACTGTCGGTAACAGATGTAGAATCGGTATCAACGCAGGAACAAGTAGTCGCAGTTATGGACAATACACTCTCATCTTCATTAAGAGCAGCATCATCTAGTTCGACTGAAATCGTAGAAAAGCTAACAACTCAACGGAAAAGTAAATTCCTACCATCGTCTATTCAGTTGAACTAAATTTATTACTTTTAGAGACCAAATCAGCTTCTAAAATAGAAGAACTGGTGCCGAAGGAATTAGAAAAAGAGTTAGATAATCTTGACCACTTTTTTATGAGCGTAGCCGCAGATGTGCGAACATTAGATAAGAAAACTCAAGCGAAATTAAAAATAGATATCCAGAAATTAATTTTCAATGCAATGTATCCAAAATAATAGATAGTAATATACAGCTAGTACTGTTTTTTTTTTTTTGTTTTTCATATATGAATAAATGATGTATTAGTATATTTTATTTATTTTATTATATTCTTTTGACAGAAACATTAGTCTTATTAAACTCTATTCTGCAAAACTATTTCTAACTGCTTCTGCAGAACGAATATGAGTATTTGTTCCAACTTGCGAAATATCTTGTAACGCATTTGATGCAGGATGCTGTTGCTTCTCACTACTCTGCACTCTATAGTTGTTTTGATTTAAGAAATTATGTAGACAGACTGTTGCATGTATAATTTTTGTATTTCGTTACATAAAATGGGTCGTTTATATATATATTAAAGCGTGCAGATATAATTTCAAAACAATTTTCAATTACTCTCCGAACGCGAGAGTTTGAAATTAAAATTATCCTTTCTCCCCTCCAAAGGATCCCTTCATCTGCTACTATTACATGAGGCAGGGATGTTGAGATATGCGGTTAGGGCTCGTCTGGTGGAAAAGGTAAAGTTTTATTAACTAAACTATTACCAAATTTTGAATTTTTAAATATACTACCATCACTTTGTCTACTACAGTAAAATTGTAATTGGCATCACAACAGGCCAATAGTGCTAAACTGTAGGTTCGTTTGTAGTTAAAATTTTCTGAGCCTGTATTTGGGAAGGCCTAAAAGAACAGCTTTATGTTTGAAAGAACTACTAAGATTATCGTTCAGTTTCTTTGATATCTATATCGATACATGCTTTCCATGTAAAGCTCCGATACAATGCGGAAAGTTCCATTGTTGCTCAAACTCGACGGCTATTTGCCGAAAATATGCTTCTGTAAACGATTTGATGACGACTGGTGATAATCGACGCCATACAGCTGCACACACTTCTGTAATTGACACAGTGGTTTTTCCTATAAACATATAAGCAGGTTAATATCGTAATAAGTAGTACATATTCTGCAACATACCAATACGAAACAAATACGTTATTGACATCATGCCATCACCAGTGGCTAAATATCTTCAAAATGTTACATAGGTAAATAAGCAATTGACCCAATGTTTGTATGAAACAGTTCGCTAGATTTCTAATTTTTATCACTTCTTGATTATTCAGAACGTTGCAAAGGTTATAAGATAAAAACGAAAGGTACATAAACAAGCAATTTACATTCCGTTTATAGTCTGAATTATTTGTTATCTTCGATAATACTAACATGTAATCTAATTTTATGTTGTAGCATTTTAATGTTATCATTTAGAATTACTTCCTATCTATTGCATTCGATATCAACATTAAATGTTTAGTTGGATTTTTCTCAGAATTTTTGTTATACAACCTTAAGATTTATTTGCATGATCATAAAGGGAATACAAATCACTATCAGAGTCCACTACTAAAAGTCTATATTGCCATTTGAAATTTTTTATGATGACGTGATAACTAGAGTTGGCCACGCGCGCCAACGGGCAGCGGCGTTGTTTCGATTAGGCCTCGGGTTCCACTAGAGCTATTGTGTGTAGATGTGTGCTGTCGTAAATACTTTCGCGTAGTTGTTAAATAAATATAAAATAATGCGTGCTCAAACACTTACCATTTTAAGAGTCCTCCGTGAAATCGCAAAGTGAATAATGTCTGTTAAATATCTGCAACATTGCAAAGAACGAACGTTCTACATCTAGTGACGTTATATTTGCGTAATTAAAATATTCTTTGAAACAACTTAACAGTTCTTCACAAATGTGTCTTAATGTGCCAAAATCAGAATCTTTCTCTAAAACACTTTCATATTTTTCTAGAACACAAATATTTTTGCGTCTTCTATCGCGCATAACTGTGCGTGAACATGTTGTACTATTTGCATAGATTCCACTAACGACACCGAAGGATCTTGTAACTGTTCCATTGCCTCCGCTGGTCCGAAGTAATTGTTGTGAATAATTTTTAAATCCGTTTTAACCCGACTATCTTGAAATTTCGACTGGCTTTTCTTGATAGCGACAGCTTCCTTTGGATCGAATTGTAAAACCACGTTCTTAATATTCTCATAATATTTATAATAATAAAACGCAGCATTTAACCAAGTTCCTCAACGTGTAAGAATAGGTTCTGGTGACTCAGGTATACGGGGGCACAGTCTGTGAAATTCGCGAATACGTTTCGGGGATTTGACAAACACTGCTTTTGTATGCGCTATTAAAGCGTCTATCTCAGGATAACATTTTCTGATACCATCTGCCACAAGATTGAGAGCATGAATTTTACACGTAATGTGTAACAAGTTAACAGAATGCTTTTTAAGAGACCGGCCTACAGAAACCATGTTTGCGGCACCATCACTCATAAACATCAACAGTTGGTTTGTTGAAAGTTCATACTTTTCCAATGTATTTAACACTAACTTTACAATTACTTCGGCAGTACATTGTTGTATTCGTCTGGAAGCTAATAGAATTGAAGGTGATGATTGCCGCGGTTCCATTTTACGTGCCATTATATTAACGACCGAATGATTTTTACGATCTGTCGTTTCGTCCACACATAACCACATTTGTTTTCTTTCAACTCCGATTTAATTCTTTTTTCAACATATTCACGAGCAGATGGCACTATCCTTCGTAACGATGTCCGACTTGGTAATTTGTACTCCGAATAGTTATGCCAAAACAAGACAAACGCTTCCTTGTCTAATAAATTAAACGATATATTATATAATAAAAGTAACACATAAATTAAATATAAATTTGTCATAGTCTCGTGTGCAAGTTTTTTGAAGCATGCCGTTCACTGTTTACGTGCCGTAGACAGTCCCTCTTGGATCAACTCATTAACGGGACATTACATACTACACATTCAATTTTAGCGCCATCATACGTTAAGTCAGGAATTTCGACTAAAAATTCTCTAACTTGGTCCGCCTTGGGTCGTTTGCGCGACGTACGCAACATTTCTAAACAACACGTATCGCGCTGGAAGGTCGAAGCTACACTGAGGCTTGTATGTAACCGTATAGATACGACGCAGCTGCCTGTTGGCGCACGTGGCCAACTCTAGTCATAACAACAAAAACAAATGAAAGTCGGAAGGCGAATCGCATATATTAATTTGTATTTTTAAAATCGACGTGTTTCAGCGTTTTTGAAAGAAACGGTTCAGTGCGCTTTTTTTTTTATAACATTCCATACTTTAATACCATACTGTATATATGAGCTAATAGCCTGTCAAACAATGCATTCTATATAAATTAATATAAGATTCTGTTTCGTGAAGTCGCATTTGTGTACTTAAATTGTTAAATGCGCCTTCCACTTCTCTATTTCTAATAAATAATTTTGTGTGTTTTCGCTTTATTAAAAATGTATAATACAGGGTGTTAACTAATTGGCTGAAAATGGACTCGTAGCGATATTGTCCGCATTGTGAGTTGAAAATCTTAATATGAAATTTTCGTAAATGTCGTTTGGCTACAGGGTAAATTTTTGTAATTCAGAATTTTGGCAACGTTACATGACGTTTAATTAAATAAGACTATTTATTGATTCAACAAAGTAAATTAAAACAAAGATAGCAAATAGTAACCATGATAACGAACATTTTAAAAAATTATTATGACAAATTTTCAAAATGAAAACCATTAACTTCGATACAGCGTTGAAGTCTCCGAGGAATAGCATTTTTGACTGATTGTAACATTTCGGGAGTAATTAGGTGGACGGCTGCGTTAATTTTGTTCCTCACGTCTTGTTGATTTATTGCTGGTGTCGCATAAACTTTATCCTTTAGAAATCCCCAAACAAAGAAATCGGAGGGATTAAGATCTGGAGATCTCGCAGGCCATGCAATGAGACCATTATGGGCAATAATTCTGTCCCAAAAATGTTCCTGCAGCCAGATGCGTACGGTACGTGCATTATGAGCAGGAGCTCCGTCATGCATGTAATACATGTTTGGTCTTAGCACTAAAGGTAAATTGTCTAACATTTCTTCTAAGACATTTATATAGCCTTCAGCATTTAATCTATTTTGAATAAATATTGGACCAATAACCTGCAAATTTATAATTCCGAGGCAAATATTAACACAGAATTTACGTTGCATGAGGATTTTCGTCTGCCCAAAAATGCGTATTGTGAATGTTAAAACAACCATCTCTTGTAAATGTGCATTCGTCTGTCCATAATATTTTTTGAAAAAAATCTGGTTATCTATTTATTAATGCCATCATTCTATTACAGTAATTTACTCTAGCAACGTTATTTTCGAGATATAACGGTTGCACTTTTGTTGAATGGTTTGGCTGCAGAAGATTCTCAGTAAGTACAGAATGTACAGTGCTATTGGACATATTAAAAGTTCTACCAATTTCTCTCGTGCTAAGTTGAGGGTCTTCGTACACAGCTTCCAAAATACGTTTTTCAACATCCGCTGGTGCTCCTGCATTATTACTAGAGTAACCTAAACTTGCGGATTCGCATAGGCGTCGGTATTACGGGTTAATATAAGAATACGAAAAATTCATAAATAAACTAAACCGGTAGAGAAGCAGGCATGTAGTGTCGACCTTGAATATAAATCATGTTAAACCGCGCTGAGAGAGATTTCGTTTTAGTACCGGTTGAGCTGTTGCAGAGATTAGTCGAACGGTCAAGGTTGTGTACTTACGTGTCGCTTTTGAAAATATAGCTGGTGTTTTTTGTGTGTTATAGTATTATACCAAGTACATAGTTAGTGTATCGTTTCATATAGAACTAATATTTACATACCTAAGAAAACAATGCCTCGTAATAGATTTGCTACTAATGTACATAAGTATATGTCACTTTTTCCCCATTTAAAATATGACGGTAGTGCAGTTTTTTGCTTAATATGCAATATTCGTTTGGCTGCATTGGACAGAACTGATTGCCAGAGGCATGTCAATGGTATTAAGCATATGAGAAATGCAAGAACTGAAATACCTTATACACTATTCCTCATACATTTATTAATTATGTTTACCTCTTGTAATCTTCCGTTGTCGTTGGTGAGAAAAGCAGCTTTTAAAACGTTTTGGCGACAATACGTTCCAAAGTACCCATTACCCTCACAAACACAATTACAGAATCATTTGCCGCGAATGAAAGAGATGCTAGAAAATGTGTATAAACGTGATTTGTGTTCCAGAAAAATATGGATTACTGTGGACGAGACGACCGATATAAAGAAAAACAGTATTGTGAATGTAATAGCTCGCGTTTTATCTAGCGAGAACACAGCATCTCGATATCTGTTAGCTTGCAAACGTGTTCAACAATGTACCGCGGAAAATATTCAAAAAGTGATAATGAACGCTTTGAAAAAATTTAAAATTCCCCAAGATCAAGTTGTGATGATTGTGACAGTGCAGCAACGATGTTAAGTGTTGGGCGATCCTTAAAACATATATTTCCTAACTTAATACATATAACCTGCGTGCTGCATGCTTTGCATTTAGTTGGTGAAGTTGTTCGACAACATTACGGAAACGTTGATCGGATGATTGGAAGTACTAAAGCAGTGTTTCGTAAATCTTCTAAACGTTTAAAAGAATTTCGTAAATTTTGTCCAGGTATTCCAGAACCTTCTGAACCAATTTTAACGCGATGGGGTACTTGGCTAACAGCAGCTTCTTACTATTTGATCCATTTTCAACAAATTCAATCAGTTATAATGCGATTTAATCGGAATGAATCCAAAGCAATTAGAGAAAGTCAAAGAGAATTTCAAATTCCTCAACTTTTAGAAGATTTAACAACAATATGTACCGATTATACAGTATTACTAGATGCCATCAGAAAACTACAATGTACTGAATTGTCATTGCAGGAATCATTAGACATAGTGGAGAGTGTAACAAATAAATTACACACATTAAATGATACGCCAGGATTATGCGCTAGTCAAAAGTTGGCAGATGTTTTAAGGAAAAATCCCGATTTTAATACTTTAGAGGCCGTTTATAATAAGTGTAAGAATAGTGAACTTTTAAGTGATTTTGAAAAACAGTTTCTACATGCAAATGTAACTTCTTTAGATGTGGAGAGATCGTTTTCTACGTATAAGAATATTTTTTCTTGTCGACGCACAAGGTTTAAAGAAGTAACTGTGGAAACATATGCAATGATGCAAGTTTACAGTAGTTCACATCCTGATGCCTCTAATTTGTTGAATAATTAGCAAGTAAGTTTATTTATGAATTTTTCGTATTCTTATATTAACCCGTAATACCGACGCCTATGCGAATCCGCAAGTTTTGGTTACTCTAATTATTACGCATAGGTACAAATGTACCTGTTTCTCTTAACCGAGTCTTCTAATTGTATTGTAAGAAGGCACACGACGATTTGGATATCTCACTCCATATTCCTCTACGGCTGCATAAGCGTTTCCATTACAGAAGCCAAACACCATGTACATGTCGACGTATTCATTAAAAGTAAAATCCATTGTAATAGCAACATAAAACCAATAACCTAATTATAGCAAAAGTGAAGTACAATGGATGTAATGTTCTACTTTGACACTTACAAAAATGACAACTAGCAATCAAAAAATAGTTATGTCAATTTTCATAAATACATATTACATTGTTGTCAGATCTATTTTTTTATAATTTTCCCTAAAAGAAAAAATGCTAAATTCTCAATTAAGTAATGAAACGGTAGCGAAATTCTAGCATTCTTTACCAATGGTTTCCTCAATGTCAATAATTGACATAAAATCCCAAACATTGAAAGATTTATCTACTTCTAATATTCGAAATTCTGAACTTTGATGAGCCGGTGTAACCAAATGAGGATTTTTATAAGATTTTTATATTAGGATTTTCAACTCAAAATTATACGGACAATATCGCTACGAGCCCATTTTCCGCCAATTACCGAACACCCGGTATAAATAAATATAGCACAGTACTTGCTCTCGTTGTCGACTCATGACTACTTCAAAAAGAAACTTCGTTTTAATAGAATGATTTCATAGGTTATGTTATTCTCATTTGAACCGCTCCGCTCGTCGAATATGAAAATTTCACCAAGACCATATACAGAAAACAAGCTGAGCTGAGCAAAACGAGGTTTGCAAAGCCGCTAAGACGCACCTTAACATTACAGTATGTTAAATTTACTTTGCCAATAAAACGCTTTAATTTTATGTACATTTTTTAATAACGGGGAGTTTATTACTGATATCATCTAATCTTCATAAGGCTAATAAATAACAAGAAAACTGTTTACAATTAATTGGATTGCCCACTGTAATTATTGGAATTAGAATATGTGTAAGATTATTTCCTTGCTGTTGTTATGTACACATTGCGGATCGGTACCGTCTCTATCATCGACGCTTGAGACAGAGCGGGGTATCGTGGCCCGCTCTATCCCAAGCGTCGATGATAAAGGCGGTCCCGATCCGGAGTGTGGTTATGTATTTATTAACATCCATATGTTTTTATTAAGAGAAATTCTAATTTATTTAAATGTTGCACTAGGTCAATCAGCTACCTCAACAACAGACAAAGAGAATGCAAGTGAGGAGTGTAATAAAAAGGAAAAGAGCGTCGTCGACTTAACTATTTCTGATTCAGATGACGATGAACCGTTGGCTAAGCGAAGAGCTACAAATCCCAAACCAGACTCGACGATTAAGTTTTCCGGTGAGTTTTGTTAGTATGCTTTTGCGCGATAGTGGAACTACAAATTTCCGTACTCTACCTGTGGTAAATACGGTACAGACACACAGTATTCGTTTTTCGCTTCTTTTACGAGCCTGTTTTGTATATAAGTTGCATACCCGTTACGTTATAGAGTTGTAGTTCTAATTGGGAGTATTGGTGATAGTACGACATGTGAAACTCAAAAGTTATAAATGTCAAACAGAAATAACCGTAGACTTAATATATACTCTGTACTATGGTAAAATAGTATCGTAAGTTACCTTTTAGTTTTCATTAATTGTTTATTCCATAATTAATTGCTATTGAAATGGATTTTAAATTTCATTTATTTGCATTAGGATATACACGATTATATGCGTTGAAAGAAATATGTTGCTAGACCCTTCTGGTTTTGTAATCGAGAGAAAATGTACTCCTTGGCGCTAATTTTTCTTATTGCAGTTACGTAATAATTATGATTATTATTCTGGAACATTTTTGTAGTCGAGTAAGTTTGTAGTCGGCTGGGCAAGAATACTCTCCCAATATATTTACGAATTACAATTACTTAACACCTTAATTTAATTATGAAACGAAACTTTTCAGATTACTCTCGCGCATGAGTTCACTGAAATCGTTTTTAAGTCCAGCGCAAAGAGTTTATTCGCAAGGGAAAAAATTGAAACGAAGGAGAAATAAACCTATTTGTCTGTAGAATGTGAAAAAAGAAGTATAAGCATGAAATAATAAAATTTCCTTTTTGTTTTCAACATTCAGCTAATTTTTGTATGGACGACATACACCAGGACATTTGGCAATTTTCAAATTTATGAATCAGTTTACTTTATACATATTTTATATTTAAAAAGGAGAGTAACATAATAAAACTTCCAAGTACCTACTTTGGTAACCAAAATTTTTATGCAATCTGATTCAGTAGTCTCAAGAAGTGCATCGCTCATTTTCATGGATATCATAAGCAATAGGGAACAATTGGGACAAAAATTTTAAATAGGAAAAAGTTACTATAATTCATAACTAACCTGGGCAAATCTGCGATAACAACCAGAGGCGTGGCGAGCGCATAAAAGTTTACACATAAAATAGAAGGTAAGAAATAATTTATAAAACGTGCTGAAACACTTACCGTTTTAAAAGTCTTCCGTGAAATCACAGACAATCTGTTAAATATTTGAATCATTAGATATGTTTCCACAGCTGTTTCAGTCAAGTGAATACGATGTGCGGAATAAATGTTTTTTAATGCCGAAAACGACCGTTCGACATGTAGTAATGTTATATTTGCATATATAAAATAATAATAATTTGAAACAACTTAATGCATCTTCACACGCACCTTCACAAGTTTGTCTTAATATAAGAAAATCGGAGTTTTCTCTAAAGCACTTTCAAATTTTCACCACCTTTAAAATCTCATCGGTAGTACAATTTATAACTCTTTTGGAAGCAAGTAAGAAGGAGGATGACGGTCGATGTGGTTCCATTGTACGTACCATTACATTAACCACAGAATGTTTTTGACGATCTGTTGTTTCGTCCACACACAACCACAGTCTTTTATCTTTCAATTCCGTTTTCATTCTCTTTTCTATATGTTCACGAACAAATGGCACTACATTTCGTATAGATATCCGACTAGGTAATTTACAGTCCGCATATTTATTCCAGAAGGAGACAAATGCTTCTTTGTCTAGTAAACGAAAATAAGAGTAACACATAAATCAAATGTAAATTTTTCTTGGTCTCGTATGCCACTTTTTGCAGAAGAATGCTGTTTGCTTTCGATGAGACGTTGACAATGGCTTCTGGACCAACACATTAAAGGGATTCTACAAAGTAGACATTGAATTTTAGCGCCATCAAAAATTATGTCCGGCATGTCCACTATGAAGTTTTTAACTGTGTCTGCCATTGGTCGTTTTCGCGACGTACCTAACTGCGACATTTTTAAAGCAAACATAGGCCTACAATTACGAAATAAGTTACGACAGCCTACACATACACAGAACTGCTCGCATACAGCATCGATTTAGTACTGACGCTGTTACTGCTGTTTGCCCAGTCTACTCATAACTCATAAGTATATATTGTATGAAAACATGTATCAGCAAAGAAACTAGTTTTTTTTTCCCAAACGGCCACTATAAAGAATTGAAAATGCAGCAAAATTCAAATTATTCCAAGCGGCCCTAAACACGCCGCTATTGGTCATGACGTAAATGGTTTTAGTCCGTCTATGTGACAAGCAGATGGTGACCATTTACATGTTTTCGTCGGTATTTCTTCTAGGATTCTAGGATTAATAACTCTTATTAATAAATTTTTGTTAATTAGCTTGGCTTGTGGTTAACTTAACATACCTACTATCACTAAAGCCTGTTTTGCACGCCGTGATTTATTGGCCAATTAATTGAACAAGTTCTGGGCCGTGGAACAACGCTGCTTTACATGCTACAATAAATTGGACAATTTTTAACGTTTATTCGTTTGGTTTTATTAATAGTTAGACGGGGGAATTATTAAATAGAAAATTTTTATCTGCATATAAAAATAGATTGGCAATCTGCTTTTGTTCAACGTTTTGGCAGTTTTGGTGCAGGCACCAATATCGTTAAACCTACTACGGTTAGTTAATTTGCAATATCATAATCGTCCTAATTTTTCGAAATTTATCACTTTAAAAACACTAAACAAAATTCGTAGGCGCTTTTCTGTTACTAGGTCGGTGTTACAACAAGCAAAATTAGTGAAAAATTGTCAGAAAATCGTGACAAAAATGGAAATGTTCTATTCAATTCAATTCAATTAATCGTACGATAAATTGTTCAAGAAATCGTACCGATTTTTGCTGTTTTACACGATACGATAAAATGGAAGATCAACTTGTTCAATTAATTAGCCAATAAATTTGGCCGCATAAAACAAGCTTAAAGAAGGATATTCCAAAGGTCAATCCAACAATCTACCCTTTGTTGATATGTTTATGGTAGCAAATTTTATTAAAAATTAAATTGGAGACGTTTTTACCGTTGTACTTTTGCAAAGTGGCACCAGGCAGTACTTAAAGTATTTTCTTCCATAATAAAAGTTTAAAATTTACAATATGTAACAAAACAACTATCAACAACAATCGCAGAAAAACAACACGGCAATCAACATGCAAACAATGAGAATATCGTGGAATATCGGTACCACATCGGCTCAGTTGGGCACGTCGGAAAGTTATCGAGGCAAAATCGTACGCTATGATGTCAGCCGGTTTAGCGGGCTTGGGAGGTCGTTTAAAATGCTTTCGGGACCCGCGAAACATTAGACACTTTTACCAAGTTATTGGTTTTTAAGGGATAATACCTGGCGAATATTCTTTTTAGACATAAGGAAATGATATTATCGATACAAAAAAATTGGCAGGATATAAACAAGGTGTAGAGACTGAGTTCGTTCCGTATAGAATTTGAAATGTTTGTAAAATGTTTCATTATGTTGTTTATGTATTGTGTAAGGTTTTATTTAAAATATTAACTTTTCTAAATTACGAACGTTAATTATAGAAAGGACTTCATTATTAGAAAACTATGACCTCTGACGAAGAAATTCCGCATATTACCAACTTCGTAGACATATTAACTGCATGCATATGCACGAGAATGATGAACACAGTAAACCATCCCAAAACCGTAGAAGATTACTTACTTACGCCGAGAAAAAACTTGTTGGTAGGTTTTATGTCTAGAAGGCATAGAAGACCGCCATCATATGAAGCTTTAGTAGAAAGTTTAAAACACCTTGTATTTTTACTAAATTCTTAAGAAGCATTAAATAAAAAAAATACACACAAACAATATTTAAATGGGCATTTTTATATAATCCGTCGTACCCAGAAGATTAAAAAAATCAACATTAACACTAAATAAACTATGGTTTTTAGGTTCAATAAACAAGTAACCCAATTCATTCCAAATAAATAGCTATAAATACAAAAATTGCCTTTTAGAAAAATCCCAAATTCAATCATATTCGTTTAATTTTTGATCACTCTCATGTTTAGATAAAACGATGCTGCGTGCGGCAGTCTCGCAGTGCAACATTCAACTATAGCGTTCGGGCGTTACCACCGAAACTAGAAGGCCTAACCGCTCTTCGATGACGTCACGTTGGGTTGGTGATGTATCGCCGTGCACGATATTAGCCTAAGCGGTAAAGAAATCGTTTTTTTGCATTTCTTTTTTAAATTTTCAAGAGCTTCTAGTTTAAAGAGGATGCCAGTCGTCAACTGAGTCCTTTGCATCCCATTCTATTTTATTTTGGAAAAACGATATTTCAAAACAAAAACCCAAACACCTAACTGAGCACCGTTTTCGTGAAAGGTGTATTTGTGGTTGATATTTAATCGACTAATTATTATTATTTGTAATTGTACATGTATTTTGGACGAAACTAAGGTTGAAATGATACAGTAATTGCAATTTTATTCGAAATTTTGTTCAATTTCACGAGAAAATTTATAGACATGCTATTTAACCAGGGTCTGTAATTTCCTATTATGTGGTGTTTTACTTAATCTATCTTTCCTATTACGTGTTTTTTACCTAATCTAACATCTTCACGTTTTTTGTCAAATACAACGGACCGTTAGGGAATTGAGTTGGAATAGCATCTTTTTTAAGCCTAGGATATTTTTAACTTACAGTTATAGTTTCACCGGTCCTTGAATCTGTAGCGGTTGAAAAATAAGTAATATCTTCTTTTATTTACAAAGTGTAACTCACAAACAAAACATACAAAACAGCCATGTTAGGTTAGGTTACCTCGTTTTTATCGGTTCAGGAAAGGTTTTATCGCTTGTACAACACTAGAAAAACATTGCAGGTATCACCAACAAAGTACGGAAACATCACTACACAGTATTTTTTTAAAATAAAACCAATATAATTTGGATAAACCAATTCAAAACGCAGAGAACGTGTAAACGTGTTTATGGCTGATCGACGGCCTACTTCAAAATACGTCACAGCCTGCTGACGTCAAAGCGCGTAGGCCTTGTATATATCGTTGGTAACGGTTCGAGTCGCTTCCGACTGGCCGGTGTAAGGCATTTCATATTTCAAACAAAAACATGTACTTGCTGAAATATCTTACCTTTCGAAAATTTTCTCAAATGCGTTTTGGGTTTATAACTAGAACCAAGGAATTTAATTTAAGAATTACGTTATTAGCGAAATATAGGAAATGAGTCTAAAGGAGTGCATTTCAATATCGTTGTATTATCATTTACGTATATAACTTGTGTAACTGTGTATATTCATAAAGCTTTTATTCTGTTTAAAGAAGACAATTTTTTTTGTTAATTTTCCTTGTTTAGTTTTTCATGGTTAGCAATTTCTGATGGAATAACTACTAACAACTATATAAAAATGCCCAAGTTCATATTAAAGCGTAGAGCAAGTTTATTTCTAACACCTTTCCTTATATTAGATGGTTGTGCTTGTTTATTTTTAAACTGAAGTTGTCTAGACTGTTCCTACCCCTAAATCTTAAATTCCAGGGTGTGACTGGGGAAGTCTAGAAATCGGTGGTGCTCCGCTTCTCCCTTAACTTACTACAAATTAGTAAGTAAAACTGATACTATTGTTCCTGTATGTGTATAGAAAAAATACATATTTTTATATTCTTTTTATACTTATGTGTAACACATATAATTGTCTATGCGTCTTTTAAGCTTAAAATGTGACATAATAAAATGAGAATATAAATTGTTAATATTAGATGTATAGGAAATATTCATAAAAATGATTTTAATTTAATTTTAAATCTTATTGAAAAACACAACCATACATGCGCAATATTTTCAAATTATTTAATGCATTATTTTAATGATAGTAATTTCAATTCCATTTGAATTATATGGTGATTTAATTAATTAGGTCAATCAAATTCTTGCGAAACTGGCGAAACTTTTCCACGAATAACATGCATGTTGTAAATATCGCGATATTTATATTATTTTTCTATTAATAGAGCGATCTTATTCTTTGTTGCTTGTTATATTGGAAATTTGAACACGTTTTTGAAAGATTTTGTGACACAAATATGTTTCATACCAAAACAGCTGAGTAATAGGAGTTAAATTATAGCTAACAATAAGTTGTTTAAGAGGATTTATTATTTAGGTATCATAAGACATTTTTATTATACTTAAGACATAATAAATAATTACGTGTATATATCTCGTCTTTATATGAAAATATTTGCAGCTTTTTGCGTTCCATATACCAGGAATGTATTCTTTTTTAACCTTTGATTTTACCTACAGAATTACTGAATTACTTTCGTAGTAACGTAGTAATGTTATGTGTTCTATAATAAAGTAAATACGTACGTATAAAGAAAATGAAAGTTGCTATATAGGGTATTTCAGAAATAACTCTCCATCAGCCTCCAGGTAATAGCCGTAATTACATGGAATTTAAAAGTTAAATACATCAGGGATCTATCTTTAAGCACGTCAGAAAAAATAAGATCTAATTCTAATGGGCGAGTGCAGACCTCTGCAACGTATGTTCGAATTCGAATGCGAGGTAGTGGGTTGAGCGATGGATGGTGATGGTGCACTGCATTAAATTCGGTTAGGCCGCTTTCTCACGGGTCGGTACGTACAGTCATAGGGAAGACACTCGGTATGCAGAGCAAATGTCGCATTCATATTTTTTATGAATGTATCTCTGCATACTGCTTATCTGCAAATTTTTAGGCGGTAAATGTTTTTTACCGCCCTCTTCTTCACTAGACAACTGTGCTCTGAATGATGAAGGTTCATGTGAAAAGTTAGTGCGGTATACCATCGTTGCGATATTTGCTGCTCTGCTGCTATACCGGCTCGTAAGAAAGCGTGCAGTATAGTTATTTGGTACAGCATGTCACAGTTTACCTCGCGGACATATTTAGACGTCACCAAAATAAGACGTGTTTACGAAAATCAGTTTCCAGCTCAACGAATGTCGTAAAAGAAACGGTGCAGATGCTGAGAAACTTTTTCCTCGGACTTACCACCGTGTTCCAACGTACAATTGTTTTTAAACTTTTTGGAAAATACATAGTCACAATTATCAGAAGAGGTTCCTCTGGCAATTAGTGCACAGGTGTCGTTTATACATGATGGGGCACCACCTCACGTGTTGTGCGTAATTTTTTAAACGTTGCATGTCCATGGTGGATTGGACGGGATGATTGCACGCAGCCCGGACTTAAATAACTTACACTTCTTTTGTGGGGCTTGGTGAAGCATTTAGTACACGCTAGAAGAGCTTTGCCAAGGAATTTTTGATGCCGGAACGCGTATTCAAGAAGAGATGCAAAATTTTAATTTGGATGAAAATTTCAATTGGCGAATAGGGGCGTTAGGGAACCTAGCAGGAAATAAGGAATTTATTCAATGGAACCTATCCTCATCGGCCCACAATAAATCTTGTGTAAGCGAACTCCTCAAAAATTCAACGAAACAGGAAGTGTAAGAGACAAACCAGGCAAACCAAAAATAAGTACTGGTGGTGATGAGGCTCTGGATATTCCAATTGACCTACAGGATAATCCAAATCGATCACTTCGACAGTTTGGGTTAGACCATAGTATGTGTTAGCAGTCAGCTGCGAATTTATTTAAAAGCGAAAAGATTAATTCCTTCAAGATTCACCTAGTTCAAGAACTGACAGAAGATGACTTCGATAGACGAAGTTTTTCGAAATTTTGATGGATAAGTGCAATGTTGATTCCGCGTTTACACATAACATCTTTCTGTTGATGAAACTACCCTTATGCTGAATGGCACCGTGAATAGATACTGGTCTGCAGTTAATCCCCGATGGGTGGCCGCAGTACGCACGCAAAAACCAGAAAAAGATAGTTTGGGTGGGTTTTCTAAGTCGCAACATTATTGCGCCATCTTTTTTTATTAATGGGAACCTTACGAAGCGTACCAACTTTACTTGGAGTTAATACGCGAACAAATTATTCCACGATTAGGAAACCTTTATCCAGATCGAAGAAATATCTGATTTCAACAGAATGGGACCCCCGCGAATTTTGCTTTAAAAGTACGCCAAATTTTAAATGAAATGTTTCCAAATCAGTGGATACGAAGGAGAGGCGAAATAGAGCGACCCGCTAGATCCCAAAACCTCACTCCTTTGGACTTCTATTTGTGAGGTTATTTGAAGAATAATGTTTACAAAAATAGGGTGCTTAATATTAAAGATTTAAAGACGAATTAGAAATCAGGTGGGATACTTCTGACAATATTTTTACGGGAATATAGAGCCAGACTTGGCTATTGCCTCACTAACAAGGCAAACATTTTAAACATCTCGCAAGATCGTCTCGGTGGTCGAACGGTTAGCATACTTACCTCTCGATTCGAACGGCGGTCGAGACAGTTGCTTTTTAAATACGGATAAAATTCGGAATATGCCTTCTTCTCGGACAAAGAAGTAAAATCGTAGCCTCCGTGTCAATACGATGTTTGGCACGTTCAAAATCCCTACCAAAGGTTGGAACACCTCTGGATTCGGCAAAATTCTAGTAGGGTCGGCTAATGATCATAGTAATCGATGCCTAGAAGTGCGAGGTGTATTCCGTAACCCGACGCTTCGCCCAATAATATAAGAACAACAAGAACATCTCGCAAATCAAATGTTGATTGTGTTCTTGTTCATTTATTTAAAATTTGTATTCAGGTGTCATTTTAACAGATAAACCCATTGAACTTTATGTAGTTCAATTTATCTTTCAGAGGACTATTAGAATCTTCAAAAATATACAGGCTGTTCCATTAAAAAAAAAATAAATGAAATAACATAAAGAAGGCATTTTTCTGACTCACTCTGTATAGTTAGAGAAACGGTTTTACACCTCCAAGGTATGTCGTTTTTATCTACATCGATGTGCCAATTTAAAAAACAAAACATTTAGTAGTTTTTGAAATATTTGCAATATTTTAGACTTTTCTATCATAGTGTATACGAGGATGGTATGAGTATAAGTGCCCGTGTTTGTAAACAGATGGCGCTTTGTATCAAAATCTGCATTACCGGCTGTGAGTACTATTCTTTAGTTAACGTATGTCAAAATTTCGGAGATTCATCGAGTAGTGTTGTTTTAAGAGTTGTTGAAAGTTTATATATTTATGGAATCATAAAATAAACAATACCGGTCAGTGATTCGATTACCCTTTTTTGGATGGGAAAACGTGTAGAGAAAGCAAGGAGAAGTTGGCTGCAGTTTATAAGGACCATGCACCTTCGATAACTGCCATCAGATACTGGTTTAATGAATTTAAGCGTGGCCGAACATCCACCTTTGATGAGGAGCGCCCAGGATCTCCCAATGGAGTCACTACGAACGATATAATCAATAAAGTTCATGATATCGTGTTAGCAGACCGCCGGGAGAAGATTAGAGAAATTGCTAAAACGATGAACATCTCAGTTGAGTATGACAAAGCTATCGGAGAGATGGATGCCGCGTCTGCTGGCGATTGATCAAAAACGAAATCGCGTGATAACTTCCAAGCAATTTTTGGACAAGTTTAAAAGCAATACGAGTGAATTTCTGCGGTATTATGTGACTGTAGATGAGATATGGATACATCGCTACACGCCAGAAACTAAAGGTCGATCAGTCGGCAAAATGTGTTTTTCCCGACGAACGTCACTAAAGAAGGCAAAGACGATTCCATTAGCCGGAAAAGTTATGGCGACGATTTTTTGGGATTCGCAAGGCATAATCTTAATTGATTATTTGGAGAAGGAAAAGACAATTACGGGACAGTACCTAGCTGATTTATTGGACCGATTCGACGATTAACTAAGGAGAAAAAGACCCCATCTAGCGAAGAAATAAATTCTTTACCATCATGATAATGCCCCGGCAAACTCATCGGCAATTGCGACAGCAAACCTAGTCCAATTACGGTACGAATTGGTGCCCCATGCACTATATT
This sequence comes from Dynastes maya, assembly GCA_029619315.2. Lineage (NCBI taxonomy): Eukaryota > Metazoa > Arthropoda > Insecta > Coleoptera > Scarabaeidae > Dynastes > Dynastes maya. The sequence continues at coordinate 299,860 of JAROYE020000023.1, forward strand.
TGCCAGATTTGCCCCCCTGTGACTATTTTCGTTTTCCAAACTTGAAAAAATGGGTTCGCGAAAACGGTTCATGTCAAATGAAGAGGTCATTGCCGAAACAGAGACCTATTTTGCAGAGTTCGACAAATCCTATTATTTGGATGGCTTAAAAAAGTTGAAACATCGCTGGACTAAGTGTATAGAGCTACAAGGAGGTAATTTTCCAGAATGTTCAGGAAGGTTCTCTGGGCCTAAAATTTTTAAATTGAAATTGCTCGAAAACGCGAGCTAACTTTTAAAAACGGTTGGCACCATTGGATTCAGCGTACTCGAATTAGGTTTACCCCCCGGGTGCCCAGCTTGTTGCATTTTGCAACTAGCACAGTGTAACTAAGGAGAAAATATTGTAGCAGCTAACTATGACTAATTGTTATTAATAATTCGTACACTCACGTCTATTGTAAGTTTGGTATTGGTAACGTTTATAAAAATCATAGCTTATTTCTCGTAATTACCGGTTAGTTTATTATTAAATTAGTTTGGAGACTACAGTATCAAATTCTGTACGGGGTCCGCTTAAAAATTACCAGCAATTTTTTTAAGATGGCGGAAAATCATACTGCTATCTTTCATTTAACCTTTCTGAATTGTACTACTAAAAATTCATGTGAGTTAACAAGGTTGCATAACTAACTGGGAAACCCCGACAACCCGGAAGTTCAGATTTTGATGAAACTTTAGAGAATGACCTAGTGCCTTGGTATAAGAACAACACAATTTTTTTAGCGGCTGAATCGCCCAATTTCGGGGTACCGTCTCCTCAAAAAATTAGCAGGATTTTTAAATGTTTGTAAATATTTCGGAAACTATAACAGATATTTTTTTTAGAACACAATTTGAAGCATATTACATAGTCTCAAAGATTGTGCAATTTATTTTCGGAAAACTATATAACAGGGTACCCGGTCTTCCTCTATATATATTTTTTCCGAAAATAATTTACATAATCCTTGAGATTTTTTAATATACTGCAAATTATGTTCTAAAAAAATTATATCTGTTATAGTCTTTCAGATATTTACAAAAATTAAAAAATTTTTACCCATTAGATTTTAATTATACGACAATTGATCCTCTTAATGTTATTGATTTGATCGGTTTAAGTAGTAGTATTTTATTATATTGACATAACTGTTCCTGCAGTACGTTAACTGTAAGTATTTATTACAAAATTTTTTTCTAGAACACTATATACATTTTCTCCTTTTCACTTACAATATAGATTCTTAATGATATTTTAGAACTTTTATAAAAGATTTAAACTATAGCTTATTAACAATTTGTTCTCCAAAAAAAAAAAAAAAACCTTTGCATTGTATTATTTTCATTACAATACTTGATTGATTGATTGATTGATTTTCCTACCAAAGCAGGGCTGGTCTTTACATCCCTAACACTGAAGTAGCTTATTGTATTATTCCTGCTTCGGTTTTGTTTTACTTTGAACAGGTTAGTTCCCGCAATCAGGTTTAAGAGCCTATGTAGTAAATCTTTCTCCATTGCTAGTTCAATTGTGCTTCGCATAGCGAATCTGCGTTGAACTAACGCTGCACATTCGAAAATAACATGAGGGGCTGTTTCCTCCTCCTCATTGCAAAGTCTACATAAGGGCTCATCTTTGTAGATCCCCATCTTATGCAAGTGGCCTCTCAAACAGCCATGTCCTGTTAATAGACATGTTGCTGCCCTAAGCTGTATCTTGTTTAATTCAAGCAGGTCAGCAGTCAGATGTTGCGACGGTCTTCCCATCATCCGTTTGCTGTGCTTTTGTCCAGCTGCATCTTTCCAATTTAATTGGTGTTGTGTTATAATCCACTCATTAATTGCACCACGCACTGCACTCTTGGTAATACCTAGACCCGGTTCAGGGCCTATATAATTCATTTTTGAACGTTCCCTCGCTAGCTGGTCTGGAATTTCATTGCCCGCTGTACCCCTATGCCCTGGCACCTACACCAGTGTGACCTTGTGTTTAGACAGAGCCACTAGGGTTTGCAGGCACTCCCATACTAGTTTGGAGGTTATATGATAAGATGCTAGTGCCTTTAAGGCTGCCTGACTGTCAGAGAGAATGCAAATTGTCTCATCTTGCGGTCGCCGACGCGGACTCCCACGCGCAATATAGCATATATTTCTGTTTGAAATACCGTGGTGTATCGCCCAAGTGATACACATACTTTGTATCCCTGGTTTTCCTCATATACACCAACGCCAGAAGTAGTGCCCGTTTTGGACCCATCTGTGTACCAGACTAGGGTTTTCGGTTTTCTCCCCTCTCCATCCCTCCATTCTTCCCAATTTAAGAAAACTTTGAAAGGTTTATCATAGGAGATCCTGGAGATTGTTGTATCACTACCCATATCATAGATAGGGTTTGTTACTACTGCTTCTATTCTGGTGTGCCCAGATCCACTGTGGGATCTCCAGTTGCTAGTATTTTTCAGTCTGTTCTTATACTCCACAAGGTACTCTTTCAGTCTCTGGAATTTCATCGAAATCTGAATTTTCGGGTTACCGGTGTTCCCTTGTTAATTATTACAACGCAGAACCCATTACAAAGTCATAACATAAAATATTTCTAGAACCATGCTTAAAACTTTGTTGGTGATCATTAGATGAAGTTTATAATGCTATATCATAAATATCATAAATGCTGTATTTCTGAATTTTTGAAGAGCTGTAGTTATATATGTATTTCTGTCCCAATTACTTGATTATGGTCACTAGTTATACCATAAAACAATTGAAATACAATGACATTTATTAAACTTTTGAGTATTTCGTGGAATGTCTGTATAGGCTTGCTTAGTTACACAGTGATGTGTTTGGCATTTATCTACCTATCAATCTAAAAATATCAGATAAATGGTATCGTGTAACGTCTGGTATCTCATATAGAAAATGCAGTACGTAAGGTTCGTTTAAGTGTTGTAAGATTTACAACACTTACAACGAGGTTTTTGCTTGACTAAGTATTAAATAAATGTATCAAATATATTTCTAAGAAAATATTCATTTGCTTCTATGAAGAAAGCAAATTTCCCTGAGAAAAGTACGTTTTTAACGAATATTTACCGAAACTAAATATTTGTAAGTGATTTTTAGGCGTACGGCAATCCTTTACCGCACACGAGGGTTGGTCCTAAATAAACCACATATTGGAAGGGATTGAAATTAAATGTTGAAAGGATTAATTTATGACAATGAGGCCAAATAAAAATAGCAGCCGGCTATATCTCAGAAACTAGTAATCACAGAGTTTTCGGGTCAAATCTTTTTTAATAAATATGGCCAAAAGAAAATATTGGAAAAGATTTTGGAGTCTGTAAGATGATCAGCAGACAGTCACGACTAAGTATGAAATTACAATTTTCATCGTGTTTTGTTTAATTAATAGTTATCGAAAATATATGCATTTTATTCCGAATCCAATTTCCTTTCTTTTGCGTTAATCACACTTTGTGGTATCTTCTAAAGTGAAGTGGTAGGGTGACGTCAATTGCTTCTTTAAGTAAATATTGGTTACTCCTGTTAGGCTTAACCGATTTTAACAATCTTGGTCTCGTTTAAAAGAGTTTATTTAGTTTATTAAATGCAGTTTTGGTCTAGTTCTTATGAATTGTACCCTCGCCACTAGAGGGCATTATGCCTGCACTATAATTTCACAAATTTCAAAGGAATTTTAATTTGAAAAGGTATTTATCGTTATAAACTATTGTTATTAGTAAAGCGTGACAAACGGTTGCACCCGCTATGTTTACTCTGTACATACAAGGAATCGAGTGGACGTTCGGTTATTATTAACTTGGGCAAATATGCGGTAACAGCCAGAGGCGTGGCGAGCGCATAAAAGTTTACACATAAAATAGAAGGTAAAAAATTTGAACAGAATCCACTAGCGACATCAAAACATTTTATAATTTTTCTATTCCCTCCGCTAGTCCGAAGTAATTGTTGTGAATAGTTTGTAAATCTCTTTTAACCTGACTATCTTAAAATATTTCCTGGCTTTTCTTGACTGCTGCAGCTTCTGTCGGATTGAATTTTAAAACTACCTTCTTTACTTGATCACAATATTTGTTGTAGTGAAACGCAGCTTGCAACCATGTTCCCCAACGTGTAACAATCGGTTGTGGTGGTTCAGGTAAATCAGGACACCGTTTGTGAAATAGTCGGGTACGTTTCGGGGACTTTAGCACTGCCTTTGTACTAGCAATCAATGCATTTACTAGTGGAAAACATGTAGGAATCGTTTGTGCCGCAAGATTTAGAGTATGGATTTTACACGTTACGTGTAAGAAGTTACCACTGTGTTCTTTAAGAGATCGGCCCAAAGAACGTATGTTTGCGGCATCACTCATAAACATTAAAAGTTGCATAGTTGAAACTTCAAATTTGTTGAATGAGTTCAACACCACCTTTAAAATCTCATCAGCAGTACAATTTATAACTTTTTCGGAAGCAAGTAAGGAGGAGGATGACGGTCGATGTGGTCCCATTGTACGTACCATTACATTAACCACAGAATGTTTTTGACGATCTGTTGTTTCGTCCACACACAACCAGTTTTTTATCTTTCAATTCCTTTTTCATTCTTTTTTCTATATGTTCACGAGCAAATGGCACTACATTTCGTATCGATGTCCGACTAGGTAATTTACAGTCCGCATATTTATTCCAGAAGGAGACAAATGCTTCTTTGTCTAGTAAACGAAACGATAGATTACATAAAATAAGAGTAACACATAAATCAAATGTAAATTTTTCTTGGTCTCGTATGCCACTTTTTGCAGAAGAATACTGTTTGCTTTCGATGTGACGTTGACAATGGCTTCTGAAAACACATTAAAGGGATTTTACAAACTAGACATTGAATTTTAGCGCCATCAAAAATTAAGTACGGCATGTGTACTATAAAGTTTTTAACTGTGTCTGCCATTGGTCGTTTTCGCGACGTACCTAACTGCGACATTTTTAAAGCAAACATAAGCGTACAATTACGAAATAAGTTACGACAGCCTACATATACACAGAACTACTCGCATACAGCATCGATTTAGTACTGTCGCTGTGAACGCGTGAAATAAATAATCGCCGACTCCGCACCACATATCTACTACACTGACTGTTACCAGTTGATCGGTGTGCGTGTACCGATCAACCGATAATAACCGAACGTCCGCTGGATTCTTTGTATGTACAGCGGGTGCAACCGTTTGTCACGCTTTAGTTATTTGGCATCGAAAATTTATAGTTCTTGCAGCGGCATTTATATGCAGCAACACCATTTATTTGCATTCGTTGCAATAAAATGTATTATTCTGGGTGCCACAAGAATGGGAGGAAAACTTGATACTGCCAATACACAAGAAAGGCGTAGAATCTGATTGTGATAACTATAAAAAAATTTGCCTATCAGCGGTATCTCAAAGTGTATACTAGGATAATAAAACAGAAACTTAAAGATAACGTAGAGAATAAGCTCGAGCAGGAACATGCAGCTTTTAGAAGAGGTAGACGAACAACAGGAAACATTCACATAATAAGAAACATAATAGAGCGAAAAATAGAAACTGGGAAAGAATTGCACCTAATATTTATAGACATAAGAGCTGCGTTTGACACAGTGGAGAGACAGATCATATGGCTGTGCTTGCAAGAACTGGAAGTACCTGACAGCCTAATACAAGTAATTAGAAGTGTATATAAAAGAGTGAGAGCTAAAATACAACTAAATGGAGAAAGATCTGGAGAATTCGAAATGGCGGGGGGTATAAAACAGGGAGACAGTCTGAGCCCATTACTATTCAACATAGTGATGGATAGGATTACAAAAATGAATGAAAGGAAGAACAGAAAATAATACCAATTAGGATGGAAGGATTGCTCAATGCTGATGACATAATAATAATAGCAGAATCTAATGCCAAAATGCAGACACTTTTGAATATATGGATGCATGAAATTGAGAGAAAGATGAAAGTATTGAAAGAGGAAGAAACAGAATCACGTGTAATGGAAAAGAATTGGAGAAAATATCAACCTATGAAAACTTGGATACCCTTATCTCAGACGATAGCAAAATAGATACCGAAATTGTAAATAGAACCAAAAAAACTAATAGAATCTACGTATTGCAATATAAATAAAACGATACCGGGTAAAAAGGAAATTGCAAGAAGCATCAAGTTACAGGTGGTCGTACCGATAATTTCATACGCAAGTGAGACATGGGTTAGACGATAACAAGATCAATGGAGCGAAAATGACATTTTTAAGAAGAATAATGGGAAAAACTAAACTTAACAGAATAAGAAATGACGTGATCACAGAAACATTATAAGTAGTACCTGTAATACGGACAATAGTGAAACAACAGCTGAAGTGGTATGGCCACATATGGCGAATAAACCAGTCTAGACTCGTGAGGAAAGTGACAGAAGAAGGGCTACAAAGAATAAGAGAGGAAGGCCCAGAAAGACATGGATGCAGCAGATAGCAGAAGTAGATATAAGAAGAAGAAAGTTTGTAGATGAAATGAAAGTCTTAACCAGGAACCGTGAGGAATGGAAGAAAAGGATAATTAGTCAAATACACAATACTCCGACACTCTAAAGGGCAAAAGAAAGAAGCGAAGAAGAAGAAACTTTAAACGCACATTTTTGGAATCCTTAAATACATTTTATGGGACATCAGACAAGGACTGTATCGCCAACAAGATGGTGCGCCAGTCCACAACCCAGGGATAGTTTGACAATTCTTCGTTGACCACTTTCCTTTGAAGAGGGTAGGTCGCAACAGTCCATTAATCGAATGGCCACTCCACATCACTTCACTAGATTTTTTCTGTGGAGTGTTATTAAACATAAAGTGTACAAATCTAGATCGCAAACTGGAGAAGAAGTATGCCAATGCTATGAAACGTTAAACGAAATATGAGACGATGAACCAAAAAATGTATTCGACTTGAAGATGGCCAAGTTAAAAAAATAGTTTAAATTATCTAATTTTGTTTTTTTTAATGTTTCGACATTAAGAAATGTAAGTTATCATTAAATTTCAATCAAAGGTTTCATTTGTAAATTAGAACTAGGTATAATGTTGTATTCCTCTCAAATTTGATTATTAAAAGGGTTTGTTTTCGTTTGTTTTATGGCCTTCTTGTTTGAAATAATTGTTTCACCTCACGCTTAATTAAAACGATCGCAAAATGGTGCAGTTATGATATAAAAATTTCCAAGAACCTTAAAAATCGGGATTTTTTATGAAACTTGGAATTTTGGCATTTTTTGCGATTCTGAAAAAACTTTTTCTTATAAGATTTTCTTAATCGCTACTATATCTTTCTAAAAAATCGCTTTTTCCTTTGACCGCGGTATTCCAGTGTTATAATTTCTTTCAGGTTTGAAATTAGAAATAAACTTGTATTTGAAGACAGTTTGAGTGGTGAAAATATTTAAGTGTTTTCATGTAAAGTGAAACATACTGTATATAGCTAGGAGGGAATATGTTCAAATTACACGCGCAGTGATTAGCGGGCCATCTATCAACAGAAACTCGAACTAATGAACATTACCTCCCACCAAAATCACCAAACATTTTACTTTTTTAACGTTGACTTTACTATCTCTAGTACAATCACTAAGGTGCGGACCGACGCGGTCCCTTTTCGATGGAGTCAGACGCGTGAACAGTGTCGTACACTACCGATGGCCATCAGTTAAGCAAAGACGTATTTATGCTCGTCTTGGGTTTTCATTTATCAACCGCGCACTGTGCGCTACTGTTGAGTTTTATAAACGCATCCACCGGGTCAAATAGAACATGTTGACAGCGCTGCCGCCCGATTCATTTGTACGCTGTGAGTGGGTTACTGTCTCGACGCGTCGTGCATTATTCAGGGGACCGCATCGATCCGCACTCTAATAATCACAGATAAAGAGTTTTACAGATAGCCAATATGTATGGCGCAATTGGATACATACATATGTTAAAAACTCGTTTAAAGTTTCAGAGATGGCGCAATAATTTTTTTTTTCATTTTCTTTCTATAATAATAACTCCGATTTCACATGTAGGGGGCGCCCATCGGCGTTGTAGTCTGTGTGCTCCGATTTTAAAAGCGGATCTGGGTCGATTCTACGAATTATTAACCTAACTTTTAAAAGAAGTTGATTCTACGCGCAGATTGAAACATACTTTATCTAATTCACATATGGTAATGTAGAAATCTAGAAATGCAGACATCAAAAACTACAGAAATCTAGAAACGCAACGCGAACGTCCAAAATTTACATTAGGCTGGATATCTACAAAGCTCTTGTTATCTGTGGTATAACAGGTTATCTCTAGTTTTCACTGTACAAAGTATTATATCATAATTGTGCACGTTTTGTTTTAGACCTTTTTAAGGTTACTTTCTTGACGTTTTTCAAACATATGATTTGTAGCCAGTTTACATAAGGCGTCCTCCTTTTACAAAATAGCTAAGTGACTAACTGAAATGATTTGCAAGTGATTAGAAAGTGAACCAGCTCAATTGGAAATGATGTGATCAGAGCATCAGTAAAAGGAACGCATATTTCAATTTACGTAACTACAACATAACTAACCAACAAAATAAACGATTTGAACTTGTTCAGTATCTTAGCAACTGCACCAAAACATTTGTAATTTGACAGCGATCAGCGTCAAAGTGATTATATGTGATTTCGAATCAATAAATGTTCAGTTAATAAGGTAAAAGGAAGACGCCTATGGTTTACTGCATGATGTTTATGTATGCAGTGATTTTATAAATATAGCACGTTTTTTGCGGTCTAAATGTTGGTCGTTTATTGTAGGTATTAGAACGCGAAGAGCATGCGGACGGAAATTTAATGGAACTGAAGAATCGAGAAACTGAACTAGGCTATTATGTCTGTGTGTGTCTTATTAAATTTAAGATAAGATGGCTACTTTTCAGGAAGGTTGTTTGTCGAAAATCTAATCGTGTTGTTTATTTCACACATGCTTAGTTACGAGCAGTACCTAAATTGTAATCTTGTTTCAATATTTCCAATGTATTTTAATTATTAGTAAGACGCTTAAACAGGACCATTTTATTAAAGACTATGGGAGCATTTACTTCATTAATTTAAGCACAATATCTGCGAAAACAAATGAATACATCAAACAACCTTCCGTGTTCCATTCACCTTTTATTGTTCATTTAATATGTGTTTTTATATGTTATCTGTAATTTATTAATTCAAATACACGTTTTTCATTGATTTTATAAAGGTTATTTTTATTGTGGTTCCGAAATAAATTCGTTCTTAATTTATTTGATGAAACGGTTATTATACAAAAATTTCATCAAATTGCAAATTTATCATTTAAAAATATGTAAGTGAATTATCTATTCACGTCCTAATATCGAAATTAATTAAATGAACAATAAAATTTGGCTTTTCATTTTTGCTGCAATATACGAAAGACCTCTTAATATATTTAAATAAATTTTACGGTTAAATTGCATTGGAAAGCATATTAAATATTCGAGTACCAATGATGATAAGATGAATCGAGATAATAGGGAACTTGCCGATTTTTTTTTTTTTTGTATCAATAATATAATTTTGTTATGACTAAAAAGAGTATTCCCCACGTATTATCCCTTAAAAACCAATAATAACTAAAAAATGTTTAAAATTTCACTCGTTCCAAAAGTATTTCAAACGACCTCCAAAGCGCGCCAAGCCGGCTGACGTCATAGCGTATGATTTTGTCTCGCTAGCTTTCCGACGTGTCCCACCGTGCTGATATTCCACGATATTCTCTTTGTTTGTATTTGGATTACCGTGTTGCTTTTGTGCGGTTGTTGTTGACAGTTGTTTTGTAACATATTGCAAATGTTAAGCCTTTATGGAAGAAAATGGTCAAAAATACGTTAAGTACTGCCTGCTGCGACTTTGCAAAAGTACAACGGTAAAAACGCCTAATAAAATATTTATTATATTGCCACTTAATGGCATTCGCCGAACAAAATAACCTTTGGAATATCCTTCTTTAGTCGTAGATATGTTAAGTTAACTACAAGTGAAGATAATTATTAAAAATATCTAATAAGAGTTATTAATCTTAGAATCAAAGAAATACCTACGAAAACATGAATAAACAAAGCTGTAAATGAATGCATGCTTGTCACATTGACATATTATACTTTTTTACGTCACGACCAATAGCAGCGCGGTTAGGGCCGCTTGAAATAATTTAAATTTTGCTGCATTTTCAATTTTTATACAATATACGAGGTAGGCGCCATAAATTCTCGGCCTGATATAGAAAAAATAAACTAGGTAAAATATAACAAATTTTATTTCAATATAATCTCCTCTAACTTCAATACTTCAATACATTTACTACACCGATCAATTAATAATTCTACACCCTCGTAAAAATAATCTAAAGTTTTTCCCTCAAAATAATGTATTACAGCTGCTTGCTACATTACGGTCCTTAAAAAGACGTCTCATAAGATTTTTCATTAAATAAGAAAATAAATAACAACCATTGTTTCATCTCCTGCGACAATGTACTTCAAAATCGGTTTCAAGTCATCTCCACACATATTTAAAAACGAGCGCGCACATTCGACCGGACGTTTATGTTGGAGAGCAGAAAGAAGATGCGGTACCCATCTTGCACTAATCTTATTCATGCCCAAATGGTTATGGAGAATTCGGCGAATACTTGTTTCAAAAATGTTAGACATCACTGTTAATTCCTCCACTTTCAAACGGCAATTGGCTAATACCATTTCTTCAATAATTGAAATGTTTTGAGTTTGCGTTATCAGTTTAATTGGCCGACTGGGGCGCTCATCATCTTCAAGGAATTCTTGCCCTAAACGGAAACACTTAATCCACTTTTTTACAGTGGAATACGAAGGAGATAGATCACCATAGACGCTGTCTAAACGTTGTTTAATGTGATTAGGCGTATCATTTTCTTTTGTTGAAAATTTAATGATCGCGCGGTACCCAATTTTCGTTACCTGAAACATTTTCATGCACTAGTCACGTTGTCTGGCTGGCTACTAAAAACTACTACTCTTCGAGCCGTAATATATATAGTCTAGGCCTCGCACATGTGCAACTATGACGCATCAGAGTTTGAACACGCTCAAACCTGTATAAGGCTGTCAGGCCAAGAATTTGTAGCGCTTATCTGGCATACTTAGGAATTGTAGTAACTTTTTCCTATTTCAAATTTTTACAAGTTCCCTATTGCAAGAACGAAAAGAAATCGTCTGTTTTTAAATGTGATGCTTCATTTAAAATAGTCGACCTATGTTGCTTAAAGAATTCTTTTTAGATTATAAACACCATTTTCTGATCTAAATCTTTGGCTTTTCTTAAAAAAAACACACACACACAATTCATCATGCTGATATACTTCATTAACTAATCAGTATGGATTTATATTACACCATTGATGAATTAAGTACAAGTTGGAGTTATGAAAGACTTACTACTTCCAAATAGCTCATTGTATGAATTGGCGGAAGCCTTGTTTTAAAATGTAAGCATTGTCGTATGTACTATCGTGAGCAAATGAAAATAAACAAACTATTTTAGCTGCCTAAATTTTACTACTCAGGATTTGTAATTATCAAACTATAGTGACATAAGTGTTATGATAAAATGTCTTTAATGATAAGATAAGTTTAAATGCTATCTCCGATTGAAGCGCAGAAGATGCCAGCAATCGCTCTCATTGAAAATGGATGGACCTTACAAACGGGAGCAAATGATTTGGAAGTTAGTAGAAGTGCCATATTTAAATTTAAAAGAAAGTGGGATGAAATGCATACCATTGCTTATATTCTATTACAATGAACAGTAAAACCATCAGGTAATAAACATTATGACAAACGACCCCTTAAAAAGTGCTCAAAATGCCGTTCAAGAAAGTAACTTTCCTGGATTGTGCTGGACTACTTGTAGAAGACTAAAATCTTCGGATATTCGAAATTTTAGTGCTACTAAAAAGTGCGCTTTAACTGAAGACCATAAAAAAAGTTGACTAAATTCTGCTATTAATTTTATTCATCAAGAAGAGATATGTGGAGAAGCGCAATTTTCTCTGATGACTTCTCTGAAAGTTTTCTAGTCGACTTATAATGGGAGTATTTGTGTGTACAGATCTCCAAACATTACAATGAGCGTTACATTAAACCTACTTTCAACAGTGGTCGTTTTTCCGTAACGGTATGGTGCTGAATCAGTTTGAAAGCATCTGGTGCCTACTATTTTGATATATTAGATAATATTATGCTACCATATGTAACCCAAACTCATGGCAACAATTGTATATTCCAGCATGACAACTCCCCAACCCATACTGCTTGTGTTATTCGGCAATGTACAAGTTTCATCTGCCATACTTGTATAAGTGATTCCTTATTTATCGCCGATGATAAAAGTGTGAATTTAACGTCCGGTACCTGTGCAATGCAAACGAAGTGCTCCAACTACATTATGTACAGTGCTAGGAACGATAATGATAGTGTTCCAACATAACTTTATATCATACAAGTGGCAATTGCAATACGGCCGTATCGGTACATCGTATCAAGCAAGAACCGTTTGTACTAACATGCGCAGTATGTATACGGATCAACAGAAACCTTTCATATTGCATGTGGTATTCTTCTCTATAATTTTTTTCTAAAAATCGATTCCGAAAAGCGTTTCAATATCTACATCATTTACTAATTCACAAACAGAAATCGGTGGTTGGAGCAAACATTATATCGATGGTAATATTACAAACCATCCAGAAGCGACACTCAAGCTTTCTCGTCAATCGAAATTGAGATGCATATGTTCAAACAATACCATCGAAACTATGGCGGTTACAGTCAATTCACTCATATTTCGTAAGCATTTTATTAACATAATAGTTATTTATGTCACAAGGGACGTAAGTGCAGTTTTACGGTCGAAAATGTTGTTGCAATACGTCCCGAAGTTCGTCAAATTTTCACTCCTAAAAGATCAAAGTACCGCCGAAGTGTCGCTTCTGGGTGTTCTGTGGTAATGTTATGAATGTCATTTTAAAAGCTAAATTCATTAAAAAATACTGTTTAATAATGATAATAGAATTTATTGGCATAATACAAGATTAGAATACCATGAGTTTAGTGTTGTTGTCCCAGTCTGTTACATGAGAAGATAGCAAAAATGAGAACTGTGCATATGAGGATGGTGTGAGAAGTACCCGTGTTTGAAGACAGGTGCCGCTTTGTGTCAAAATCTGCATTATCGGCTGTGAGTACTATTCTTTAAACGACGTCTGTCAACATTTCGGAGAGATTCATCGAGTAGTGTTGTTTTGAAAGCTGTTGAAAGTTACCAAGTGTATGTATTTGTGGAACCATGCAAAAAGAACAATACGGGTCAGTGATTCGATTTCTTTTTTTGGATGGGAACACGTTATAAGGACCATGTACCTCCGATGAACATCCATCTGACTAGTTTGTGATTTCTGTTGGAACAAACCTATGGTAAACGTCTCAATTCGACGCGAGCAAAACATCCTTCACGAAAAATTGAGTACGAGAAGGCTATCGACGAGATGGGTGCAGCGTCTGCTGACGATTGATCAAAACCGGGATTGGGTGATAACTTCAAAGCAATGTTTGGACACGTTTAAGCGCTATACAAATGAGTTTCTACGGCGTTATGTGACTGTAGATGAGACATGGACACACCACTACACACTAGAAACCAAAGGGCAGTCGGCAAAGTGGGTTTTTCCCAGCGAACGTGCACCAAAGAAGCCGAAGACGATTCCATCAGCCGGAAAAGTTATGGCGACGATTTTTTGGGATTCGCAAGGCATATGCTTAATTGATTATTTGGAGAAGGGAAAGACAATCACGGGACAGTACTTTGCTGACTTATTGGACGATGAGCTAAAGAGAAAAAGACCCCACCTAGCGAATAAAAAAATTCTGTATTGAGAAGCGAATAAGAAAATTCTGTAAATTTAAAAATGTATTTTCTGTGGCACAAAGGTTTGTGCAATAAAAGAACAAATTCACTGTGTATGGTTCTGCAGTACAGTGCATTTCGTTAGAGAAAAGTACATTACGTCATTGTAGCGTATTTGTTGCTTAGCCACAGAAACTCACAACCTCCAACTTATACTTAAAATTAAACGAACTAATTCACGCAGTAATTTACGATTTTTAATCATTTATAATGCAGCACGCACTAATTTCAATTAATCTATATTTTTTCGTGGCGTCCTCTATTAACTACATTGATCATTATAATTAATTCGATAATGTAGAGTCACTATACTATCAACCGGGTTAGGGGGCATATGAAAACGATTAATACATTCAAACTGTTCAAATATAAACATAACCTAATCCACCTAATCTCATCATTATCATTACGTAGTATGGTTTTAACATTACCCAAAGATCATATTACAAAACATAACCTTGTTGATGAATCATATTCGTGCTACTCCAAAACAACGCATGCGTTAACTTTACATATACACACTAATTGAACGTAGAAGTATGGAGTTTACAAACATCTTCGCTTCTACCAAAATTAAGATTATTAATTTCAATACTATACTATACTTTGAACAGTAACTGTAACTCTTAATTATAGCTACTAATTTTGAGGTAGTGAATGCTGCTTGAAACGCAAACTGCTCTCCGGAGCATATGACGTAAATGTACTTTTCTCTAACGAAATGCGTTGTAATACAGGCGATGATGTTTGAGTATAATATACTTTTTTATAGTTCATGTACATAATTAAAAGGAAGATTGAGGGAAACTATATTCAGAAAAAAACGGATATTCAAGTTCTTAGGTGTCCAGGTAATTAGAATCACTTTTTGTGGTAATGTGGTTGATATAATTTCAAAAACATTTCGCTTTTTTACTGTTACGTCGTATACGACAATGATTGAATATTTTTCTTTAACAAATTATTCGTATAAAATAAATTAAAGAAGCCAAAATTTAAATATTTTTGTATCCATTCTTAGGTAAATCCCATATTCCAACATGAGGCGAATTTTTACAAATATTCATCACATTTTTGTCACACTTCACTATTAGAAATGGCGTACAAAACCGCTTTGAAAAATTACATGCGTTCTTTTGTTCAACAGAAGCGTTTAACATATTAATAAATTGTTCTTTCATTAATCGGTGGAAGAACTTGTAAACTTGTTTTCTTCTTAATCGCCAACCGCTGCGACCGAATTGGTTTTGCACTCACGCAATATCTACCCATCATTTTCATGAATTAACACACTTTCACTAATCACTTACAAACTACCACTTATAAATGTGACAAACAATGATGCAAAAGCTAAATTGAAAGCAAACTCTCTAATTACGTTGCTAGATAGAGCCTTTTCACATTGGGTCACCGGTGACCGTCACCAACAGAAATACATTAATCCAAATTGAAGCGTTCAGACTAGGTAACTACGATGTTCGAAGCGGTCCCGGTGTCTCGACAATTACCGAGTCGCGTAACCGGTGACGGAGACGAACACCGTGTTTCTGAGAGTCACCGCCAAAAATACGTCACGTTTAATGAAACCTTTCAAATTGAGACACTAGGGATGACGGTCACTCTACAGTTTGACCCACTGTACTAGCAGATAAATAAAAACATTTAGATTTAGATATTAATATACTATAACGAGTAAGGTTCCACAAACGAGTGCAACCTCAGAGGCGTATCGCGCAAAAGTAGATACGTGAGGTACAGTATTATTAAAAAATAATATATTGTTACCTTTTATTGACGTCCTGATGTCCACTGCGACAAAATACTACTGCCCCGGTAAGCCCCATTGTTGCAGTGGACATCAGGACGTCAATAAAAGGTAACAATATATTATTTTTTAATAATACTGTATTTCACGTACCTACTTTTGCGCGATACGCCTCTGACGTTGCACTCGTTTGTCGAACCTGAATAATGAGACTCTGATGTAAAATTTAAACTTCTCAGGGATAAAATCTATATGGAATATTAAATGTATGGGATCTAACTTAATTTTATTTTGTGAATAGAATTGAATGAAAATTAAACAAGTTGTAATGCCAAGTTTACAGTATTTATTGAATAATAACGTAATGCTCAAGACTGAATAAGGACTGCCAGCTTTTATTAAGTTAATATTTCTTTTTAACAAATTTTGAAAATTCCCAAAATAATCCCTACACGACAGCTATTTGTAAATTGTTTTAAAATTTTTTAATTTGTTTATTTGAAATTTATTTGCATTTATTTATTTATTTGGCCAGATAATGAATTTTGTAAATACTCGCTGTAGTTCTTCAATTGATAGTTGTAGTTCGAGGTTCTTTTGTGAATGTCTTGCTCCGACGCTGCGCCAAATTCAAATCCCAAATGTTTTCTTCAAATCTTGATTAATGTTCCACATTTTTAATAAAGGAGGATCCAAATAGATCTACTATATTATTTTTAAACTTTAATGTTAAATCAGTTTTGTTTGAAACTTTTTAATTTATCGAAGAATGTTGAAAGGTTTTCTTTTTCTTGAAACTTGTCTATCCCCTATATATTTTGTTTTCTAATCTAAATCCAAAATTCTCTTTATGAATTAAATCAAATAGCAAGCTTTCTGATTTCAATATCCACTAAACGTGCTAAACGCTTCAATGGAGATGTTGTATGTCCAAATTTTGAAGTACGTATAATACCAGTAAGTTGGTAATAATAGCTTTGTTCGTTTGCCAATTAGTGTAATATGGAGTAGCTCGAATTTCTAAATTGCGTGTTCGCTTGTAAAAAAAAACTGGCAATCCGATGTTCGTTTGTATATTATGGGCAGCTTCCGACAGTTTTGAACTATATAAACTTACACCTCCTCAGGAGATGAAGTAAGTTTGTGCAATTCAGTGTAGCTGTCATTAGGTTTGTTCGTTTGTCTTGCTAGCGTTAGTTCTAGAGTGTGATAGGATTATGATCACGTGGTCGTTTTGATTGCTCAAAACTACTCTAAATGGGTACAAATGAACAGTACAAATTGGCATTTATATAGTATACATAACCTAAAAGATTGAGAATGGTGGCAATTTGCAATCACGATAGCATTAGAAAATCCTTATTATTTATTAATTGTTGTATTTCACTTTCAATGATTACAACGGATGTCTTTTTGTATGAATATGAAGTAAAGTTGGGTTAAGCAAATAATGGAATGACAGCTGCGCTGAACTACACAAAGTTACTCCACCTCCTGAGAAGTGTAAGTTTGTGCAGTTCAAAACTGTCGGAAGCTGCCCAACATATACAAACGAACATCGGATTGCCGGTTTTTTTTACAAACGAACGCGCAATTTAGAAATTCGAGCTGCTCCGTATTGCACTAATTGACAAACGAACAAACCTATTATATTATTTACCTAACCCAACTTTACTTCATATGACATCCCTTGTAATCATTGAATGTGAAATACAACAATTAAAAGAAGCAATAAAAAAGAATACAAAACTAAAAGAGAAAAATGATGAAAAGAAGTTAAAACTAAAGGAAAATATGTTTAATGAAATAAGAAAAATGAACCGATTTCTTCAAAATTTACTGGAATCATTTACACAAAAGATGTACGGTATTATTGTTATATAAACTAGACTGCTATTTCGTTTAGATTTACATTTTGGTACAAATATAGAAACAACAATATATTGTTTATTTGTTATTCTTAAGTGTTCCGTGTAAATTTATATATACTACTCAAGTCCAACAATCAATTTGCTTTTTTTAATACATATTACCTCCTCGTAATAATTTTTGAGTTACTTTTTTTCTCTTTTCTTTCTCTTATTGGAAACATGAACAACTTTCAATGCAAGTTCTATATATTCACTGCTAGATGATGAGCTTGATTTGAACAGGGTTTCATCATCCTCCTTAATAAATAACAAGGATTTTTTAATGTCATCTTGATTGTCAATTGCCACCATACTCGATCTTTTAGGTTATGTTTACTATACAAATACCAATTTGTACTGTTCGTTTGTACCAATTTAGAGTGGTTCTGAGCAATCAAAATGATCACGTGATCATAATGATATCACACTTGTAAGAAACCAAAATAACTTAAAAATTGAAATTGGCGCCGCGAGTGACGTAAGCGGTAGTAGGAGGAGATGGAACGGCGGCAAGTAGTGTGCGCGCGAAAAGTCACGTTGTATTGAAAGAGTTGTTTTATTTGAGTTGTTGAAGTAACTGATGTTATTGTAAATTAATGTAACTCTTTATTGTTTGTTTAAAATAAACTTGAACACTTTAGAACCAACGCGAGCAAGACAAACGAACAACGCTAGTAATTGTGACCCAAGTGCATGTCCCATAAGTGACCGCTGCAAACGCTAGTGACCGTCACCGGTAACCCAACGTGAAAAGGCCCATAGAAATTGAGCACGTTTACTATTCTTGCTTCAAGGGTCCGTTTTCTCTTGTAAAAATGTTAATGAAATATTACACAGATAATATATAGGTCAAATTTGAGATATTTTCCAAAATAAGTAAACGATGTATACAGTAAAACAAAAATGCATAGCATAAACAGAAGAGTTATGTTATCGAAATTCATCAAACAATCCACCAAGTTATCCTTGTAACGCAAATACTTGTTAAAATCCATCTTTTCATTGTTAATTTTTCGGAGATTTCCGAAAGATGTTGGACTTAACATTACGTTGAAGAAAATAACGTATGTATTTAATTTTTGGTGGATATTCGCCCAAATACGATTTAAAATGGTAAATAGAAAGCACGAAAAAACGGCATTGTTGTTAAGGCGCTCCTTTATCAAAAAGGTGAAATGTATTGGTACACTTCGCATCTCACAGAATAATTCATAAATTTTGAACATATGTTTGGGAAATTCGTAGATTTTTATTGTAAACCGTACGATCGAATGAGTACACGTTTTGTGTTTACCATACTACCTCATAGTCCTTGCTGTCAGCATTATAAATATGAATATGCATTAATACATAAACTAATGCTAATATAACTTATGCTCGGAGCAACACTGACGACGCCGGGTAAGCAGAAACTTGTCCGTTGGCTAGCGCATTTCTCTTCTCACATTGTTTTTGCCGGGAGTAATTCCACCAATACCATGAACTATATTAACACTATTTTGGCTATTGCGATATACGTAATAAAATTAAAGATACACGCACTTGTAAGAATATTCTCGCCGACTATTGTTCAGAACATCATCGACTTCTTAGAAATATTAGCAGTTAAGCTTTGTCATACATACATATTTGCTTTACCAACATATTTTTGTTACTTAATATAAAATAGTAACTTCTGGTTTGCAAAAATATATTTACTATAACATGCGATAGCATTTCACATTACATTCACTAGGTGCGTTATAATATAATCCTAAGAACTAAAGTTTTTATTTATTTATTTTTCTGGGTAATCAATTTACATAAATTTATGGGTAATTTTTCAAAATGCATACGAAGATTGAGCTTGACAAATATAAAATTTCTGGAAAATACAGCATGTCCACTTAGTGTGTGGACGTAGATAATTCCTTTCCTGAGAGAGCAGTTTAGAGAAAAATCTTTCAAATAAAGAATTTTTGAAGACAAAAATTACGTCCAACTATGCAGGCTATTCAGTTTCCTCTACACACGATACAAATTTAGTTTTTTTTGACGGATCACCCTTGTATGTTATTATGCTTTTGGATGCCTCTCTTCGATTCATGAAAATTTCCTTTAATATTCCCAACACCGATCTATCTTAGTTTTTGAGATAATCTAAAATCTTTGCGAAATCGTTACACGCTAGACCGTTATTTCAAATTCTGTTCGATTGAGTATTTCTTGGAGTTTCAGTAATACATCGATGAAGTTTTTATATCAACTAGATTCTACAAGATGGCCATTGATATCGATGCCACGTTTGATTCATGTTATTTAATTTTTTTTTAAGTAGCATAACCCTGTATATTTTCCCAAAATCTAATAGGGAAGCTCTTCTAGAACTGTGTTATGAACATTTCCCTATACCTAAAATGCGTCCTTCTTTAGTAAATTCATTTATAAATTAAATATGTTATGCAGATAAGTTTTTCGTTTAAAAACATGTGAGTGTTGCGACGAAATACTGTAAACTTTTGTTTCGCTAAAGATATTCATCAGAACGAATGTGTAAACGTTATCTTTTTTTGGTGCAATTCAAGTATCTACTCGAAATAACCATCATTTTCCTACACACATTGTCGAGTAAGTTAACATTTACGTATACAGTGTGTTCAATTTCTAAAGATACAAGGACGGTTACATTACAAAACAATTGAATTCTTTGCCGTAGATTCAGAATCTCGTTTCAGAAAAACAATTGACTGTACCAGTTCGCCGGAAATGACTCCAACTTTGGTTTTTTAACTGGAATACCTTGTATATTTTTACATTTTCGGAATCTATGAGTCATTTTGCATCCGAATGCATTATTTTATTAATCAAATACACAACAATAAAAATACAACGGATAGGTAATAAAATTCTAATCTAAAGGTATTGTGCAAAATTTTCAACATTATGAACTAGGCACAAATTAACTCTTCTTAAAATGTTGTTTCTTACTTTTCGTAAAATTCGGCCATCAGTATTTAAAAGTAAATTTTGCACATGATTTTTTAAGTCTTCGGCATTCTCATGGGGAGATTTGTATACCTAATTTTTAATGTAGCCCCACAAAAAACAGACCAAAGGGATCAAGGCTGGCGTCCATAGTACTCTAATCACAATGTTTTGCGGTTGATTCAACAGCCAGTTGCAATAGTCTAAATGCCTTTGTTGATCGCCTGGGTGTAAATATTAGGCTGCTTTAATTTTATAAGGTTTAAAATTGTTTTTCTTAAGAGAGTGATGCACTGTCCCAATACTTAAACCTAACTCGGCCGCAACTGCTCTGATTGATGCATACCTTAATTTTCCTGTCTTTTAAATACATTTTCATTGACACTCAGTCCCTACTCCAACAGTCGAAAATACGTTCTTTCTGGAGCTTTCCTCTTCGGAAAACGTTGCCTATACAAATTTCGAGTCTCCTCTACATTTTTATTGCACCGAAAGTACATTTCTAACGTATCCATCTATCTTTTCATTATGGAGCACTCGATTGCTGTTTTAATGTGGAAATTAATGTACCAAAATGATAATCGCCTAGCACAAATTCACAGCATACTTGTTAAACTGTGTTTGACACATTGTACTCTGTTTTTTACAATCATTCATGGCACACTTCTAACAGAAATATCGCTGTCATGGTCCACTATACTGAGACTTTTAATCAGCTCTTTCAAAAAAAGAAATGGAAGTATTTGGTTACTAAAATGATGCGTTCAGATGCAGAATGACTCGTAGATTCCGAAAATATGAAAATATACAATGTGTTCCGTTTAAAAAACCAAAGTTGGAGTCATTTCCAGTGAACTGTTACAGTCAATTGTTTTTCTGATACACGAGATTCTGAATCTATGGCAACAAATTCAATTGTTTTGTAATTTAACCATCCTTGTATCTTTAGAAACAAAAAAGTTACCCATAGAACGGGGTTCAAACTGAACAGATTAGACATTAGATACTAATAACGAAAATAAGCAGGCAAATGTTGATTAGAGTTTAGCATAAAATAAATAGATTTATTTAAAGCATTGTACACTAAGTTTTTTCGCAATTTAGATAAATACAAATGTTTATCAAAAAACTTGCTGGATAAATTTCTTAAGGCAATGTGTTACGTGGACGCTATAAAAAATATTACTCCCGACATGTTGCTAATATTTTTTTTTATCTTGTGCAAAATATATTATTATTATTATTATTATTAAATGTTCAACAGAATACAAGGAATCGCATTACAGTTAGTATAAAGAAAAATTGTGCTCAATTGGAATAGATGTTAAAATTGGATGCATAAATCAAATCTAGATTATTTTTAATGAATGTCTTTAGAAAATCAAACGATTGTAGTATTTATTCGCAGCACTCTACGCTAGGGATGGGTCGTTATTTGACTATCTGTTATTTTATAACCGTTATGGATCCAATAACGGTTGCAACTGTTATCTCACTGGGAAAATAACAGGTATAGCACGCTTGCTTTCGGACTGTTGTGAACATATCATCGACCGCCGTTGCGGCGTACTCAACTGCATGGCGCTACGACAGTCTGATCGAAGCCGCTGTTTATTACAGATAATAGTTACAACTCCCCTAGAAAAATAACTCGATCAGATCACGTACCTACATAAATATCCTCTCGAACGGTTATTACGGCGGTAGTCGACATCGAGTCGGACGTATATTATAGACATGTTTTCTAAATAATTGTATGTATTGGAATTATCAAATGTAAAATAAAAGACCGATGTTATATAAAAAATTTACTTATAAAAACTAAAAATAAAACCGTTATATTTATTATATAGCATTTAAGCACATAGATGTTCTCGCATTTCGAAGATTAACTAAGATTAAATATAAGAAAAATAACAGTAGGATCATTCAAAATGGTCGAAATTAAACGCTGCTGTAACAATGATTGCAGTGAATCTGATAGTACAATAGTGAACAGTTTCTCACTTAATTTATTTTAATCTATTAACCAGTTTATAATTTATCTGCAAAAATACGCAATAAAATATTTATACTACATAAAACTTCTGAATTTAGACTACGAAAGTAGACTACGAAATAACGCTAAACCTGTTATTTTGCAACCGTTATTTCAAAATAACGATAACGGTTGAAACTGTTATTTTAAAATAACGATTTTTCCCATCACTACTCTACGCACTTTAGTAAAAAAACTTCATATTTAGTTTACTACAACACGACACATTTTACGTATAGGGAAATGTTTATGAAAACATTTCAACGATTTCAATGGCCACCTTGTACACACTAATTGATATAAAAATTATGTCAATTATCTCAAAAACTAAGGGAGATAGATATAGAGAATATTGAAGAAAATTGACATGAATTGAAGAGAGACACCTAAAAACGTAATAATATACTAGGTGTATCATTTAAGAAACCAAATTTGTATCGTGCACTGTGAAAACTGAACACTGATACACTTGAATATCATTTTATGTTGTGAAAAACTTGTCTCCGAATATTTTTTATTTGAAAACATAAGTGGACACGCTGTATATTCATCAAGAATAATACCTAGATAATTTGAATAGTATTTTAAATCTAATAATCAAGATTGAAGGAATCCCAATATTTTACAGACACTGCAAGTATATCATCGAGCAGCAATCAATCACGTATTTCTACAACACCTGGACCGTCATCAGTGTCCAGTTCGGGTTATCCTGCTAGTCCAGCTCTGATTACACTGGATAGTCCTTCACCGCCGAGATCGCCCAGAGTTATGCCTAAATTGCAGACATCATTGCCGGTGCCACCTTTATTCAATGTGGGAGTTACCAATGGCAATTCAGCCCCCGTTCCAATGTACACAACAAATACAATACCATACATGGATCTCGATAGTGAAATGAACAGAAACCTGAATTATTATTAATAGAGAATAAGTGTATATATTTATATTTAACAGAAAGAGATGTTTGTAATCTTAAGAAAAGAAAAATATTCTCATTGTTTTTATTTTACTAATAAATCAGAGAAAGAAGTGAAAATGAAATCCTGACAAATCCGCGATTTGTTCGTTGTAATAATGAGGTATCTAAGTACAAGATTTTTACTAATACTTAGGTATTATCATCTCTCAGTTGCAAACATTGTGTAATGGCCATTTTATTTGGATTTCGAAATTGTTTCTCATTTCAATTAAGTACATATATATACATATTTTTTTTTTTTTTCATCTTTCTATGCAGTCAATTTGAAATTTCTTACTTGTTGATTATCTTATCGTGTTTTTACACTGAGAAATTGATTGAATTTATTTATTATTTTATTAATGTTGTTTATCCTTAAGAGAGAATGCTTAAGATAAATTTGTTTTAGCTTCTAAAATGTGAAGTGAAAATTTCAAATACACTGTGTATATGTATTTATATTAAATTAGGGTGGAATGTATATATTATATATATGCGTACGGCTCTTTCCTAGATTCATTTTTGTCCTAAAACAAGTTTATGTAATCCCCATGTCATATATTTCATGCAATTAGTAGAAGTTTTGTATATACTATAAAAATTCCCATTCCTGTCAGTTATCAACTACGAAATTAAAAGAAATGACATAATTAAGGAGAATGAATTTAACGTTTATTATTATTAGTTAATAAAAGTTTGTATTTTTATGACATAAGATTACGTGTATTTTTTTGTTTTCATAAAAAAAGTATTTTTATTTATTTTTAAAGATTATTTCCGAACTTAGTTGTATTTCCACTATTTGGGTAGCAAAATTACAAATAAATTTGTTTTTTCTAAAAAGCTTTTTAGTGATATTCATATTATTGCATCTAAACCAAGCAAATTGGACATTAAAAAAAATAGTGTAAAAGTCACTGAAAGAAGAACTAAGCTTTTAACGCCTACCCTAAACTAAGACATGCGAAATACTAGGAACTAGAGGGAAAATGCTGTTCAATACATCTATTTTAATAATAGGGTCGGTTGAATTTTTACATACACTACCGTTCGTGGAAGTTCGGGCAAGCAAAAAAAATGTACGGAAGTCAAAGAAAATAAGAGAAATATTAAATGGCCATGTATTTAATACTTACTTACATGATTTTACATATTTTCAAACACAAATTTATTAAAAAGAAAAAGTTAATGTAATACAAATAATTTAAATCCGATTTTCATCGAAAAATCCACCTTTTGCCTTTAGGACTGCTGCCACTATTCTCGGCATCCGATTCACTAATTTTGCCAATGTTTCATTGGGCAAGCTTGTCCATACCTCCTGGAGAATGGTCCACAAATGTTCCTTCGATTTTGGACACTTTTTCCTAACACATTGGTCTAATTCTTCCCATAACAACTCTATTGGATTCAGATCGGGGGACTGTGGCGGCCATTCCATAATTTTTAGGGTTCTTTCATTTTCTCCTTGCTGCACGTAATCTGTGCACAATTTAGATTTATGTTTGGGATCATTGTCCTGCATAAATTCAAATCCACGACCAATTAATCGGACTCCTGACGATATAGCATTTTCCTCCAGGATTTTCCGATATTCTTCTTTTTTCATTGTGCCCTCAATTTTGAGCAAGTTCCCTGTTCCGATTAAGGAAAAACAACCCCAAACCATTACGCCATCCGCCTCCATGCTTCACCGTAGGAACTATACACTCCCGTAACATTCTTTCTCCTCTTGATCTGCGTACGAAAACTCTCCGTTTATTTCCAAAAACTTGGATTCGTCAGTCCACAAAACGTTTTTAAAATCGTCCACTGTCCAATCTCTATGAGCTTGTGCCCATTTCAGTCGTTTCTGCCTATTTCCTCTTCGGAGTAACGGTTTTCGACAAGCCACTCGCCCATGCAACCCAGCCTCTTTCAGCCGACGTTTCACAATACTCACAGAAACTTTGGAATCTCGCTCATTATTGAATTCTGCAGCAATTTCTGATGCTGTTAGTCTTCTATTGCGCTTACTAATTATTTTTATTCGTAAATCTTCCGCAGGAGTCGTTTTTCTTGACGGTCCTGGCCGATTACGATCTTGCACGTCACCGGTTTTCTTAAATCGAACTATAGTATCATGTACTGTAGATTTTTTTACTTTTAATTTATCCGCAATCCGTCATTCTGCGTACCCTTCCTGATGCAAGGTAATAATAGCAGATCGTTTTGAAACAGCTAGAGGCTTTTCACGGGTCATTTGAAGCAGTCAAACCGAAATTATTTTATTTTTCACTTGCACAACCACAGATACTTTCACAATAACAATCTCTTCAGAACTACTTTATAATACTTTATAAAGGGTATACGAATATTTCCAGGTAACACGAGTGAATCAGCTAACCCTCGTAGGGATTATTATAAAGCTTTATTGTCACTGTAATTATTGGGGATTTCCAACATAATTATATATTTTATGATAACGGTCTTATAATAGACAAATACTACCTGGAAATTGGTAAAAGGCTTCCAGAAAAGGTTAGTTTTAATAATTCCTCACAGAAATGTATATTATATAATTTTAAAATTTTTTCCTAAACAGTTAATATAATTTGTCAGCTTGCCCGAACTTTCATGAACGGTACTGTATACAAATGCGACTCAATTTTGACATAAAGATCCATTAATTCGATTTATAAAACATTTTTTTTGTTTCGAAATTAAATTTATTTTTAAAAACTTATGTAATTGTTAAGGTTCGACAAACGAGTGCAACGTCAGTGGCGTATTGCGCAAAAGTAGGTCCGTGAGATACAGTATTATTAAAAAATAATATATTCTTACCTTTTATTGGCATCTTAATGTCCACTGCGACAAAATACTACTGCCCCGGTAAGCCGCGTAAAACTGCAACATAAGCAACGCTTCCATTGTGGATTCACTTAGCCTTCGACGTTGGTCTGAAAACGTTTTCGTGTATTTCGAAAATGCTCGGTCTTCATCTAGCGAAGTAGGATTTGCGTAATTCAGATATTCCTTTATCTCTTCTGTGACTCTTTATTTCCAGTCATAGACCGAACCTTTTGTAAATCGGGATTTTTATTTAAAACTGCACGAAATTTTTGAGCGACATCTAGTCCTATAGGATCCGTCAAGCTTTCTAGCGCGGCTTGTAAATTATCTAAGGTATTTAATGAGTCTCGTAAAGATAAGTGACTGTTATCTAATAACGATATAGCTTGTACAACTGCAGAATAGTTTATGGAAATTTCATTTATTTGTAATTGAACGTCCGAATTGGAAAAAAGTTGCTGACTCTCTCGAATCGCTGCAGATTCATTTGATTTAAATTTTAAAATCGCATCCTTCATATTTGCGAAATATTTATGATAATAAAATACTGCCTGGAGCCATGTTCCCCATCGAGTTATTGCAAGCTGAGGTGGTAGTGGAAGTTTCGGACACAATTGTTTGAAAACGCGGATATGTTTGGGGAGATTTCACAAACACTTTTTTGGTAGATACTATTAAATTATTCACCATCGGATACTTCTTTCGAATGGTTTCTGCAACGAGATGATACGCGTGTACGAGACATGTTATGTGAAGAAGAGTCGGAAAGCATATTTTCAACATCCTACCAACTTTCAGCATTGTTGCAGCTCCATCAGTAACTAACACTGTGACTTGGGCTCCTGTGAAACAAAATTCTCTTAACGAATATTTTATTATCTTCACAACAGTTTCAGCATCACTTTTTTTAGTCCTTTTACTGGCTAATAACAAGGAAGCTGCTGGATCAATAATCATTACGTTTTAAAGGACGCGCTACAACATGAATCACGCAGTGTTTCTGTGCATCAGTTGTTTCATCCACACTTACGCAAATTTTCTTATTTTTCAACTCGTCTACTATACAATTTTTTAATGTACCCTGCAAATCTGGTAAATTGTATCGCAATTGTCTATTGGTTGGTAGTTTCCACGAGGGAACATATTTATTCAAAAAAAGAGGAAAGTGTTCATTGTCTACTAGGTGTTGTGGGATGTTGCACTCACGTAGCATAAAAATAAAATCTTACAGAAATTCCCAGTACGGAATATTGTTGCTTAAACTCAGTACATGACGTTTACTTTTAATATGTCTTCTGCAGTGAAACGTATCGCGACCTATCAACCGTATATTGCAAATTTTGTACTGAATGATAGTACCTGTATATTCCAACCTAGGGAAACGGCTAATATATTTATTCACATACGATGCTAAAGGTAAACCTCGCTTACGACGATCCATGTTTTAAAAGACGCACACCGGTAATTATCGAACCACCGTTCAGTTCCACGCCTATCGAATGACTAAACTCTCCACTGGCTTCGCATCGCTCCTGCCGTAGCACACGTTTGTCGAACCTTAGAATTGTTATGCATTTATTTGAACATTTAATAGGTACATTTAGATCTTTGGAAATGAAAAAATGTAATTTAGTTATTTAATAATGAAAGGTTCTATTTATTTTTGGAATTCATCATTTTTCTTTTTAAATTGATTTATTTGGAAATAATCAATAGGATACAAATGATCAAATAAGATGACTTTATTTTCTAAAATCTGGGCTAATGTCCAGTACGTATAATATACTGATCGTAATTTGTAAGTGTGTAAGTTTGTGTAAGGAAACTGAGTGGAGAGTGCGTGCCTAACACAAGCAGCAACGTTGTTCGTTATATGCAGACTGACTCATTTTCGATCCTCATCATGGGAATCTTGCTTAATATTGGAGATAGAGGTTTAACTCTACACAAAGCTACCCGCCACTAACACTGCGGTTCGAATGATATATACCGGGTGCGGCATTAGTGTGTTCCGTGGAATTTAGCGTGAAAACCATGAAAGGTGGTGAAATAAGATTTTCTGTACGTATATAGTATACCATAGTGTATTTTGTGAAATTATTTACAAATATACAGGGAGTTCCAAATTTCCGCAACCGCCTTCAACTTTTTTACGTTAAATGGGTTGCTATATTTTTTATTAATCACTTTGATAGCCACTTAAATTATCTTTGCAATGATATATGGTTATGTGTAGCTTCGATAATTACTTTTGACTATATTACAAATTTTGTTAAAATTTTGACAGTTGTAAACTGACGTTTTAAGACTTAGCAGGAAGACAATTGTGGCGTCGCGAGTTACTCTTTTACTATCAATTTAGAAGCGAACACTTTATGTGTTTCAAGGTGGTATAATGTAAAAATATATACAGGGTGTTAAATATGTCGTGCAACATTTATCGAAATTCAAACGTTTTTTCGATTTTTTGAATAGAACTTATATTTTTTAATATTGCTAGCAATTCTCTTGTAAAATTACCTTCAAAATTGTACCAGTAACGTAATACTTATTTCCAATATTTTCGAAGATATTTCATTTTCGAAGATATTTCATTTTCGAAGATATTTCACTTTTATTGGAAATACGTTTATAATATTCGATATGCGTGGCTACAACTAACAGCTTGATGGCCCTGATATCAAATATCAAATGGTGCCTTTGATATCACGTGCATGTTTGTCGCCTTACTATTAAAAAAAAGTTGCATTGTTATATTTATTCCAAACTCGTTCATAGGTATGACAATTCTAATATGTATTGCCACATAACGCAAAAGGCAACAATTAAGTACCAGGTTTCACCTGGTTTTAAAATTGTGAGATAAAAACGCAACCATTTACCTCTACTCAATTGTTCTTCTTTATGCAAATTGTCTAGATTTTTAAAATTTTAAAATTATTTAAATTTTAAGCAGAGACTTGACGTTTCGTTATATAGTCGTTTTTGTTTGAAAATCATGACCATTTAGCTGTTAGATGCCCCGCATATCGAATATTACAAATGTATTACCAATAAAAGTGTAATATCTTCGAAAATACTGGAAATATGTATTACGTTATTAATACCATTTTGACGGTAATTTTACAAAGGAAATTGCTAGCAATATCAAAATATACAATATCTATTTTATAAAGTCGAAAAAAAGTGTTTGAATTTCGCTAAATGATCCACGACATTGAACACCCTGTATATATTTTTACATTATGCCACCTTGTAATATATAATGTGTTCGCCTCTAAATTGATAGCAAAATAGTAACTCGCGACACTGCAATTATCTGCATGCTAGGTCTTAAAACGTTAGTCTGCAACTGTCAAAATTTTAACAAAATTTGTTATATAGCTAAAAGTAATTATCAAAAGTACACATAACCATATATCATTGCAAATATAATTTAAGTGGCTATCACAATGATTAATAAAAAATATAGCAATCCATTTCAAATAAAAAAGTTGAGGGCGGTTACGGAAATTTGGAACAACTTGGAGATTTGTAAATAATTTAGCAAAATATGCTATATACGTACAGAAAATCTAATTTCTCCATCTTTGGTAGTTTTCCCGCTAAACTTCGCCGTCATACTAATGGCGTACCCGGTATAGCTGCGTATCATTCGCGTAGATGTGATTGCGACAATATTGTAGTTGACTGGTAAATTGAGAACAGCAGCGGTCCCAAAATTGATCCTTCGGAGACGCTTGTAGTGACCCGCAGTGGAGAAGCCATCGCAGTGTTCAAAATAACACTCTGTTGTCGATCAAAGAGATAGTTTTGTATGAGTTTTACCGAAGCGTTACTCAAACCTAAATGAAATAAAAGCAAACAAAGAGTGGTGTAACAAACTGTATCAAATGCGTTCGAATAGTCTAACAATACTAGAGCAGTTATTAAACTGTTATCAGTGGTCTCAATAATATCACCGTCACTCCGAGTAGCACAGTTTCATAGCTACACCCTCTTCTGAATCCAGATTGAGTGTGAGGAAGTATGTTATTACTAAAGACCGGATTATATGCACAAAAAAAAACTATAAATATGCGCATATATATGCACGTTTTTTCGTCAAAATATGCAACTGAAAATTCCAAATAAAAATGAAATTCAAGTTTATTAAAAACAAACATGGTGTACTTAGAAAATATATTATAATGCAACACATTTAAAATTGCACTAAAGTCTAAAAAGATCTTAAAATACATCCAAATATTAACAAACATGAATAATTTATTATTAATTTTTATTATAAAAACACTTTATTGCTTATTGTCTCCGATTAATGTTCTTATTTTGTTTACTGTGTCAGTACAAGTACTACCCACTTCTTTTCTTAAGGTACTTTCATCGGGAATGTTATGTGTACAATATTTTTAATGAAACGATTTAAAGTTTGTATTATTCAACTTATTAAGGGGAATACCAGCACTAACTAAAGCGCGACATAACTCTTCATTACATAATTTCTGGTCGGTTTTCTTTGTTCCCAATTCAATGCATTGTAAAATTGACTGGTTCTTTACTGTACAATTTTTCTGTTTGGCAGCATGTGAAGATGTCTTGATATGTTGGTCTACTTGAAATTTTTTTTCACAGGGGATCTGAAGAGAATAATATAAAATGTCAACACTAATCTTGGGAATGCTGTGTCAATAAATATTTCCACGTTAAAAGTATATCCCCAAATGTGACACACGTGTCAAAAATTCCTTAATACCGATATACAGGCTGGTCAACTTGAATTTTCTCAAGAATATTTCAAGAAATTCAACATTCTTTGAAACTTTCAACGCCCCCGTGTCTTTTTTTAACCACCGCGTAGATGGACTTTTCAATTAACAAACAATAAGCTCTGGTTAGAATTTGTAAAGCGGATTTGGGGACACCTTGCATAAATTTTACTTGATACATTGTTATTTTACTCAAGATTACTAGATCATTTAAGTCGCAAATTAAGCGTTACCTACAAGTCATGAAATATTTGTATTATTTTTTAAATTTACATTACAATAAAAAAGCTTAAAAAAAATACTTACAATTTTGCAACACACTATACAAACCACTTTTTCGTTATCCAAACGAAGTTCAGGGTGAGATTTGATCCAAGCCAATGTACCGCGACTAACTTTCGGCATGATTGAACGAACGTTTTCATTGTACGCTCGTATTTACGATTGTTTGGGTGACTCCTCGTTTGAAGGCACTGACTTACTTTTTTAAATGAAACCACAACCTTACACTTAAAGTGCATTTATTTTCACTATACAACCTGGTACAACTTTCTTAAACGTTTATGAGACGTCTTTGCTGATCGAAGCAGAACTACCGCATTTGAGATAAAAGATTCTTGATAATACCGTGGATTGGGTGCAAATCGGAAATTTTAAATTAGACAGAGGGACGCACAATTTACTAAAATTTCATACAATAACTGCACTTGAATAATATCTTAAATAAACAACTTTAACGTGTTCAATGCCGCATTATCGCTTTAAACGGTCGGGGTAAACACAAAGTGGCTATTGTCCTCTCCAATTTAAGGTGATTCTTGAGGCTCACGCGTGCACTTGACTACTATTAAATAATAAAACCTGGAATTCCTACTATTCACAATCTATACGAACTGGGAATTCGTACATTATTTAAACAAAGGATTGTAAATTCGAAAGTTGCTGTTTACTGCCCATCCTCGAAATTTTTCTGCCCTGGTGTCGCACAATCGAAGAGAAAAAGCGGGCGCTGTTGGTAAAATAATAAATTTTAAGCGGCACTGTCATCTCCCGTAACAGGAAGGGAAAGCCCAGAGAATTTTGTTTACATTTGATTATGTATTTACTAACGTAATTTGTATTTTACAATTTACGTATAACGCTTTCTTTATTATTTAAATATGTGAACCAAAAAGAACAAAAATTATGCATTAATATACAAAATTCTTTCAGATATGCATTAAAAGGAATAAATGCATATTATATGCAAAATATGCACATTTGCATATAATCCGGTCTTTAGTTGTTACCATTAATAAACTTTGTCAAAGATTTTAGAAGTAGTCGGTAGTATAGGCACAGTAGACATCTCTATACAAATGTTAATAATGTGAGTTAAGAAAGGTATTAAATAAGGACAACATGGTTTGATCATGGTTATATTAATTTCATCAATACCAGTAGTCGTTGAACAATATTCGAAATAATGTTCGTTATTAATCCCGCGTCAACAAAAGAAAATGAGAAAGTTACATTAGTGTTATTATAATGAAATAAAACATTCTGACTACTACTGTTAGGTATACTCATTTATCGCATTAATATCAGAGAGCGATTCCGGTAAAGATTAACAATTTCGGTTATTGAAATTTAAATAAGAAATGTGCTTCTATAATGGTTTGGACGACTTTGTTGTCGATATAAAATCAAAATACACTTTTTTTTGCGCCTAATATTGATAGTGCCAAATTACGTAGACTTTTATAATAGTTGCAATGCGATGACAAGGATTTACTTGTAGATTTTCTACCCTTTTTTCAAGTTATTTTCTTTTTTGGCCGTGGAGATCCTGGGTTTATATATGTAACAGCTCTCTTCTGTAGTTTATCCTTTCTTTGTCTTTCTCTCGATGTTCTTTCTTCTTTAACACCGTTACTAATTTATTTGATTTCGTTATTCAAACAATTTTATACTTGCATACATTTTGCTCATCTTTCAATATTGCTTATATGCCCCGTAACCAGCCCTAAGTACCATAAAAATCCAAATCTGTAATTCCGCTTAATAATTATAGTTTTTTGTTTATCTTGGAAAGTCATAAAAATCATTGACAATCGAGAGATCTATTTATTCTGCTATTTATAATCGCCGTAAAACTTCAAATTTATGCGGTTTATGTGACGTTTCGCTATTTTTAAAAATTAACTCCATGCTCTATAAAAATAAAATTCAAGGTAAGGCACTTCTTTTTAAGCATTTTAGTCTAATTTTGTACATTGCACCAAAAATACTTATTTTCTTGTTTTTTTTTTTTTAATTTATTTATCTTATGGTACACATATTTTGAAGTAATCATTTGATATTTTTCCTTTAAGTGAGGGCATGTTATTTAGACGGTGTTTTGCAATAATGGTCTAATCAAAACTTCAAAATATATTGTATAGGTATTCGTCATGCCATCTATTACACTCAATCAATATCAAATATTTTTTGACTTACATCAAGAAACATATTGTGTGTTAGCTCCGGCGCAAATTAAATCCAGCACACGCACATTCCATGTCCATCTCACGCGTAGGAGGAACGAGGGAAGGGTAGCTATACAGGGTGCGGCAGAAACAGTGACCCATTTTAAATCGCGCGCCATTGTTGAACGCGGCTTTCTAGAGAGCTCATGTTGGTACCAGTGCGTAGTGCAGTTAAAAGCATTATCAGTCATTATGGAGCGCTGGTCAAGCGAACATCGTGCTTTTCCAATTGAAAGTTTCTTCAAATGTGGTGACAGTGTCGTGCGAACGCAGCGTTTGTTTCGGCATTTCAACATTGGTCGGAACGGACAAGTTACGTCGCGGAAGGCGATTACGAGGTGGGTTAGGCAGTTCAAAACTACAGCTCTGCAACAAACAAGAAGCCACCTGGTAGGCCACGTACGATTCGCACCCCAGAGAACATTACCACAGTAAGAGCTGCTTTAAAGCAAAATCCAACGCGATCAGTTCGTCGGCATTCGCAAGTCCTTAACATCTCGGACAGAAGTGTGCGGCGGATGTTGCATCTGGATATGAATTTCCATCCCTACAAGATACAAGTGGTGCAACAATTATTGCCCAGAGACAACACTCTTCGTAAGGATATGGCGAGTTTGCGTACTCGTGCCGAAGATTGTATTGCCAAAAATGGTAGTCACCTGAAAGACATAATTTTCAAAAAGTGACACATGTAAGGAATGGTAGGAAGTGTTCTTTCAAACAGTGTACTATAATAATTTGTAATTGTAATTCTTCTTTCTTAATTTTAATGTGTAAAATGGGTCATTGATTCTGCCGCACCCTGTAGTACCAGCCCGCTTATTGGACCCATTCCACGCCCAGCCTAGCGGTTTCCACCCAGGCGTGGGTAAATTTGAACCAGTCGCACAGTCTTCTTACGGCGTAGATGAGATTTTTGTCAATCAAATGGATATCGAGAAGCATATTTGTGCTGTACAAGAACACGCTGTGTTGTATTGTACAAGCCATTCCAAGAACATGCAAACAAAACTGAAAAATAAACTATGGGACAAAAATTTAAACTCTCTACTGGTACTTCTTTCACGTAAATACTTGGTTTGCCTACTTTTTTTCTTTTTTTTTTCGGTTAATAAATGCAAAATAGCCAGATCTTTCTCCTGGGATTCGGAATGCAGATCAAGGAGAATTATAGCACGCGTCTCCATGGTGGGATTTGATTGTCTGGGACCGGGTTCAATATGCGAAGCCTTGTAAATACTTACTTCGCCCACTTTTTTTGATTTTTTGGTTAATAGATGCAAAGTAGCTAGATCCTCTTCCTCAGATTCGAAATGCATATCGAGCAGAAGTATGGTATGCATGTCCATGGTAGGATTCAACTGCCTGAGGCTGGATTCAATATGGGGTGCATTGTCACAACCGTGGAGTGGGTGTGGGTACGTTCTATCGCGTACGTGTGTTGGATTCAATTTGCGTCGGGCATTAAACTGGGTTTACACATGTATGGATTTAGTGGTGTCAGTGGTACTGCTTATACGACAGTAAAGGTTTACATTATTTGTTCCACAAATAAGAATTTTGGCACGCCGCTTTCATCGGTAAGCTACTTTTAAGCACTGAAAGTCCCTCTACGGGATCGAATTAGAACTAATATCTCGCGAACAGGCGTGCAAGTTCTTGTTTAGATATTCAAATAATGTCGTGCCAATCTATATTGGCCTCAGTAAATCTATTCATGCGTAAGCCAACTTTTAGCTCATTGTTGTCTTAATTAATCTAGATTAGCGTACTGTTCTTTACTTCTAGATGTTAGTGTCTGCGGCGGTAGAGTTGAAGTTCCACTTCTGGCCAAAAAGCCATGAGGATATAATCTACAAGCCACCGATTCTTTCAAGGATTTCCTGCGCATCCTGGTCTAAAGATAATTCGTACGTAACCTATCTAGTTGAAAAGGGTAAACCGGAAATAATTTCGTTAAAAGATCCGAGCAATATTAAACTTGTGCATATTGTCGCTGCCATTAACGACGCGTCCTCCGTCATCTTTCAGAAAACGACAAAGAAATGTATAGCGATCGGTACGCAAAATGGACAAGTCGCCATGTACGATACGAAATCGAAAACTATAAACAAACTGTTCGAAAGCGTACCATCCGCCGTAAGATATATGGATTTCAATATGGGAGACGAGCATCTAGCTGTTGCTTGTATAAGCGGGAACGCTGTGTTATATGACGTAACAAACGGACATGTATGCGGAAATTATGCCATTTCGGAAACAGTTGAACCGACTGCTTTAAGATTCCATCCAACGCTGCGGAATATTTTAGCGGCTGCAAGCGAGGAAGGGACTGTAATGATATGGGATACGATGACCGCGAATAAGATCTTTTTTGCGCAAACGCACACTTCACCCATTAGCGGTATAGCATTCGGTAAGCAAGATAACGATATCCTAGTATCTGTAGGTGAAGATAACAAGTTCTGCGTTCACGATTTGAATATTAGGGAATGCATTTTCAGAAGTAGTACTCAACATCCTTTAAGCGCCGTCGATATAAGTTTCGACGGTACTACAGTTGCCATTGGCTCTCAAGAAGGAATAATATACCTCTACGATATGAGGAATTTCCTTCAACCAATTGTAACGTGGAAAGCTCATAATTCGAAAGTTCATAAGATCTTATTTCCATATCCAACAAATAAGGAAGTCGGTGATTATACGCCGCAAAATTCGGATCTAGTCCCAAAGTCGGTAGTTGAGGCACACCAGTTAAAACCGAAATCAATCGAACACGACGATAAAGGCACGGCTACGGATACGTCATCGAAGATAAGCATCAGCAGCAAGAAGTCGTTCGAGAAGGGTAGTGAATTGGCGGATAATGAATTCTTGAAAAAAATTAAATCGGAAGTTATAGCCAACGTTAGACAAGATGCTCGGCACCTGAGCAGCCACTTAAAGATGCACATGCACAATCTAGAGACCTTTATCCAAAGTGAATTTCACAAAATGGATTCGCAGATAGACGAAAAGTGGGATCTTTTAAATATTGCTTCGCTGAATTTGGCGAAAGATAACGATGATGTGACCTATTCTTATGGAAAATCGACCACCGAACCCTTTCGTTTAGAGTAAAGAAATTGTGTCCAACGTGTTGTAAATTTTGCGTATGTTTTGTATGTATAGTTTATCAACGTAATTTCATTTTACATGTGTACGGGAAATTCAAAAGTAAGTATTTTTGTTCGAAATAAATCTTTGTAGTAATGAACACATGAATTTCTACTTATTGTTACCACCTTCTCAATTACTATCAACTTAAATCTTGCAATTAACTTTGCGAATACAAATCGGTATGAGATAAAACAGTTGAGGAGGTAAGTACATTGCAAAATGTAGTTTTTGAGTTGTGAGTTTCTCTACAAATAGAATAGACTAACTGCACGTGTCCTATATAAAATATATTTTTGTAAATATTACTATGTTGTGTTGTGAAAGATGGGAGATACTAGTGTAGAAGTTTTCAAAAATATTGCGCATTCCTTTAATTCACCAGGAGCACATAAACAAATAAAAACTGCGTTTTGAAATAGACCTCCCCAGTTGTCAATTTCCTAATCTCAAGTACACAAACAATACTTTTGTGCGCAATTGCAAAATGTGTTGGTTAACCCTTTTTTATGAATTTTTCTTTGAAGCAAGAACAATTATAGTAGAAATTTCGAATATTTTTCCAGAAGTTTTTATAAAAGAAAGATAATAATAATATATTATAAGTATAGGACTACTCAAAAACAAGTTGGTTATTAGTATATACAACCTACATAAACAAGATCAGTGAAAGATATCGACCTATATCTGAGATATTCTACAAACTCTGCCAAAAATTATATATTCACATATGAAATAAAAAGATTTTTCAATTTATTTTTAAGACATCTAATAGTTTGAAT
The DNA here is from genome assembly GCA_029619315.2 of Dynastes maya. Taxonomy (NCBI): domain Eukaryota; kingdom Metazoa; phylum Arthropoda; class Insecta; order Coleoptera; family Scarabaeidae; genus Dynastes; species Dynastes maya. Next base: position 337,625 of record JAROYE020000023.1, read on the forward strand.
TTCCTGGATACCAGATTCCAACCGATTGTTGATAATTTGATCCCAATATACACAAAATTCTGTTCAAACGTGTAGTAAAATTTTGAAGAACCCTGTATAATACATAAAATCACAAAACGTATAGAAAGGGAAGGGATAGTAGAGAGAAGTAGGTGTGTAAAAGGTGGCAATTGAACGTACTAGTAGTTTGTAATTATTTGTTATTTCTTTTTTAAACTTTCTTTAAACATTTCGTGTGGTGTATTTGAGTGGAAGGCAACACAAGCTTAAATTGTGCTTGGATGTGACAAGATCCTCTGCGCCCCTAGTAGAATAGTTATGTAGATCTCTATTCTGAACGAAATTGGGTTCAAATTCTTTAATCAATACAAGAATTTCATAACTAAATAAGGATGGTAACGGCAAGATAGCAGGTAGCTTAAACAGTCCATGGCAGGAACAACGCCTGGATCTTCCCAGTGTATTGCGAGTAGCTCTTTTTTGTAATCGAAAAGCTCTTACACTTATGATACTTGTTCCCCAAAAGACTACACTGTACCGTAGGCGGGACTCAAAGCACGCATAATAATAGCTTTTGGTTACATCCAAGCTGGTTAGGGCCAAAAGTCCATGTATTGCATAACAGAGCATTTTCAATGTGCAAACCCAGAAATTTGTACTTTGAACCTGCTCAATAGATTTTTCGTTAATTCTCAATGTCCTTCTTCCTAGGTGTAAAATTTATAAATACTGTCTTGTCTGCATTAAGCTGCAAGTTGTAGCTCTCGAACCATCTTACAAATTTATCAATAATTCTTTGCATATCTACTCCGAGTAGGTTTGTCTCAGAATTGGAATCAACGTACATAGCTATTACCATCCGCATTCAGAACGAAATTACAGGAACCGTCAACATCTGGAAGGTCATTTGCAAATAGCAGGAACAGCAAGAGTCCGAAAATGGAACCCTGTGGTACCCCCGATCGTATAGGAAGTGCATTTGAATATTTGTTGTTTATTGAAACTAGTTGCCTTTTTTGAGCCAAATAAGGCTTCAACCAATTCCCAATAGCCCCCTCAGTCCGTATTGTTCCATCTTTTGAAGTAAAAGTGCATGAGTTACAAGATCGAAGGCCTTGGCAAGATGCATGAATAACCCCCAGGATTTCTTACCTTCATTTAGATTATTGTATACTATTAATAGAAAGCGAACCAAAGCTGATTGAGTAGACTTCCCTTTAATACATTCATGCTGGGCTTGATTCAAAATGTTGTGTATATTAAGAAACTCAACTGTACTATCTTTTCCAGATATATTAGACAAAATGGAGACAGGCCTTTAATTGTTGAGAAATTTTGGATCGTCTTTCTTCAATACGGATATCGCACTTTTGCATTCTTAAATACATACATCACTCTCGCAGAAAGAGAACAACATATGAGACAGCAAATTGGCCATTATACCTGTTATCTGAGTGACTACCAGAATATTTTTAATTGATACATTTGGTGTCTTAATAACACGTCTCTGCATTACAGCGACCTCTTCACCGATCATGTATGAAGTTACTGGCTGGGAGTGTACTTACTCCAAAATGGCTCTTAACCCAACTTACCTACCTTGGCTATTTTTTTTTATAATTCAAAACGTTCTTGCATCAACGAATAAATGAATGAAACATAAGAAGGATTATCAAATTATATATTGCTGAATTATATTTATAAAAGTTTCGGTGCAAAAGCATTATAATATCTTAAAAACTGTCTCTTCTTGTACCAAATTTTATGAGCAAGTTAGATATGAATATGAAAAGATTTTGTAAGAAAACCGCGAATCCTGGCCAAACATTTTCAGATGCAACGACTAAGTAATCATGTATCAAAATATACGATGCACCAATTAAAGAACCAAACGCCGTCACCAATCCTATAAATAGAATAAAAGTCGCCATAAGTATTTTGCACTTATCATCACTCAGGTATGGATTTCTCAGAACATGGAGAGGTACCATATTGACCACCAGCATCGCGAGTGTTGAGAATACCCCTGGCATTGTGTAAACTCTTTTATTATGTAGTACATGCGGATGTACGGCGCTTAAATCGATTAATATCCACCAACCGCTGAAAAATAATAGGCCGCCTATTATTACTACGGCGCAATTGATTTTCATCCGAGGCACATTCGCAAATCGTTCGATAAATCCAAAATGGAAAGTTCTTACTTTATACATTTTTAATTAATCTATGAAAACAACTAATCGTGAAAAAAATAACGTCAAAGTGACATTTATACATCAGGGAAAAATCTGAGCTTATGAGCTCATTTTGACGTTTTTTGAGTATTGTGACAATGACTTTAAAAATGCCAATATTTTGTATTTAACCTAAAAGTTATACGTTATATTCGTTTACTTTAGAAACTGCCTGCTTTTAGCAAAGAATAGATTAAAGATTATTTTTAAATATAAACATTTTTATTGAAAAGCGTATTACACTTCAATAATTAAGTACTGCACAACACTTATAGATTTACGATTGACACTGACAATTTGACATTAAACTATTTAATTGTCATATTTTACAAGACATGCTTAAAATGGATAATGACAATGGCATAATAGGTTTGTTTCTGCAGCGATTTAAAATCGTTAGAGCATGCGCACTACAAAAATAGTGTTCGTGCAGTTAAAACGCCAAACTCTGACTACTAGTTTGACGTAATTTGGCGTTCGTGCAGATCTCCAAATTAATTTCTAACCGTTTGCTGATAGTTGCTTCAGTTTGAAGATTATCGTCCAGTGATCCATCAAACGCATGCGCATTGTTATATTGTAAAGTGAAAAGTTGTGTTATAGGTTTCTTGTATATGTTCACACTTCACGCGTGTTTCATTCGTGTATGTGCTTTTGCTAGGAATTAACACTGCCTTTAAGGTTGTAATTCTGTCTAAATATTTCGCGTGTATTTCTTTTCCCTTACCTCTCTTTGTAATATTTGAATGTAAGATAAATCTATTGTTTTTATCTGCATATTTGAGTATATTTTCTCTCTTAAGTCTATTAAATACGCTTCTAATTTATACATCCCCTGATAAGCGTAAAAAAAGCGTCTGTGCATTTAAATTGTTAAATCAGTTTTAATTTGCGCATGCGTAGATTAATTCAAATTAACCTCTGATCAAACTATCACAGATCGACTGCCGAAATAAACCTAATAGTATCGCTAGTCCCAGATTTTTATTAAAGCGGTGGTACAATAGATTACGATGCGCGCCTGTTATCACTTTTACTTGCATTACATGACACTAAATTGTAACTGAATATATTTCAAACGTTGTTAAACTACGTAACTTATTTGGATATTTACCTCGATGCGTTCACTGAAAAAAACGGAAAGAATGATCTAACAAAGTTAAAATTAGTTTTGACTATGCGCCATCTCTGTTTCAAGCAATGAAATATAGAAATCGTTTTCTAACATTTGTACATTGGCAATCAGTTTTGCTTTTCTTCACCAGATGGCGGAACCTAGCCTACATTAATTATTTTTTGGAATGCCTTAACGTTACTTCTTTCAATAATGTATGCAAATGTTAACTACTGCGTTTTACAGTAAAGAAATCCGTAAATATGAAAACTACATTATTTGCCCTTAAATAATATACATAAGAGTATAATGAAAGTTTACACTTAAAATTGCACTACTTTTATAATATCATGTTTCAAGTCAGTATTAACTATAAATAAAACTGCCATTCTCCATAAATTACATTTTCATAATGATTGCAAAAGGTAAACTTTTGATACTATTTCAGAAGCGGTAATTTTGTTTTAAGTTGAATTTCAATTTACCTCGATAAATTCTTGTAATGTGGATTTTAAAAAGGCGTCATTTACAAATTTCCGAAAATGAGAATGTTTATGGCAGGTTTTCACTGAAACATGATTAAAGCTGGCCACGAGCGGTACCGCGCAGTAGCGTAGAGTCGACCAGGCCTCGCGTTCCACTAGAGTTATTCTGCTAATAGAGATGTTTGCTGCCGCAAATAATTTCGCTCATCTCTTAAATAAAAATTAAATAACACGTGCTCAAACACTTACCATTTTAAGAGTCCTCCGTGAAATCACAAAGTGAATAATGTCTGTTAAATATCTGCAACATTAGATATGTTTCAACTGTTGTTTCGGCAAAACTAGTACGGCATGAGGGAAAAATGCTTTTATATGCAGAGAACGAACGTTCTATATCTAGTGACGTAATATTTGCGTAAGTAAAATAATCTTTCAAATAACTTAACGATTCTGTTGACGCACCTTCACAAATGTGTCTTAATGTGCCAAAATCAGAATTTTTCTCAAAAACACTTTCAAATTTTTCTAGAACAGAAACATTTTTTGCGTCTTCAATCGCGCATAGCTGTGCGTGAACATGTTGCACTATTTGTAGAGATTCTTCTAACGGCACCGCAGGATTTTGTAATTTTTCTATTGCATCTGCTAGTCCGAAGTAATTGCCGTGAATGATTTTTAAATCCATTTTAACCTGACTATCTTGAAATTTCGACTGGCTTTTCTGGATAGCGGCAGCTTCCTTTGTATCGAATTATAAGACCACGTTCTTAATATTGTCAAAATATTTATGATAATAAAACGCGGCCTGCAACCATGTTCCCCAACGAGATAGAATAGGTTCTGGTGGCTCTGGTATACGGGGGCACAGTCTGTGAAATTCGCGAATACGTTTCGGTGATTTGACAAATACTGCTTTGGTATGCGCTATTAAAGCGTCTACCTCAGGATAACATTTTCTGATTCTATCCGCCACAAGATTGAGAGCATGAATTTTACACGTAATGTGTAACAAATTAGCAGAATGCTTTTTAAGAGACCGGCCTACAGAAAGTATGTTTGCAGCACCATCACTCACTAACATCAAGAGTTGGTTTGTTGAAAGTTCAAACTTGTCCAATGTATTTAACACTAACTTTGAAATTACTTCGGCAGTACACTGTTGTATTCGTTTGGAGACTAATAGAATTGAAGGTGCCGATTGATGAGGTTCCAATTTGCGTGCCATTACATTAAGAACAGAATGTTTCTTCCGATCTGTTGTTTCGTCGACACATAACCACAATTTTTGATCTTTCAACTCCGATTTTATTTTTTGTTCAATATGTTCGCGCGCAGATAGCACGATGTTCGACTTGGTAATTTGCACTCCGAATAGTTATTCCAAAAGCAGATAAATGGTTCCTTGTCTAGTAAATTTTAATAAAAATTTTAATTAAATACACTTACAGCCTACCGATGAAGACCAAAACCATCTCGAAACGTGATTTATAGTCACAAAAGACTCCAACCAAAAATTATAACGATCGATCAAAGCCTCCTACTTTTAAACGCAAAATTAATTTTTTTTCAAACAACTTTCACATCTTGTACCAACTTAACGAGGCGACTTTGGATATAAGTAAGTTGGGTTAAATCTTCTTATTTTAATCCCAGGAGTCTGTAGTTAAGCTATGTCCCAACATTTTGGAGACACCCAGTATTATGCAATTTTTATACTAGATTCTACTCGTAGTTTAGTAACTTTGATACTACTTTTTATATAGAAAAAGTATAATGTCAACGAGTTTTAACGAATTTTAATTAAAGCAAAAGTTTTGTTTTGAAGATTTTGAAATTAGAAGAAAAATTATTTTAAAAATGTAAACAGTTCTGTTGAGTAGCTTGAGTGAAGCAAGGCATCATTTGCCTGAAAATGAAGAATATTTGAATAGTTAGACTGTTTGTGCCGTCCGAAATATTATATGTATACAAAATAAAATGTTTACGAAACACATGCTATATGTGTGCATGTATGTAAGTGAGTAAATACGCATTTGTTAACGATAGCCTAAATATTTGATTTGGCGAGATTTTACACGGACCGATTCAGTGTGCATGTATCAAATTGCTCGGCAAAAAGGCTTTGTACATATCAAGGTACACGCGTACATCTCTGTTTTCAGCGAAAATCGAAGCAATCAACTTGCACGCTAACAAACGCGGTATGTGCTAATGTGGCAAGCACTTGTGAAATACTCATAAATAAGTTCTTAAATATTTATTCATTGAATCTCCGGCACCGTAAATATTGACACTATTAACATCGTGTTTATGTACGGATATATGCGATGTACGTAGAATATATACATAGGTAGTACATACATAAGTAGATGATTGAGCTTACATCGTTGGCAAAGCACTTTTCACGGTTTTCTTTCTACGTATTTAAGTAATCGGACAAATATACGTCAATTAGCCATATATTAACACTCTTACTACCTTTATAATTGCTCGAAATACTTTGCGTTTCCAATAAATTCATCATTGTCCACATAAATGTTAAGTTAAGTGCTAATTTCACAGACAGATGTGGGCGTAGGATGTCATAGTTATATCTATAACACCATTTTTAACACTGACTAATAGTTCCTTAGGCTCCATTGGTACAAGTTATTAAAAGAATGGAGTTAAATTAGCATGAAGTAAGTTTCCACTAGGTTCTGTGGTAAATGATGTCTGTTAATCATAAATAGAGCCCGGTAAAACAATAGTAAGAAAATAGAAAAAAAATAACAGAACTAATACATTATTATAATATGTGAAAAATAGTGAAACACTCACCCTTTTAAGCAGCCTTGGCTACGGAACAATAAAACTAGAAGCACCATTATCAGTATTAACATCATATGGATAAGAGTGGCAAAAAGTTGACACCATTAGATGTGTTTCCACAGTTGTCTCGGTGAGCGATGTTCGCCGTGGTGAGAAAATGAGTTTATATTTTGAAAAAGGTCGTTCAACATCTACCGATGTTATACATGCATGATTAAAATACTCTTTGTACTTAGTCAGTGGATTATTCGATACACCATCACAAATTTGTTTTAGTGTGCTAAAATCGGGATCTTTCTGTAGCACACTCTCGAACTTTTCTGAAACGTGATTATATTTTGCGTCATGTATAGTCAGTAGCTGTGTATGCACTCCGTCCATAATTTGCAGAGACTCCAATAATGATAACGATCTATTTTGTAATTGGTCTATTGCGTCAGCTAATCCTTTATAGTACCTACGAATATTTTTTAAATCTGTTTCAACGGAAATATCTTGAAATTTCAACGAAATTTCGTAACATGTAAACACTGGCAAGTTCAAGAAGAGAACGGCCTACCGAACGCATTATCGCTGCGCCATCGCTCATAAACATCAACACTTTATCTTTTGAAATTTGAAATTTTTCCAACGTACTAAGTACAACCTTCGTAATTGCGGCAGCAGTACACTCTTGTAGTCTTCGGCTAGCTAGTAACAGTGGTAATGTAGGTTTACTAGGGTCTAGTATACGTACCATAATATTTACAATAGATTTTTTTTTACAGTCTGTTGTCTCGTCAACACATAACCAAAGAAACTGTTTTTTAAAAATGTGTTTCCTTTTATTTTCCACGTCATCGCGTACAAATGCAACATGCTTACGTGCTGTTTTCTCCGTTGGCAACCGCAACTCGGGATTGTATTTGTACCAAAAATCCTTAAACGGTTGTTTATCGAGTAAGCCTAGTGGCAAATTACAGTTTATCAACATAAGAATTACATAAAAAAAATGCACTTCTCGGTGGCATGCCCAATTTTCGTTTTCTATGCTGCTCGGAATTTACGTGTCTTGTACAGTTCCACTTCTTATTTGACATGAAATGTATTTTGCACACTTTACAAACTATCTTGCTCCCGTTGTAAAACAAATCGGGAAAGTCAGGAATAAAGTTATTTACTATGTCTTGAAAGGGTCATTTTTTAGCCTTCGACATGTTCATTAAAAACTAGAATTAATAACTATGTCTGTATCAATAAAATCAAAACGCACTACACTAAATAATAACTACAATTAATAACTACGTCTATATCAATAAAATCAACACGCCCTATCCGCTATCCAATGCTAAACTGAACTGAGTGATGATTTGTCGAGTCGTATCATAATCGACCAGCCCTCCCCGCCCACCTAAACACAGTCACACCGCCGCTGCGATTGCTCTCCAGTTACTGGGCTCTGATCATAAGACAAACTATAGAATTAATCAAAGTGTCAAATGTGCCTAATTTTTCTCGTTGATGAATACAATGCAATGGTGTAATGAAAAAAAAAAATTACGTAAGCTATTTTTTATACACTGCTATTGTGGAAGATTTCTGCCAGAAGACATGTATGTACATGTGTTATGTAAAATTGTAATAGTAATTATATGTGTTAAAATACAAGTAATAAAAGCTACAGAAACGGGTATTCTTTATTCCATACACACAACTGCTCAAAATAATTAGTGTTGGGCATTGATATTACATATGTATTTCAATAATCGAACGAATCGAAATAATCGTTTAAAATAATCGAATGATCATTCGAAATTTACTAACGATTTCAATTATTTTCCACATTTATTTGACAGAATCCGAGTGACGAGTGAATTATTTCGAAACTCGAAACCTCGAAGTTTCGAATACAGATCTCGAATCGTAATCCGTTTGTGTGCTCCTGCGTAGTCGAAACGAATAATGAATGATTTCTGAACCATAATAGAATGATCGATTATTCGGGTATAATCGATATATCTCGATTATATCATTCATAATCGCCCAACACTAAAAATAATTAGAAGAACTCTTAAAGGCTTTCACGGCCGGAGTCCGAATTTGTACTAACAGCACGTGTTTCCGGGCTTGTAGGCTGCGGTCTTGAAATAGTGTAAGTCGACGTTTCGCCAGACACTGCTGCTGCCATCTTCAGGACGATGTTGAAGGTTCACTAGTCGCCCGAGGAATGGTGCTTCGACTAAGACCGCTCCGCAGCAAGTTGAAGCACTACAGTGTTGAACCGTTACCGCCGATTTAACGAGGCCTCTGCGTGATAGTCTAAGCGATAAAGGAATCGTTTTTTGCATTTTTTTAAAGTTTTGAAGGGCTTCCGGTTTAATGAGGATGCCAGTCGTCAACTGAGCCCTTCTTCGCATCCCATTCGATTTTATTATGGAAAAACAATCCTGCCGAAATTGCAGCTATTAAGGAGAGCCAGTCGAAATTTCAGGATATTTCCGTTGAAACAGATTTAAAAAATATTCGTAGCTACTATAAAGGATTAGCTGACGCAATAGATCAATTACAAAATAGATCGTTATCATTATTGGAGTCTCTGGAAATTATGGACTCTGCAAATTATGGACACAGCTACTGACTATACATGACGCAAAATATAATCGCGTTTTAGAAAAGTTCGAGTGTGCTACAGAAAGATTCCGATTTTAGCACACTAAAACAAATTTGTGATGGTGTATCGAATAATCCACTGACTAAGTACAAAGAGTATTTTAATCATGCATATATAACATCGGTAGATGTTGAACGCTCTTTTTCAAAATATAAACTCATTTTCTCACCACGGCGAACATCGCTCACCGAGACAACTGTGGAAACACATCTAATGGTGTCAACCTTTTGCCACTCTTATCCATATGATGTTAATACTAATAATGGTGCTTCTAGTTTTATTGTTCCGTAGCCAACGCTGCTTAAAAGGGTGAGTGTTATTTTTTTTCTATTTTCTTACTATTGTTTTTGTATACTAGGCAGGTACGGCTATGGCACGGCTCCCTGTTACCAGGCTCTATTAATTAGTGTTAGTCATACTTATATACGTACATATATATCTTTATGTGTAACGCTGCGAAAGGTTGAGGAGAAACTGTTGCAATAAATCAATAATTTCATTCACTAATTTCATTCGTCTGTATTCATACGTCACCTCATGGACCGTGCAACCTTACTTCTAACCTGGCGCAAAGCGCTCTGTGCCAGGCCTAACTAATTAAACCTATTGAACTGAGGCAAATTTTTTCTTTTAAAATAACAATAAACTACTAGATAAAATTGTAACTCTATCCACGTAATAAATATTACTTTCGAGATGATTTATTGCAATTACTCTATCCCACTTATATTTTGTACACACGTCATAAAGTTTCAATTTCTGAAAATATATTAATTACATGCGCCAAGAGATCTTAATTATTTGTTAATATGTTTGAATGAAATAAAATATATTGAATTCTGAATCTTTTTTTTTTATAGAAGCAAGGGTAAGAAGTATTAAAATTGTTGTATATGCTATCAAGTTTTAAATTCCCCGCCATTTTAAGTGTGTTCTTTTGTATCTAAGTTGGTAGGTAATGCATAAGTAGAGTAGTTGACAATAGAAGCTGGTACAAAATAAGTGTTACAGTTAGTTAAAGAAAAACTCATTCATTTCTGTATTAACAACGTTAAATACATGTTAAATAATAAAGTGTTAGTGAAGAAAACCTGCGTGACATTTATTTCAACAAAAACGCCATACACTTCACTATCCCAATTTATTCATGGTCCTTTCGTTTGTGTCGCTTAATCGCGAGAGAATATGAATACTACTGCGACAGTATGTGAGTGGGACGAAGAATGTACACATTTTACTACATATTTTATACGTCTAAAAATCATCATGACACGCCAATATATTTCCTTTGTTGTCTTATTTATTGCTAACAAGAAAATATGAAATGTTTATTTAGACATTTAAAGGGAAATTAATATTTTACTCAAGGAACAAATAATCGCATTGAATCATTACTAACTATTCATGGAAAAACTATTTATTATACTTTGCGAGTAGTTGATAAAATGTGTTTTCTATAGTTATCGCAAGACTCTGTATGAGATTGTTTCTACTACTATTACTAGGCTCTATAAAACGCCAAAGTATTCATTCACATCCGGACGCAATTAACGGTGCACTACCATAGTGAAACGTAAACATACCTACACTTTTGTTACGGTCGCGAACAATTAGTAAAGCGCTAACAAAGCGGGATATACGAACTAATATGCGTTGTATGACGTATGGCAAGTAACTCTTTCGTGTTAATGAGATATCAAAAAGAGAAATAAATTGGCCCACATATTCTTGCTTTGTTCCGACTAGATCTGGGCAATGTTGGATGTAAAAAAAGTATCTTTTCAATAGATTGATTTAGTTAACTAAAAACTCAATCGTAACTAAAATATTGATCAAAAAAATAGTTATAATTGAAATAATCAATTATTTAATCATCAAATTCAACCATAAATGCATTTGCATAACTAAAATTAGTATTGTACATAGTTTATGACATAAAATTACTACCTACTACGTAGTTACATACACTACATACACACTTTCAATCCTCGCTGGTATTCTCCTTGGAAGTCTGTTTTCTTTATTTACTTCAAATTCATTATCTTCGTGCTACTGCTCGATGAAGACATTTTAAACATTTTTTTAGCTACACCAATAATGCCTTGTTAATAAATTTATTATTTCGATTTTTGTAACCTAACCAACCTAAACTTCCCCAGCTATAACAAAACAGTTCAACTGTCCGTTCGTTTTTGCGGTGCGTTGGACGAACAACCTTGTCGGCTGTATACTCCATAAATCTGAACGCACTCCATTCGATCGACTTATGGCAGAGTTGAACCGTTCTGGCCTCTTCTACACTACATACGTGGCACTAGGTGGCGCCAGGAAATATTTCAGCGCTATTTTTGGAGATTAGTAGCATAAACTGAAGGGGGAACGCAATGTAGACAACAGAAAAAAGCGCTCGGAACAACGCTGATGACGCAGGGTAGGCAGAAACATGTCCGTTCTCTTTTCACATTGTTTTTGCCGGTAATGATTCCATCAATACCATGAGCTATATTATCATGATTACGATTTGAACTTGCTCAGCAATTGCACCGAAACTGAATATTTGTAAATCGAATGTTTTCAGCGTCAAAGTAGTTATATGATGATTTTGAATCAATGAATATTCATTTAATAGGGTAAAAGGGGGCGCCTCTGATGTGCTTGAACAATTTTGCGACCGGATTTGGATTCAGTATCAAAAATCGTACAAGAAATGATAAGTCTGGCTCAGATGGCAAAACTTTGTTGAATCGTGTTAGACAAGCTTATTCAGTAAATAGATCCATCATCAGCAGTAAAACTGAACTAAACTAGAGTTCAGTTTTACTAGTGAAATATTGTGGTAAGGGTCTTAACGAAGTGTTTCAATATTCCAGTGCCACAGAGTTCGAGTACTTGATTGGATCCTTTAATAGTCTTTAGTTGTTAAAGATTTGACATTTTTTTGTAGTAATATTATCTAGGAAGGGACCATTTTTCCTTATAAAATGTATTATTATTTCCGTTGATGTTTTATAAACGTTTGTCGTTATATTTGCTTCAACAATTTTTTTTAAAGATTACAGTTTTTTACATTGTGTGTGCTTTATAAGGATGGGGTAATTTGATTTGCAGTTTATTTTGATGCGTTTATTCTAAATGTTGTTGATTTTAAAAGATTAACTTGCTTTACAGTATGCAAAAAACATTTCTTTTTAGGCCCTTTTTCTTAGCTAAAATTTAAGAAAAATACTTATACATTTTTAGCCTATATACAAAAATTTCAAAACAAATTTGTTGTAGAGGAAACAATCTTCCATTTTATTGGCAAACACTGAAGTTCTTTTTTATGGGCAAGTGGCATTTCAAGAAAAAGAAATCGAGATCTCGAAATATTAATATGAAATAACTCGTTGAAAATAAAGGAAATACTATTTTAGTTATTCTCTATGTAAATCTGTTTTATTGCATTTCGATCTTCAGTATTAATGAAATAAATATGCCGCTAAGTTCACAATATTTCGTATTACTTAATATTCAGATGTTCAAATTCACGATCGTAGTGCATTAAACATCTCTATCCAAGCCTCTTTCTTCCACATGATTAATTCCTTTGTCACCGAATACACCCCACATTACACATTCATGTTTGCAGAGGAGTTTGGAGTAGTTTAAGTACAGGCCATAAGCGCGACGGTAGTAGCATCAGCAGTCAAGTTGCCATCTCTCCGTCTCTCTCCGAACTGCCTCCACTTCAAGACGGCTCCTTTCCTTTCGCGGTAGCGGAGGATTCCATTACAGTGAATACCAAATAACATCGTGGAGTAATCCAACCTAAAATAATGTGTATGGCCAAGGCAAGGGATTGCTATTAAAAAAGAAATACATTTTTTTCATTGAATATGTCCATGTTTAGATTGGATTTTCGGAACACTCTTTATAATACTTTTGATATTTATTGATAACTGTAAATAACTATTTAGGTTTTAATTAATGCCAAAGAAGAGATGTCGATTTTAAATCGAAGTTTGCATCTGTCAACATCTTGAGAAAAAAAAAAACCTTCTTAAAGTTGGTACATCCTAGATCCATGACATGCTATTCATTTAACTTGCATTAAAGAGAGCTTTGTAAAGAATCTATAATATACATGGTGTTCTATTTGAAATAAGAAAGTCCACCATTTCAAAAAGATATTTTCATTGCTTTCAGATATATGATCAGGGATGCATAGCATTTTCCACTTGACTGTACTGGCATCGATATTGTCTGAAACTGTCACTCCCCGAGTACGGAGCGGAGACACGAGCTAGAGTTCACTAATAGACCACCATCGTGAACGACTCTGTATAATAATAACCCAGCCATCAATATAAGTTCCCTAAAGATTTGTAAATTGTATTGTTTTTATTGTGGGTTTTGAGTTTAAATTAACTCAAATGTAACATTATCTTCTTTGTTGTTGTTATCTATAGTTCTTGTTGTAATACACCACGAATTTTGGTAAATATATTCCTGTTCTTTTGTGTCCGGATGTTCGTATGTTATATCGAATATTTTCGAAAAGTTCTAGCCCAAATGGTGAGACGTAGCACCTTGTATAGCACGACCGCTTGCGGAAACGAAGGTTTCTACGGTATAGGTACAATTTCCTCCAGCAAACTTTTATTTTTCAGTTTTCCAGCCTTTTATTACAGGAGTAGCCAGAAAACATTAATTATAGAAAGAAAAGGAATGCACAAAGGAGTACATTACTAATTACTCAATATTTGTGTCACTTCCGCTTTAGCATCTTCCTCAATGGCGTATAGCTATATGGCCTTCCTGTCACAGGAGTTCTCTTGTTCTTAAGAAAGGTTGTGGGTGTTTCCCATCTCTAACAATATAAAGAATTTCAGTAAATTTAATTGACAGTTCAGTTTGATAAATTGCTATTACAAAAAGATGGCTGATTTTAGACTACTAACATGTTAGTAATTTTTCATCTAGAATTTTGTCAACTATTCAAAACTAAGGGCGTTCCATTAAAAAGTGCGTCATATCAACGTAACTCGGCAACGATTTCGATGGCCACTTTGTAAAATCTAATCTGTATTGTGTTGTTGAAAACTCCAAGAAGTACTCAACAGAATAAAATTTGAAACACCACACTTTGAGACGTTTAAAATATCGGACGTTAAAGAAACAACTACATTTTTCTTTCTTTATTGACGTTGTCTCAGATTTTTAAATCAATTTCAATAATTATATTATTCATATGTAGTTTAATAACATTTTGCACGAACCGCTTGTAGATACTTCCACCACTACATATGAAATTAGGCTTAATGAAGCAGTTTGTAACGGCTCTACAATAAAATGGGGTTTGCTACATATATCTTTCAACCAAATTTCCTTTCATCACACAAGAGAAATTGAAAACTGAGATTTTTGTTGGTCCTCAAATTCGCAAACTGATGAATGACAAAGAGTTCGAGGATACGATGAATAAGAGAGAAAAAGATGCATGGAAAGCTTTTAGATCTGTTACTGACAATTTTCTGGGGAATAAAAAAGATCAGAACTACAAAGAAATTGTTGACACAATGTTAAGAAACTTCAAGAAGTTAGGTTGTAGAATGAGTACAAAAGTTCTTGATTTCTAAAAGTTACTATCTTACCAGGAATATTTTACTGACGATTCCGCTGGGCACTCCTATTTGCTTATTCTGTATGTGTTTTATATTGTGTTATCTACTTTGATCACCTTTATTTTAATTTTAATTAAGCCTGACGTAGTCAACACTTATTGTGAAAGACAATAAAGCATTGTTTATTATTATTACAATCCATATACCTAAACATTTGTTTGTCTCTAAGATATTCTTTCATGTTTAGATCGTTTAGAACCAGACATTATTATTATTGAAATTTCCCAAGGGTGCCTAATACAAATGACCAAAGCTGTATATTGTGTTTGTTCTAAATAATCATTCGCTTAATTTAATTGTAAGGTAAGTATGATGCCAGTGTGAAACTGGTATATGTGTCAAACGACTGTTGTTTGTTACTTCAGTCATTATAACCCCTCCGGGTCCTAATAAATAATGTATCGAGAGAGTAGCGGTAAGATAATATTTGTATTCCAATATTAACGCCGTCGAATAACAATGCTTACACAAATTACCCTTGGTTAATTATGCGTTTATAAAACAAATTATATACGCTTTTAACGTAAACAGTGTTATCGTAGACAAATACCCAAGCATAAAAATTCCAGATATTTAAAGCATTCTTTGCGTGCAACTTCCTTCACATACTCCTGGAGATAGTATGATATGCCAATTAATTTGTGTCCCGGTGCGCAAGAGAGAAACAGAGCGAACATCATTCCGATATGGATTGACAGTCAGGCGGTGCGTTAGATAGGGACGACAGAACGCGAGGGGTACGGGAGGAAATGAGGGGGACAAGGACCTCCGCATCGACCAGCTCGACGCTGCCGCGAAACAACTCAGCGCGGCCCGCCTCGTCCCAGGTTTCCAATGGAACAACCGCCGGCTCGGCCGTTGTTCGTACGGACAAGCTTCATAATATCCGAACGGTTTTCATCTGCTGACTTTAAAAAAGTCTTTTCATCTCTTCTGAAACTGGTATCGGTGTGTGTAATACAACGTATCTGTTATGCGCCTTTGGCTCACTCGACGATGGTAAATGGGTGTAGAGTTTTGGTCGTCCTGTTCGTCGTTCCTTTTGACTCGGCATGTGTGCATGTAGGTTGTCGTCGTCACGTGAATTCCGTGTATTTTTTCGTATTTACGAAATTTTCGCTCTCGATGCTGTTTCGGTAGATTGCTAATGGATGTCGTCTAATAAACGTTACAGCGATTGTTTCTTCCTATCGATGCAGGCTTAGATATTGATGGGGCGGCGAAAAAACGAACGCGGAGCACTTAACTCGCCTGCTCGTTTTTATCTTACGAATCTTTTGTTTGTGTTCACGTCAATGGGATATGAAATCGTGAAATCGATATCCAACCATTTTTCCCAAATATTTAAGATTCGATTTTATAGAATTTATACACATACGCGGATGTATACGTAACCATATGTAGGCGTTGCGTTTCACACTCTGATACTTGTCTAAATATCATATGGACGTTTATTAAACAAGCAATCAGAGTATTTCTAAGTCGTAAATTGCTAATAAATATCTTTTTTTTAATATCCAGCTGTTTACAAAGGTTTTGTAATACAATGTGTTTATATAGTTGTATATTTTCAATTATATTTATTGAACATTTGTAAATTCTACTGTTGTACGTGAAACAAAGAAAAAAATACGCTGGTTGTCTTTCTTCAATTTTTATTAATTTTCACAATCGTCGTACAGAGTTAAAAAAATGGATTTGCTGCCTATAATTTCCGATAAAGATATGGTCATCGTCTATAGCTGGTTTCACGTTGAGATGGAAGTATTGGTCTTATGGAGCTAGCGTTAAACGTTGCCAGGTTTCCAATATGAGGGTTATTTAAGATAGTAAATTGTACTACTGTCATTGACAGTAAAAATTTTGAGAAGAATGTGCCGTATAGGTTATTGTTATTTATGAGTATGGTGTAAGGATTTCAATTTAAATTAGAAGTTTAAATGTACCATCGCTTTCATAAAAATCTGGGACAAGCGATACTATTATGACATTATCCATTTTAAATATGTCTTGCAAAACATGACAATTAAATAATTTAATGTCAAATTCTCCGTCAATGCCAATCGTAAATTGACAAATGTTGTGCAGTACTTGCAATTATTGAAGTGTAATATGGTTTTCAATAAAAATGTTTATATTTAAAAATAATCTAATATATTCTTTGCTAAAAGCAAACAGTTTTTAAAATAAACGAATATAACCTATAATTTTTAGGTTAAATACAAAATACTTGATCCATGGCTTGATTAAACGGGTACTCTAAAACAGTTCGCTAAAACCCTTACCACAACACGTAATTGTCACAAAGTTTTTATTCAAAATTATCAAAAAATCCTTTGTCTAAAATGATTACAGAAACCAAAGAGACCATGTTAGAATGTAAGGCTGTCATTAGCGACAATTTAAGATTTAGACTAACGGTATCAAACCCAGTACTACCTAGGATGTATACACAAGCCTGGAAAAAGCATGAGACCCATTGTTTCGAATATCAACAGTCCAACTTACTTACTTTCCAGGTGGTTATCTGACAAATTGAACCAGTTACCTGTACAATTTCCAAATTTGACTATTAAAAATTCTTACGAGTTCATTGAAAAAACTAAGGACATTGAGCTTACTGACAAAGAAATTTTAGTATCGTTTGACGCAAGTTCACTGTTCCCTAGTGTTCCGGTTGATTTAACTTTAGAATATTTAGAAACACTTTTGTTAGATAACCAAATGTATAGAGAGGAAGTTACTAGCTTCATTCCTTTGACAAAACTTTGCATGAAACAAAACTTTTTCCAAATTAACAACACTTTTTATCAACAAACGGAAGGAACAGCAATGGGTAACAGCTTATCTCCGTTTATGGCTAACCTCTTTATCGGTAAATTTGAAATTGACCTGAAGAATACTTTGGATTATTTCCCTCGGCTTTGAATCAGATTTTTTGCATCTTTGACATCAGCAAATGTTCAATAACGGATTTCATAGAACAACTTAACTCAAAATTTCCCTCTATCAAATTTACCCACGAAGAAGAAAAAGATAACAGGATTCCTTTCCTCGACATGTTAGTAATAAGAAATAAAAATAAGTTAGAAATAGACGTATATAGGAAACCTACTAGTAATAATAGATTCATCTTACAGGATTCTAATCACTCATATGAACACAAACTTTCGGCTATTAACTTTTTGGTGCGCCGGTTACTCAATTCTCCTTTAACTAAAGATAGATATCAAAATGAACTAAAAGAAATCATCAATATTTCTAACTTTAGCGGATTCTCTGAAGATGTCTATAATACTATTAGGAAACATAAGAATAGATTAAGAATTAGAAATGTAAGCACATTAGAACGCATTGACGGCCGTAATAATGAGAAATATGTTAAATTACCCTTTTATCCATGTTACACCAAGGGTCTTCAAAAAATCTTTTCTAGGGTTGACCGCAAGATTGTTTTTTCTTCGAGCAATAACCTTAAAAACCTTTTAGGAAGTTCCAAAGACCCAGTGGATAACATGGATAAATCAGAAATTTACAAAATTTCATGTAAAGATTGTGATCAAGTGTATATTGGGCAGACAAAAAGATCAATCAAAATTAGGTACAAAGAACATTTGGCTCATCTCAAATTCAGAAGGTTTCATAAATCTACCGTTGCCCTACATATGCTTGAAAATAACCATAATGTTGATAATATAAAGTTAATTAAAAACGTAAAGAGTACTGCTCAATTAAATTGTTATGAAGGCATGGAAATTTACAAAAACAAAACTCACTTAATGAATTCAGATTTAGGACCGCTAAATTCCAGCCTTTATCCTTTGTTACATCATGTTTAATCATTTTTAGTTGTAATTTTAACCATGTGCAATAAACCGCTTCATTGTAATACTAGGATTTAATAACTCACGTCATTCTGACCATTTACCTTTAGGCTAATTATAGTCCTGTGCAATGAAGCGGCTCCTTGAATTTTACGATTTACTTTAAGATTTTAAATTTACATATTGCATATTTTATTTTGCTATATAACGTTAGTTTATCACTTAGCTTGTTAGTTCAGTCTTGCTGCTGATGATGATAGCTTGGCTATCGAAACGTGCGTCCAGTACGAATTAAGTGTTGTGGTAAGGGTTTTAGTGAACTGTTTCAATGACTTGATTGATTAAGTATGAAGGTTAAATACATATTGTCACAATACTCAAAAAACATCAAAATGAGCTCATAAGAGTTGTCCTAGATTTTTATGAAAGCTATAGTACAAGCACCAAATATGCAGAAAGGACATAAACCAGATTGAGCGTTTTCTATTTCTATCAGTTTAAATGCAGTTGTGTTCGGTTGATTATACACATCTCTACTTACAGGTTATATAACAAAACAAGTATACAGTATGTAAAACGATGGAGTATACAAGAGGGAAAATTTTTTTTGATATTGATTTTTGAAAAAAATTTATTCTTCATGATATTTTTTGCTTGCTTTGAAGGTACCAGTAATGTTTCGAAAATCTAAAATTTATTTCTAGTAATCTGTAAAAATAAAAAACTAAATTCTTTTATTGTAAGTTATCATTCTACATTATAATGAAGATAGCGATAATAAAGTGTTTTCCTCAAACTCACGTTTATTGCTGTCAAAGTGGCGTTGCAAAAATGCTAACGTTACAGCAAAGAATTTATTTAGTTAAATGTTACGGTATTGGCGATGTATCATATCAGTACACAATTAATTTGCTTCATCAAAAGTATCCAGATGTAGCTGGCTCTTAAGAAATTAATTGCAAAATTCGACGAAACAGGATCGGTGGTCGACAAAAAGAAGATAAGAAAGATGTACAATGAGGATGATGCGGTAACTATTATGGAATTGCAGTCCGTTGAAGACAAATTTAGTTTCTTATTTTTACAGATTACTAGAAATAAATTTTAGATTTTCGAAACATTACTGGTACTTTCAAAGCAAGCAAAAAATATCATGAAGAATAAATTTTTTTCAAAAATTAATATTAAAAAAATTTTCCTGCTTGTATACCCCATCGCTTTACACACTGTATAATAAATTATTTTCAAATTTCTTTTAACCAGAGGAAGGAGATTACCAAAACTTTTATTGCTGCATATCGTCATATTTCTTAAGTTAAAGTATAACATATGTGGTATCGTTGGATTTGCTGATCGATTGCCTTTCTAAAAACGTAAAAATATACAGGCTGTTCTATTTAAAATAAGAAAGTTGACATCACTTGTGGTGAAACCGGAATTACAATTGAAATGCCGATAATGGCAAAAGTTAGTTTACAAAAAATAGAAATCGATCTATGTTTTCTAAAAACGCTAGCTTCTGTCGTTCAAAAGTTAGTATGGGAGGAGTGGGGGGGGACACTTTAGGACCTCACTGTACATATAGTATATTTGCAATAACTTATTTTCACATATCAATTTTAATTTTACTTAGGAGGAACTAATGAGATTTGTATCGCATCTGATGATCAAATTGAAGAAGACGATCCAGTTGATGAGTGAATAATAAATTCCTTCGGGTCATCTTGTAACTCATCCAGCCTCCACATATTTTCTTCAACTAAAACAAATAAATTACAGGAAAAAGTAATAACAACGAAATAAAATTTATTACCTTTCATTACATGATTAGTATAATTTTGCCAATCTGAGCAAACACAGATCTCTCTTCGATAAGTTTTGGCATTTCATTAACTTTGAATGCTGAACTGTTGCGTCAAATATAGTATTTAATTTGTGTTCTCAACTATAGGCGAATGATTCTCGTTATCCTCTTCCTTTTGAACTAAATACACGATTTCCTTGCCACAGCCTAGTGCTTTGCTTGTTTCTTTAACTGCATTGGACACGTTCATGGTCATTTGTTTTTCTCTTAAAGAATAGTTTTCACCTTCGCGCTTTCTTTTTTATATGGTAGTAATTCGTTATTGTACCATATTTACAATAGTTGATACTGTTTTTTTTGTGGAAATCCTTTATGGACACCAAGCGCTTGGTTCCATTGCTGCATGGTAGCGTGAGACTCCCAGTTCGTAAGCGCAAGCCTGGTACTACCCACTTGTTTCATCCTCAGATGCATTTCATGGAACCATCTCTAAGACATCTACGTCATGAAAGCATCAGGTTACCCGTCATCATTCCTTAATTTCACTTCCTTGCTTTCCTTATTTTTGTTTTTCTCTCTCCTCCTGCTCCTTAGTTTTCATTATCAGTTTAATCATATTATGTAGCTTCTTCCAGTTTTCCATAGATTGCATCATAGTACCGACCAAATTTTCTGCGGATATATCCCTTCTTAGCTCACTCGTTGCTTCTCCTCTGATTGTATTCCATCGGTTGCACAATAATATCGTATGTACTACCGTATCGGTTTTCGCATTCTTCTGTTTCTACTTTACCAATCCGCTTGGCATATGTCCTGAATACTCCATGACCTGCGAGGACTTGTGTGAGGTAATAATCCACCTTCGTGTGTTTGCATTCAATCCATCTTTTCAAATTAGGTATTAATTGCTTATTCCATTGTGCTTTCAGCGTATTGTTGTTCCATCTTTTCTGCCATATGTCAACTGTCCGAAGCTTCGCCTCTCTAATTGTCCCTTCTTTTCCCCTGTCGTATACAAACTGTCTTTCCTGTGGCATTAGGTCTATAGGCGGGATCTCTGTAATAACCTTAAGAGCCATAGTAGCCATGTTTTATACGCTGTCGCGACTCTAATTATCGCTTTACGTTGAGTTTTTTCCATCAATATGCAGTTTCTTTTTATTTCTAGTGCACTTTCCCACATTGGCGCTCCATAAAGTAATATGGAATGCACAACACCAGCAAGTACCGCTCTCTGAACTATCCGGTCCCCCGATATTTGGCATCAATCGGGCAAGTCTTCCCATTCGATCTTGCGCCTTCTCCGTCACAGTTGATACTGTTAAAAGTCGCAGTAGTTTTTAAAACAACTGATTTACTCAAAAATAGATGCAATTAAAGGGAAAAACATTGAGAAATGGATACTGGAAGTAATACGTAACAAGACAAGCGATGAATCGAAATTGACAGGCAGCATAACGTAATTTGATTTGGCAACACTTCTAGTTCTAAAAAGGAATAGTTATATTCAAATAGATATAGACTAATAAAAGAAGACCAATACTTCGATCTTAACGTGAAACTGACTATGGTAAGACTACTTTTTACATGTATACAGCCTTGACCAATAAAACGGAGCACCTGTAGGTTTTAAGCGAAAAAATAATGAAACATTATTGTGCGAATTACTCTAAAATGGCATGCAGGTGTGTCCTGAAAAAAAAACAAATAAAATCGAGACAAACAATGCTCAGAATCAAAATCGGTTATACAAACGTATTACTTCAGTGTTTAGTAGTATGTACTCGCGTTTCATTTGCGTATGGGGTGTTAAATCAGGCACTGACAAAAAGTGAGCGTTTTTTTATAAATATTTACAAGTATTATGACAAAAAAGCGACAATTAAGTGAAACTAAGAGGGCACAAATTGTGATTTTCGGTTCTAGAGGAATCCCAAACTTAAATTACTCAAAAGTTAAAGTATTCATGTCGCGGTCTTCTTCACAAACGACTGTTAAACAACAACCGAGCGTCCAACATGGCTGAAATTTTCAAAAGTATCTTTCAACGCATGCGCAATTATATTACCAGAATATTTTTAACGATTAACACTATCTTCATGTCGTGGCTTGAAACTTTTCAAACCGTTCAAGTTATTCCATCTGCCGGTATTTTCAAATTTTCTTTGGTGTTTTTTTTATCACTGTCATTCTATTTTTTTTTTACTTTTTCACTAAGTAACTCAGTAAGTCTACTTTTTAAATCTAGGCATTTAATTTCTGGCATAAACATATTAATATTGGCAAACGGCTGTAACGGATGTGCTAATCCAATCCTCTAACGTATGCATCCTTTGAGTTAAAATTCCGTGATTA
Source organism: Dynastes maya (assembly GCA_029619315.2). Taxonomy (NCBI): domain Eukaryota; kingdom Metazoa; phylum Arthropoda; class Insecta; order Coleoptera; family Scarabaeidae; genus Dynastes; species Dynastes maya. The sequence goes on from JAROYE020000023.1 coordinate 360,565, forward strand.
ATTTGAAACGGAATAAAGAACGCAATAAACGAAGTTTCAAACATTATACACACATTATTACGACATAATAGCGCGTAGGAAGTTTTTATGTTCAAACACTTAAGATTGAGATCGGACTAGAAACAAAGCAGATAATAAATTCTCAAGAGAGAAAAGTTCAGTATTTCACAATATTCAGAGAAATAGTAGATTGTTTAGTACTAATCTTATGGATTTAAAATACTTTTAATGTCTCGTTAGTTTCATAGATTCAGTCATAAATAGATTGACGAGTATATTCGAAATAATCGCGAAATAATTTGGCTACACCATATTTACACAAGTTGGTATACAAATAAACTTGGCATAAAATATTCTAGTTCGTATTTACGATCAGCTGGCGTTCGCTATAATTTTATAACGAGCTTGTATAAATCGAAGTTTATGAAACGCTCGATCCGAATCGGAGATATTCCACCCGGTTGCAATAACTGCTGGGGAATTGTCCGATTAATTTGATAAATACCTGGCTTCGCAATCGTTAGACAAACTGGCAGGATGTCATATGACTCCTTCTTATTATTTTATATCAATTCGCGTGCCGCTAGAGGTTATACAGCACCGGAAATTGCATGTAAATGTAATAGCGCGATAAATTTCCATATTATATATATCGTTGTCTAATTATGTTGTCTGTAGGATTATTAATGGTATTAGTTTTCGTATGTTTTCTTTAATATCTTTGCATTATTACATCACATACTGTTTCTTTTAATCCAATGTTCTGTTGAAAAATATGACTCCAATCCAAGTGAGAAAGTTAGTCTCCCATTGGATCCCACATCTTTTAGATGAAGAACAAAAGGTGGTCTGCGTTAATTGGTGGTGGAGTTGGTTCAACAATGGAAGCCCAAAAATTGTTTGTAGTATCGCGAGTGGTGACGAATCATGGATTTATTCCTATGAACACGAAACAAAACATTAATCCGCTGTCTGGGCGTTTCAGGATGAGGAGAAGCCAAAAATAATTTATCCATTCCCGAAGTGTGTTGAAGAAAATGGTTGCAACTTTTGGAGCCTTGTTGCTACAATTCAGTTAGAAGACTCTTTTCCATTAAATTGAGTCCATTAAATTGAGTCATGAAGCGATTTCATCTAATGCTTTATTACGGCAAAAAATTAACAACAGCATTAAAAGCAAAGCATCCGAACAGCTTAGTGAGAGGCCACTGAAAATCATTCATTCACAGAAACAGACCTATGATATTTGCTTTCAACTCGTAAAAGAGAAAAGTGTCGATGTATGTTTTCATCTAAATCCGAAAAACAGTGATGGATTTTGAAATTGGACCTCAGGAAAGTGTTGTCCATAGTTCAAGGGCAGATTTTGTAAAGTGTTGCTCATATAAAATAGCTGCATAATAATAATATTAGAATTTTATATAGTTTATACTTCCAAGCTTTTCTAAAGATTTTATAATAAACTATTTTTGCTATACTAGAATTTTTCTAATTTGTATACCTTAACATCTGTACCTATACAGTCCCTGGCCAAATTACTTGAAACACTCAATATTTTATAGTTTCTTTATAATAAAATATAAACTATACATGTATTATATTTTTTATTTATAAAATATATTGTAAAAATATGTAACATATGTAAATATTAAATAAGTAATTAATATTTAGTCCACAACCCATGATTTTTAATAACACCCTTAATTCTTCGGGGCATACTTTCAATGCAAGATATGATTGTCTCTTTTATATCTTCATCGTTCTCCCATACATCCTTTATATTCTTCATTAATATTTCCTTTTTAGGGTTTTCTCTTATATATACCTTACTTTTTAGTCGATTCCATACGTTCTCGATGGGATTGAGGTCCGGTGAATTTCCGGGCCAACGTAAAAGAGGTATGTGATTGTCTTGAAAGAATTTCTTAACCTTTTTTGCCACATGGCAAGGAGCATTATCTTGCATAAATATACGCCCTGTCGGTATGCGACGTCCTGGCTTAAAATACGGTAATAACGTATTTTTTAACACATTTATGTACTGCCCTTGACGCATTGTACTTTCTACAAAATACAATCTAATCCCTCCACAAATCATTACCTGCGGAGGGTGTTTTACGGTTCGAAGAACCGTGGACTCTGTGAGACGTTCGCCAGTACGTCTACGAACAAATTGTGCTCGCTGCACTAACACACAGAGCGAGCACTCGCCACTAAAGAAAACCTATTAAATAATGCAAACATTGATTCAGTAAAAATCATGTTGTTAAGTTATTCACAATTTCACGGTCAGATCTCTTCGAAGTTTTTCTTTTCCGACCGCACTTTGCCCGTCTTTGTGCCGATGTGCTAGCTCCTTTGTTTAAGTCTCTAGCTAAACGCGATAGAGAAGAAGGAGATACTTTCTGTAATTTTGCAATTTCTCGTTGTGAATGTTTATTTGACTGTAGAAGAGCTTGTGTAGCGGCTTTTTGGTCACTTGTTAAATCTTTCCCGGGCATTTTCTACAAAAAACCCCAAATATTTCAATTTTTTTCAAATTCCAAATAATTCATTATTAAGAGAGAGATAGAATAACAATTTTACCTTTGCAATAACGATATATCAACACAAAACACTTAACGATACTCCACAACTACTCCACTAAACTGTGAACTCGCTAAATGTAAGTTGATAACTGAAATATTTATATATACGTACTTTACTCTTCTAAATATCATTTCTCTGGTATTTTTATTTATTGATACAATAATAAACGATCGGATTCAAAGCAAAAGAATATCACTATACTAGGATGGAAATTTCCAAGTAAAAGGGTTGATTTATGACATGTTTCAAGTAATATGGCCAGGGACTGTATCTTGTAAACATCTTTGCGCAGTTCGTGTATAGGATTAAGTGAACCTTCTAATTACTTTGCGCAGTTCAAGTGTAGGTTTATCTTCCTGGGATTAAAATTTGTGCAGTTAGAGTGCGCCCAGAAAAACCATCGATAGTGTTGCGTAGTCATTTTTATGATGCTAAACAAAAAAAAAATGAACAAGTGATGCAAAGAGGGAAAACGTTTTTAACAGTCCCAACACGCATCAATGACAGTTACGTCAAAAAATGTGTATTACACATCGAATGGTATATATAGTATTCAAACATACACCAACAATAAATTTACATATATTTATCTAGATTTCTCATCCGCATTGTATTTATAACTTGACCAACGCTAATTTTATTCTTATGTCTTTAAGCCTGGATTGTCACATTTATCTTATTTACGCGTTACGCGAAAGATAATGCAAATTTTATGAATGAAAATATAAAATTTATGTGTGACCAGGTGCTAAAGTTTTTTTCGCGTTGAATGTTTTTTTTTTTAACGTTCGACTAATTTTCTACGCTGTCATCATGACGCCGAACGTCGTTTGATCTTTTATTGTTTTTTGGAAACGGCTAGAACGAATCCCCGACTCAATAGTTCCACTTAATACTTAATGGCCGGATTAAGAGCTCCGTTATTCCTGTAAGAGCAACTGTTTGGACGTGTAACTTTATCCGGGTCTTTTATGTCGCTGCTGAGGATTATATGTTCGGTCTATTCACGGAATTAAAATCTCTTTCGAGGTGGCTTTTACGAAAAGATTATAGGCTTTTCATGCGAAATAATAACCAAAAAAGAGGAGAGATTTGAAAATAATTGCCTTCCGGCATCAAGTTATATGTAGAATTGCATAAGTACTCATGTTTTGTTTTTGATGGGAATTAAGCTTGTTAGATTGGATGAAATTGCAACTAACTGCGTTTGATTGAATTATAATATGCTAATGATTACAATTTTGAAAGCTAATAAATTTCCTTTATACGAAATTGTACGCTTCAGATCAATATCATTATTTTTCAATTCTTTGTCTTTAGGGAGACCCGTTATTTTAAATAAAACAAATTATTCCATATTACGTGTAACGTTTCGGAATTTTTTTATTTATTTTTCTAATTAATTTTTTTATTTATTATTTTTTTTCCTGTAATAAATTACATTTAATTAGTTGTTGTTTTTATTTCTTCCGTTTTCTTTTCCACTTACTTCAGCTTCTACAGGAAAACATCTTTTATATTATTACACACCGAATTTGGTGTACGTTTAAATTTATATTTAAAAATATTTTAAAACAGATAAATATAGACATGGAGGACACATTTCAATAGACATCACAGAATATCTATTTTAAAATTTTAAAATTGATATCAAATTATCGTTGTTTTTGTTTTTCTGTAAAATTTCAAGCTATCTTTCACATTGTATACATATCAGGTGTTCACGACACAGCACTTTTCTTTTTTGACATTTTATTTCTTTGTTATTAAATTCTTATAAATATTACTAAGATTATTGAGATAATTTTTATCGTTTACTGAGTTATTGTCTCGAGTTTTCGATAAGCTTGAGGACTGGGCAGAGAAGTGGGGCCTCCATATTAACGAATTTAAGTGTGAAGCTGTACGATTCACCAGAAAATGAAGACCTCCTCCCGAGGAGCTAACGATCAATGAATACCGGTTGCCATGAAAGAATTAGGAGAAGTATTTGAGAGTTGTATTTTATAGAAGGCTGACCTAGAAACAACAAATTGAGAGGACAAGATCAAAATTCGCGGCAGCGAAGAACAAGCTCTTTCCACTGTTATGCAGAAGGAACTAGGTTGATACGAGGACGAAGATTTTGTTGTATGTCATATCTTTACAGTCAATTATCATATACTGCGAGCTATCGTGGTCTACGAATGGTTTCTAGTCACCTTAGAGACTAGGACTTAGGAATTAGGGATCCTCTTGTTTGGAGAATCCTTCACCAGCAGCAGGTTTACCCCTATCATGTGACTGCAGACACTAAATTCACCTGATCATCAAGCACGTTTGGCTTTTTGCCGCTGGTTTCTATGCAATGATACTGAGGATCCCAATATTCTTTTTACTGATGAGGCCGGGTTCACACAAAATTAAGTTTTTAATCTCCACAATACGCATGTATTGGCCAATGAAAATCTTCATGCTACTATGGAATCTAGACATCAGGTGCGTTTTTCATCGAACTTTTGGATGGGTATTTTGGGCTTACTGGTGTGTTTCATTTAACAAGCATAGTTTAATGGAAACCACGTGCAGTTTTTCACGCAAACATATATCTACGGCTTACTACTTATTTCCATTGACATTTTCTTTTTGTTGTCTTGTGCAGAATGCATGCATCAAATCAACAAAAAATAGTTAAAGAACTGCATTTTGTTAGCAAAAACGAGATAAGTTGTTAATGTTACAAGAATGTTGTTAAATCAAGAATTGGCCTTTTTTCTTTTTGGGATATTGGTACAATTTCACTATGCGGTACAGGTTTCATAGCTATTGCCAAGTTTCCATCCTATTCCATCGATCAAGCAAAAATAACGATTGTCTTCTTGTGCTCAACGGCTAGTGCTCCCAGCATTGGTATACCAAAATTCAGTGAGAAAGGAAATAGTAAATAAATAATAATAATAATAATAAATGATTTATTCTGCTTAAATTAAGTATATAGAAAAGTGTTCAGAGTTTACAAGTTAAAAAAAGGAAAATCAAATAAGTCTTTGAACTTGAAATACTAGTATGTATTAACAATTTACTCATTAAATATAAATGATTGAACGATTGAACTGTTGCTCATTTGCTATAATTAAATGTGAATCTACAGTAGTTGCTACATCTTTACACAGTAAGAAGTGTTGACGTAACGGTTGGTACATTGGATATTCTAGTAGAAAAATGCTGAAAGATTTCTTTAGACTTCATGTTGCATAAAGAGCATATGCTGTCAAAATCCACTCGGTATGTAATCTTATTGTGGCACCACTTCACTGTGTGTTTACTGGCTACTCGCATATTTTACGAATACCCATTCTATACTCTTCTCCCATCTGTAGACTACAAGAATAGTGGCACGAATTCCGAATTCAGGTTTGATTCAATGCCCCTATTAATCAAATGTGCTTGTTTGTTTTCTGTTCCAAATTCCTGTTTCCCCTATCTCCAAGCAAATTGTCATTAACAGCGATGGAGGCCTTATTCGATGGAGATGCAACAAGGTGTAACAACGCGTCAAAGCACTGCCTAGGTAGTTGGGAGTCATCCATATTCAAAATCCTTTTCCACCAACGACACATTCTCTTTACCACTTTACGCTTTAAATGTACCTGTCCTGTTTCCAAGCGTACTACATACCCTGGTGCACTAGTTGGCAAATGGTATAGCATTTTTTTAATATCGCACCTGTTTCTACGTTGTCCAAATACCGCAGATTCCAGACCTTCTGCACCATATAGCAGGGTTCAACAAGCCACACTCTCGAAAAGCTTTGCTTTGGTCTCAAAACTATCAGATCCAGATCTTGCTAGTAGATTTCTTATTTTAGTGGATGCTATAGAGGCTTCTGTGTAAAATAATTGCAGGCTTCATAAAAAATGCCGTTGCTGGAGAAAGGAACGCCGAGATAATTGAAAGATTTTTTTCTTCCTCTGTGAAAAAATTATTGCTTTAGTTTTGTTCACATTAAACGTAAGTTGATTGTCTTCGCAATATTGCCTCAATACTTCCAATTTCTTATATCCATTTATTGGTGAATTTGCGAACAAGATCAGATCATCGGCATACATCAGTAGTAGAAGAGATTTGCTGCAGTGAGAAGGCTATTGACCTAATCCCAAAAATGAATGCTGGTTTTATGATGTGCACAAAAACCACCGTCAGAAAAGTTAGATTTAGATTAGATTAGTATTTGAGGTGGTTCTTGACCTATTTCACCGCGTCCTTTTCAGATCTATTGTGGTTCATCTATAATTAGATCAGTTAAGTTATCTTTACCCTTACATGAACCGCAGTCTCTTCTTCCGCCTGGCAGAATCTACATGCTGTTTCCTTTGTCAGGCCTAGGTTACTCATGTGTTTCTTGAGCATACAATGTCCTGTTAGCAGGCTTACTATTGTTCTGACGGACCTTTTGTCCCTGCTTAGTAGATCTGCTGTAAATTTAAGCCTGTGTCCAATTAGAACTCTTCAGGTTTCTTATCTTCTTCTTTTCGATTGTTTAGTAGTACCGTATATGCTATGCATACAGAGTAGGTTTTTGTCAGCAATTGACGAATCCTTTCGGGCTAATTTGTCTGCCTTGACATTCCCTCGTTGACGTTCGCGTCTTGGTACCCAGACCAGGGTCACCTAAGTGTGGCTACCTAGCCTATTGAGCGTATTCATGCAGTTCCACACTAGTTTCGACTTCGCCTGTGTGGAATCCAGTGCTTTTATCACTGCTTGACTGTTTGAATAGATAGCAATAGATCGATAATTAACTTCTTTCTTGTCTAATTCTTCAATACACCCCAGCACTACTGCTATTTAGGCTTGAAATACCGTGGCGCTTTGAATCGGGCTTAGTGATTTAGTTATTTTCGGTCTAATCCCGTCGTGTGTTCCTTTGTCGTTTTCCATGCTACTGTATCTGGTATTATCGTTTTATGGTTCTTATCGAAGATATATTTGGAACTGATGGCACCACTGGGCCCGCTTGTTAGCCCCGCGTTGATTTCCTTTAACAGTTTCTGGTGATAAGCACCATGCGATCTTATTGTGGGAGGTTGATCTTTCATTAATCTGTAACTTGTTAGTCTAACCTCTCCTTGAATGTGTACATGTATGGTTCTAGGATGTTAATTTTTTTAAGGATGTTAGTTTTTGTATGCCGCTTAGCCGGCTTTTTGCCTCCACCTGCAATGTCTTTGTCCATCATACTACCGAGCCATATGTTATTATCGGTCTGATGATCCTCATATATAACCACAGCATCATTTTTGGGCCTAATACCCACGTCTTTCCGCACAACCTTCTATATTTACCTAAGGCGATAGTAGATTTGTTGATGGTTTTATTGATATGAGAGTTCCATGTAAGTATTTGATCGAATTATACCCCGAGGTATTTTGTTTCTATGACAAATGGAATCCCCACTCCTCCTAGCATAATTGGCTTTAAACTTCAAATTATGCGTTTCTTTGTGAATACGATGATTTGTGCTTTTTGGCCAGTAACTGTAAGTCTTTCCTGTTTACCCCAGTTATCTACTGTATTTAGGGCATTTTGCATTCTTTCTAATATTACCCCGGCAAATTTGCCTCGTACTACTATTGCTAGGTTGTCGACGTATCTTAGACAATGGAGTAGAGCAACGCAACTGCGCTGAAAGCCAGTGGCGGACGCATAAAAGTTTACACAAAATAAATTAAATGTGATACGTGGTCAAACACTTACCGTTTTAAGAGTCCTCCATGAAATCACAAAGTGGATAATGTTTATTTAATATTTGTAACATTAGATATGTTTCCAAAGTTGTTTCGGCAAACCGAGTGCGGCGTGAAGAAAAAGTGTTTTTGTATGCCGAAAACGAACGTTCTACATCTAGTGACGTTATATTTGCGTAAGTAAAATAATCTTTCAAATAACTTAACGGTTCTGTTGACGCATCTTCACAAATTTGTCTTAATGTGCCAAAATCAGAGTCTTTATCTAAAACACTTTCAAACCTTTCTAAAACACAAATATTTCTTGCGTCTTCTATCGCGCATAGCTGTGCGTGAACATGTTGCACTATTTGCAAAGATTCCACTAACGACACCGAAGAATTTTGTAGTTTTTCTATCGCATCCGCTAGCCCCACGTAATTGTTCTGAATAATTTCCAAATCTGTTTTAACTTGACTGTCCTGAAATTTCAAGCGGCTTACCTTGACAACCGCAGCTTCCTTTGGGTCGAATTCTAAAATCACGTTCTTTATATTCTCAAAATATTTAAGATAATAAAATGCAGCCTCTAACGATGTTCCCCAACGAGTAAGAATAGGTTGTGGTGGTTCAGGAATTCCGGGGCATAGTCTATGAAATTCCCGAATACGTTTTGGGGATTTTACAAACACAACTTTTGTATGTGCTATTAGAGCGTCTACCTCGGGATAACATTTTCTTATACTATCTGCTACGAGATTGAGAGTATGAATTTTACATGTAATATGCAACAAGTTAGCACAATGTTTTTTAAGAGATCGACCTACAGCAAGCATGTTTGCGGCACCATCACTCATAAACATCAACAGTTGATTTGTTGAATGTTCAAACTTTTCCAATGTATTTAACACCAACATTGAAATTACTTCGGCAGTGCATTGTTGTATTCGTCTGGAAGCTAGTAAAATTGAGGGTGACGGTCGATGTGGTTCCATTGTGCGTACCATTACATTAACCACAGAATGTTTTTTACGATCTGTTGTTTCGTCCACACATAACCACAGTTTTTTATCTTGCAACTCCGATTTAATTCTTTTCTCGACATGCTCACGAGCAGACGGCACAACTTTCTGTAATGTTCTCTCACTTGGTCCGAATATTCATTCCAAAACGAGACGTATGCTTTCTTCCTTAGTAAATGAAATGGTAAATTACATGCAATAAACACATAAATTAAATTTAAATTTGTCATAATCTCGTGTGGAATTGTTTTTTGAAATATGCCCTGCACTATTTACGTGCCGTAGACAATCACTTTTCGACCAACACATTAAATCTATTTTACACACTACACATTGAATTTTAGCGCCATCTTATTTTAAATCAGGCATTTCTGCAATAAATTCTCTTATTGTGTCCAACTTTGGTCGTTTTCGCGACGTAGGAAAAATTTTCAAAACAAACGTAGAACTACGATATAGTATACGACAGCGTGGATGCATACACAACAGATCGGCTTTCGAGTCGCAGTTATACGCTTATACCGAATTGTCCCGGCCGTGTTTATTTTGTGTAAACTTTTATGCGTCAGCCACTGGCTTTCAGCGCAGTTTGCGTTGCTCTACAATGGAGGCTTTCTTTCAACAGTTTTGTTATTAGGTCGTTAGAAAAGTTGGTTTGAAATTGTGTTCGTGTACGTGTTGTACTGTGTTATTTAAAAACTATACGAGCTGGAATATAAAAAAAACATGCTTGATTATAATTTATTTTCTTGTCAAGGTGTGTTTGCTTTCCCTAAACCGATACATACAGTCAATAAACATACTTTAATGATTGACAAGCAAATACATACATTCATAGATACGCATACAGCGAGCATCAATGGAGTTTTTATTTGTCAAACAGAAAGCAAGCTCGGAGCATATAAAAATAAACAGGAAGGAGATAAACGTACCACCACCTATACATAAAAGATAAAATTGTTAGTATTTTATTAACTCGGGTATCGTCGGGTATCCGCGATAATACCGGGAAATATTCTGGTTAATGTATCGTGCGTATAGCTGTCGGTACGCGTATATACAAACGCAAACATACTATAGTACGTATCGAACGATGAAATTTATGTCTCCATTTATTTTGGAAATATTCGGACGCTGTCAGCGACGACCCTGTCGCAAACTTTATATTACCCGAAACAAGCGAGCCGTAAAAATACCAGAGCGCGGCGGGCACGGACCGAGATCGAGTAATAAATTTCGCCCTCCTGAAAGACAACCTAATTTCGCCGTCAGCTAAATTAAATTTTAACGAAAATAATATTCCAGCGACGCTCCTTTGGTAAACGTGAAGTAATATAGCGTTTAACTAATTTACCTCAAATATGCTATTAAAGTAAAAAAACACCTTGCATGTACAGCTTTTTATCATTATCGCATTTTACGTCAACATTGATGTCTTTGAACATTTTTGCAAGGGTTACTGCATTAATTTTATATGTTGCCACAGTGTTTCAATGTATGTATTTTTTTACAAAATAGTTGTTAGTCGTTTATTTCAAATTTTATTCATTTCAATCTGGTTGGTAGCCTTCCGCGGTCGTCAATAGCGCTTTACTCATGGTTTTCAGGATGGAACCGTGTCGTTGTCGTAGCTTCTGCCGAATTCTCGTCCGCACTCATGCGACATCTTTAGGATTCTTACTGCATACTGATTGTGGACTTTTATCATCAAGCCGAAAAAACCCATTCACTTACTACCGCACGACAAATCCGAAAATTCGATTACCTAATCCCTAAACCATCCCAGAATTCTAGTCATATTACACACCGTCATCAACCTTTCCAGTCGACCTCTCTCTTCTGATGAGGTTGCTGTACTCTCCAAAGGTCCTAACTTTGCCTCTACGCTTAAACTTACCTCTACTGAAGACATCATTACTGGTGTAGAGTCTGTTCTTGTCGATCTTCCATCTGAACCGCTGATCCCGTTCCTTTTGAAACATCCAAAACTCTCGTGTCCGTCAAACTTCCGATATCAAACCTTTCTAAGTCAGAAACTCTAACCTTAAGAAACTTGAAATTCTGCCCTAAAATTGCTGTATCAAGAGCTGATAAACGAAATGCTGCGGTGATCCAGGCCGGTGAAGAGTATGTGCAAAAAGTTCTTTCCTAACTGTAACACAGCCCCTATCAACTTCTTAAACGTGATCCTATTTCCCGAATTGAGCGTTCCATCATTAACTCCATTAAAACGTCATCTATTTCTACCGATACGTAGAGGTCACTTCTCCCTAGTATTTCTTCATCCCCTAAGTTATACGGTCTCCCTAAAATTCACAAACCCAATATCCTCTTATGTCCTATTGTTAATACTATCAATAGCCCTACCTACAAATTATCGAAGTACCTTTCTAACCTTTTAAAACCTTATGCTGGACACAGCGATTTTTTCATCCAAAATTCCCAACATTTCGTCAAATGGCTGAAAGAATTGACGGTAGATCCTGGTGATTTACTTGTCAGCTTTGATATCGAATCCTTATTCATCAAAGTTCCTATACCGGATACGGTAACCATTATTGGAGAGTTCCTCATCTCCAATGACCAACCGGATGATCTGGCTGACTTGGTTGAAGCTTGTCTTTCTTCTACCAATTTCCAGTTTCATGGTATATACTACTAGCAAGTCTCAAAGCGCAGCTATGGGTTCTGCTCTGTCCCCTGTCGTCGCTAATATCTTTATCGAAGCGTTCGAACAACAAGCCCTATTATCTTACAATCTTAAACCAAAGTGTTGGTGCAGGTACGTTGATGACAGCTTTGTCATCTGGCCTCATGGACACGAATCTTTAAACAGTTTTCTATCGTTTCTGAATTCCCAACACGATTCCTTACGCTATATTTACATCGGACGATTGCCTTCCTTTCCTAGATGTTCTTGTACACCGACGTCCTGACGGTACGGTGGGTCATTCCGTTTACCGAAAACCCACGCACACGGCTAGATATTTCAGTGGCCTCTCACATCATCACCCAATTCTTTTCCTCAAGAACTGAACCACATTTATTCTAGGAAAGAAATCGAAACTACTATTAACCGCTACACCAACCCTTCTCTACAGCAACTTCCCTCATCTAACCTTAATTTCCGTAAGCAAGCGTATCTAACCTGCATTCAAGGTGTCACCGATCGCATCAACGAGATTCTCTTCAGGAACAAGATAAAAACCATTTTCAAACCCAATTTCAAACTCTCAGACTACTTTCCCGTCAAAGACCGCAATCATCTAGAAGCCCCTGACGTCTACTAGATTCCATGTTCGTGCGGTAGTGTGTACATCGGTGAAACAAAAAGATAGGTCAGCACTCACGTTACTCAGCACGAGTGTTGTACGTGGTGTAGTCGGGTCAGCGCTGGCTGAGTATAGACTGGCAACTGGCCACCAAATCCAATTTAACTCTATCCGTATCTTGTCTCGCAACCCTCACTATTATAGTAGAAAAATCTATGAATTAATAGAGATCTTCAAACATCCCAACGATGTAAATCGCGAAGATGGTTATCCCACACGCAGAAATCCCAACTGATTAAACCTCTTAGCAATCGCTTCATTGATCCATAACAGCTGTATGTGTGCATTATAAAATGAGGTACCACAAACTGGATAAGATCCGTGAACAATTTAACATGTAGAAACTCCAACTGATTAAACCTCGTAGCAACCGCCACACTTCATTGATTTATAATCCATTGACCCGAAACAAACCCTTCGGAATGAATAGTTCCCAGTCAGTGTGCAGTAACAGCCCTGAAGATGTCCCATAAGAGTGCGGACAAAACGTCGGCAGAATGACGAGGTTCCAGCCCGGAAACCAAGAGTGTAGAATGGAAAATTAAGTTTATTAAATGTTCACGCTTACTCTGAAGAGAAGGACCAGGAAACAAAAGAGGAATTTTATTCTAAAAGTGAATACATTCAATAAGATACCAAAGTATGATGTAAAAGTTAATAGACGATCTGAATCCCAACGTGGGAAATGAGGATATATACAGGAAGACTACAAGGTAAAAGGCAAAAGCAGGCACAAAAAGTAATGAGGACGGGAAATTGCTTGCACGCAAAATTACAACACAAAAAAATAAAAGTCAACATATTTTTTTCTAAAAGAGCTCCGGTCGTTCATAAGTTAGCAGGTGGAGGGAGGGATATTTTAGGATCTCACTGTATATCACACACATGTATGTATATTACCCGCTTCAAAATATAATTGTTACGTTAATTTCTTTTTGACCACTACTGTATAGCATAGGTATCACGGTAAAAGCAGCTTCGACTATGTACCTGCCAGCCTCCTCGCTTATCTTCACGGTCTTCAATTGTTTGTTCTACTTTTGTCGGTTCCTTTGTTTTTGTTACAGTTACTTTATCCCGTGTCAGTGTCATAATCGGTCGGAACGTTAATTTATTTCCGATCTCCTTGATAACACGTTCGACAATTGTTCTTGGTTTAATAGCGCATATACGCATGCACAATGTACAAGTAAAAATGCCTCAAACGGATAACGGATACTCAAATTAGCGCGGAAGAAAAAAAAACAGATTAGAAACTTTGATATTTACAATGGAATAACAACAGATATAATTTCTAATCTTAGTTACCCTAGTAACCCTAGTTAATGGTTTCTTTTGTATTAGCAGTTTTATTTGCTGATGATTAAAGCTGGCCACGAGCGGTACCGCGCAGTAGCGTAGAGTCGACCAGGCCTCGCGTTCCACTAGAGTTATTCTGCTAATAGAGATGTTTGCTGCCGCAAATAATTTCGCTCATCTTTTAAATAAAAATTAAATAACACGTGCTCAAACACTTACCATTTTAAGAGTCCTCCGTGAAATCACAAAGTGAATAATGTTTGATATTTATCTGCAACATTAGATATGTTTCAACAGTTGTTTCGGCAAAACTAGTACGGCATGAGGAAAAAATGTGTTTATATGCAGAGAACGAACGTTCTACATCTAGTGACGTAATATTTGCGTAAGTAAAATAATCTTTCAAATAACTTAACGATTCTGTTGACGCAAATGTGTCTTAATGTGCCAAAATCAGAATTTTTCTCAAAAACACTTTCAAATTCTTCTAGAACAGAAACATTTTTTGCGTCTTCAATCGCGCATAGCTGTGCGTGAACATGTTGTACTATTTGTAGAGACTCTTCTAACGGCACCGCAGGATTTTGTAATTTTTCTATTGCATCTGCTAGCCCGAAGTAATTGTCGTGAATGATTTTTAAATCCATTTTAACCTGACTATCTTGAAATTTCGACTGGCTTTTCTGGATAGCGGCAGCTTCCTTTGTATCGAACTATAAAACCACGTTCTTAATATTGTCAAAATATTTATGATAATAAAACGCGACCTGCAACCATGTTCCCCAACGAGTTAGAATAGGTTCTGGTGGCTCTGGTATACGGGGGCACAGTCTGTGAAATTCGCGAATACGTTTCGGTGATTTGACAAATACTGCTTTGGTATGCGCTAATAAAGCGTCTACCTCAGGATAACATTTTCTGGTACCATCCGCCACAAGATTGAGAGCATGAATTTTACACGTAATGTGTAACAAATTAGCAGAATGCTTTTTAAGAGACCGGCCTACAGAAAACATGTTTGCAGCACCATCACTCACTAACATCAAGAGTTGGTTTGTTGAAAGTTCAAACTTGTCCAATGTATTTAATACTAACTTTGAAATTACTTCGGCAGTACACTGTTGTATTCGTTTGGAGACTAATAGAATTGAAGGTGCCGATTGATGAGGTTCCAATTTGCGTGCCATTACATTAAGAACAGAATGTTTCTTCCGATCTGTTGTTTCGTCGACACATAACCACAATTTTTGATCTTTCAACTCCGATTTTATTTTTTGTTCAATATGTTCGCGCGCAGATGGCACAATTCTTCGTAATTTGCACTCCGAATAGTTATTCCAAAACCAGATAAATGGTTCCTTGTCTAGTAAATTAAACGGTATATTACATGCGATAAACGTAACGCATAAATTAAATATAAATTTTTCATTGTCTCGTGCGCAATTTCTTTTTGAGACATGCTTTTCACTATTTACGTGTCGTAGACAATGTTGTCTGGACCAACACATTAACGGGATTTTACAGATTACACATTTAATTTTAGCACCTTCATATATTAAGTCTGGAATTTCTGCAATAAATTTTCGAAGTTTGTCCGACCGCGGTCGTTTTGCTGACGAAATCATAATTTTTCTAGGACAGATAAACAATTGCGCAAATGACCGGCAGCGAAAATGTCCGTACTGCTCCGCAGACGAAGTAATACTACCGTTCCTCTCGGTCCGAACTGATTCTACGCCGATGATACATCAGTAATCGTAAAAACTTCTAAAAAAATGATTGACATTGATCTAATAGAGGTGTTGACAAATTTAAGCGCATGGTATGATTAAAATAATCTAAAACTTAATATTGAAAAAACTCACCTGTTGCATTTTGGCTACTTCAAAACGGACCCAATCAGTATCTCCTACGATAGTTGTAACTTAGTCAGTGAAAGCAAAGTAAAATTTCTTGGATTATGGGTTGATGGTCAGTTGAATTGGAAGCACCATGTAGAGTACCTGGCGGCTAAAACATCTTCGTTTAACTATGCGTTGCGCGTAATATCAAAAACAATAAACGAACAAGCAAGCCTATCAGCGTACTATGCGTATATTGAATCTCGAATGCGTTACGGTATTATCTTCTGGGGTGCCTCTCCAGATGTATCCAGGATCTTCTTGTTGCAAAAGTCTTGTGTGCGGAGCATTTTCGGTCTGAAAAGAACAGACTCATGTAGGGAAGTGTTCAAAAATAAAAGTTTACTTACGCTTACATCCATATATATAATAGAATGTGTGATATTTTTGAAGTTGAACCACGTGCTTTTTGAAGAGAGACAATTCCGACACTGCTATGAAACCCGAGGAATTAAAAACGCTTATCTTGTCCCAATTCAAACTACAAAAAGCATTGTGAATGAAAGTCTAATCACACAAATATTAAAAATTTTTAATCACTTACCGTTGCATATAAAAGATCTACCGGTAAAGAAACTACAATCACGATTAAAAGAACTGCTTACCACTAATATCTTTTATAATGTAAACGAGTATTTTGATCATCAGTATTAACTGTTTTCATTCATTGAGACAAGCAAATTTTGTACCATACTTTTTACGTTTTATTTTATTCTGTTCTGACTACAGCTATTACGGTACCTACATACGGTATCTAGCTTTGTACTTTTGTTATTTTATATTAATATTTAGTTGTTTTGCAATGTTTCTTTTTATTTGTTATGTTTGTTTATTTATGTACACACACACTGTACACGAGAATGACATATTCAAGACATGTTTATGTATAATATTGAATAAAAAGGTATTATTATTAATAAGGGCGGCATTCAACATTCTTAAGTCAAAAAATACTTTTCCAAAATAATTTCTCAATTTTTCCGCTGTAAGTTCATTATACTACCTTAACGGTACCAATAATTAGAGGTTTTACCCTGTATAATGTTTTTTTTTATGTTGCAACACTTACTAGCAGGTCTAATTCAAATTTAATTTTGACTAATTATTCTCATTAATCTCATCATTGAACGAGAATGCTTACTTTTAGATAAGAAACAACGCGAACATTTGGTAACAGGTTTCAATAAATTTTGCAAGATCTTGGCGCCAATATACTGTCATCTCATATTTACAATGGCGAAAATAATTTGCCAAACAACAAGAAAACAACATCGACAACGATGCGAAAACATCGTATCCAAAGAAAACCTCGATTGCGGTTTGTAAATGGTGCGGCCCGGATAAGTAAATTTCGTTGTAAGAAAGCAATTAAAATTTTACCTGTGTCCAGTTTTACAACCAACAAAAATACATTTAGTTCTCCTATTGTGTCATGGTTAGGCTGCGTCTGTTCCGAGAAGCATTAACCATTAGTTTCAGCTCCTTCTTGTCTCTACTTTTCCCTCCTGCTCTTTCGCTCTTGCTGGTGCCTATAGTTCGGTATTCCGACGTGTATGGAATGAAGTTTTATCAGGAACGCGATTCTGCACCGGATGGTTGGTTTCTCTTTGTATTTGACACTAATCTCGCTATCTTCGTTACACCGCGTTTCTTATTCACCTCGTCTATCTCTTTCCGGTCGCCCGCAAACCTAATCGATATGCGACACTTTAAAAAAAGAAGAAAACTGTCAGAAAAAAAATACTATAAATTTCGAGATATTATGGAGCAAGTAAATTGAATTGCTATCGGATTAATTTGAATAACAAACAACAATAAAAAAAACGATAAACTATTTGTTTGTCGCCAGTTAATGGAGATTTATTCGCGTGAAAATCTCGAACAATCTACTAAAAAACAATATTCTTGCTTTTTAGTAGATTGAAGGAACGTAAAACCAAATTAATTTATTTGGCTTTCGCAACGGAGAATCAGACATGGATGAGATTCCATCGTAATTCAAAAAAACGTCCTTTCAACGAATTTAACTTTCGTAGACAAGAAAGTGAAAATACGTTTGCATTTGGTGTATAAATAAGTTATGAGTTTGCGTAATTTTCTGTGGAATTATAATTGAAGGGGCAAGCGGATGAAGGAGTTATGTCATAAAAATTTATCTGATTAGTAAGAAGGGGTTGTAGATTAATAATACTACGTGTATCAAAATGAACGCAACATATGGAATTTTTTTTTGTTATGGAAGTTTGAGCACCTTTAAAACCAACATCCATCAAACGCAATTTATCTTCTATCGTATACAGGGTGGGTATTTAAAATTGAAAGACGTTTAAGAGTAAAGTACCTTTATTCTTCAAAATAGAGGAAAATGTTATTAAGAAAAGTTGTTCAGGATTAACAGTTGTATTCAAATACAAATTACAGCCTCCTATCTTAAAAATATATTGCTTTCTGGATCACCCTTTATGCACTCCACATTTACATCTAATCTACTTAAAGTATTCGTAATTGATATAACTAATAAAAACGAAAGTATTTTGAGTTGTTATCACGAATTATTGAAATTTACGTGAAAAATTCACATATTTTTGGTGCATTTTGTGAATGAATGGAAACTATTCTAGAAATTACACTTTAAGATACCTACATAAGTAAAGCATGCTCGGTAACTCCTGGCACACCTTGTTTTAAGTATTTTAATTACAAATTGTTAAAGTAAATGTCAAATAATTGTTTAGTTGTCATTAGCTATTCGTGGTGTATAACTGGCATAAGTTTTATAAACTTACGATTCGTGGTCTTGAAATGAGAACTGTTAAGAACCAAGAACTCGCAAAAAGAATTTGCCACTACTTTGAAAATTCTGGGAATCGAGTCAAGAAAGATGTTATTAAGTATTTTACGAAAGAAAGGGTGGCCAGAAGGACTACATGTAATATTTTGTTACGCTATGTACGTAAATCTGCAATTTATAAATCGGGAGGAGGAAGGCACATATTTATAAGAAATAAAACGTTATTGTCTCTTGTTAAAGCCCTTTACAAAAGAGATCCAAACATATCTGAAAGAAAAGCGGCTGCGTAAATATGAAGGCGATATATTCAACAATATCGCCTTCATATTTACACGAAGTTAAAGTTAAAAAAGTTCGAATTAAATCTCAGGTATGTATTCTTAATCGCTAACATAATGTGCCTTATGTTATGTTAGGAAGAGTTATTATCATGGATGATGAAATATACTGTGCTGTTGATCCAAAAGATGTTCCAAGGAGAAAATACTACCATTGTGCTCCCAATACAGACGTTCCAATTGAAACGAAAATGAAACCTAAGAAAAAATTTTTTTAAATTTCAAATTTTTTATATTTTTGTGAGTAAGCCTTCGATTTTCTTGGTCTTTGTGTAAATGAGGACTCCTCCGGAGAAGATGGAAACTCCTCATCCGATTTATCCTTCGAAGTGGAAGGCAGAGGAAATGTCGCCATATCTTTTCTCTAAAGTGTATATAAGTGATAAATGTGTAATCTTTAGAGCGGGCCAAATTGCGCCATCCAACAGAATCGGAATCAGGCGCAACGGCCGCTTATTGTAAATAGCGTATATGTGAGTCACAGCAGATATGTGATATTTCGAAATTAATACACAAGAGTAAAAAAATAAAAGCTGACGCAATAATAATGTTTAGTAATTAGAGCGGATATATATATATATATATATATATATATATATATATATATATGTACACGCTGAGGTGTTTTTATTTTCATTATGATTTTTTATTTGATTGAAAACGGTATGCGTTGTAAATGGGATGTAATAAGGAAATAACTGAGAAACTGAACGCTTTTTTTATTCTGTTGTACTTAATAATGTAACTGTAAATAAAGATATAATAAATAAATTCTATCCTTCTTAATAATGCGGATAGGCTTGTTTAAAAAGTTGCACCATCAGATAAGTTTCCACATTTGCCTCGGTGAAGGATGTTCGCCGAGACGAAAAAATGTTCTTATATTTCGAAAACGACCGTTCCACGTCTACCGAAGTAAGACAGGCGTAATTAAAATAATCTTTAGACTTAGTCAAGGAATCTGCAGATGCCCCATCGCACATTTGCCTTAATCTCGTGTAGTCCGGATTCTTTTTTAAAACACTATCGAACTTAGCTAAAACTCGTCCACTTGTTGCATCGTTTATACTGTGTAACAATGTACTAACTTCGTCCACGACTTGCACTGATTCTACCAACGACAATCCAGAATTTTGCAAATTTTCTATCGCGTCTACTAACCCTTTGTAATTGTTGCTAATATTCTTTAGATGTGTTTCAACAGAAATATCGAGAAATCCCTTCTGGCTCATCCTAATAGCTCTAGCTTCGGCAGGGACGAATTGCAAAATAACGGATTTGACTTCTTGAAAATGTTCATTATAATAAAAAGCGGCTTTTAACCACGTTCCCCAACGCGTAAGAATGGGCTGTGGTGGTTCTCGAATACCAGGGCATAACCTGTGGAATGCCCTAGTCCTCTTAGGACTTTTGAGAAACACTTTTTTTGTGTTTGCTATTAATGCATCCACCTCCGGGTAACACTCTCGAATAGTTTGTGCCACAAGATGTAAAGCATGGACTTTACACGTAACATGTAAAAGTTCTTCACACTTTTCTTTAAGGGAACGGCCTACACTACACATTGTTGCTGCACCATCGCTCATGAACAACAACAGTTGACTGGTTGACACTTGAAATTTTTGTAACGTTTCGAGAACTACGGCCGTAATTGCTTTACTAGTACACTGTTTTAATCTTCTGCTGGCTAATAGAATTGCAAAATTTGGTTTAATAGGATCTAATACGCGCACTATTATATTCAAAATAGAATTTTTTTTGCAATCTGTCGTCTCATCAAGACATAGCCACAGCTGTTTATCTTTTAATTCGGCTTTAATTCGATTTTCAATGTCCTCACGTATTCGTGGAATATCTCTCCGTAACGCTGTCCGAGATGGTAGTATCCATTCGGTATTGTATGTACCCCAGAATTTTCGAAATGCTTTTTTATCAAGTATACGAAGTGGTAGACCACATACCATAAACGTTAAAAGCAATTCTAATTGAAATTGACGTTGTTGTGACACACCATTTCTTTATTTCTGTGGTGTGCGCTATTTATATGTCTTTCACAATCACGTTTGCTCCAGCACAGTAGTTTCTTTTTACAAACTTTACAGAAAATTGTACTCCCATTGTAGTGTAAATCCACAAATTCACTAAGAAATTTATTAACTTTCGTAGGTAATGGCCGTTTATTTTTAATAGTTACGTTAGACATAATCACTAAAGCGAGCACACCGACGCTTGTTTCTAGTATGCCACGAAGTGGTGCAAACGTAACATCTGCAGACTCGTCATTTGTTGATGAATAGAGCGCGTCATCCGTAAATGAATAAGCGCGCTGTTAGTTCGTAGCCGTCGATGAATGAACTTTTTTTTGTAGTGGCCCACTGTGAACAACGCCCTATTTATCAACGAACACCCAAACTGCAGGTGTATATTTGCGCGTCTTCACGACGTAATAGACAGTGGTTTTGGTCCTCGTCCTAATAATTACATATTTAAATTACCTATGTTTACATACATATATGCGCCCGGCAGCCTGATTGCGAACCTGGCGCGTGGCGCTCTTGGCTCGCTCTAGTAATCATATAGAATGTAAACACCTATCAAATAAAAAAAATAAATAAATATAAAGAATTTTGCTTATAAAAATGTTGGAATCCTAAACATTAATTTAATTTTTAGTATAGAAATAAAATATCACTATTGACATAAGCAAGTAAAATATCAAGTTGTAAATGTAAAATAAATTGCTGTGAGCTATCCTTATAGAGAGTGTTTATTAAACATACGGCAAAAATTCAAGGGATTATTCCATGAACTATTCTAAGAATATTTTGTACTTTTATGATTTTTGAAAAGCCCCTTTGTTTCGAAGATACAGGACGAGAAAAATTTTCGACAAAACCAATTTTGATATTTTTGTAATTATTAATATAGCCGAAAATATAGCGTACAACATTGGACTTACCGAGTATAAAAAAATGTAAAAACGCGTTGTTATCTTTTAACAACATTCCGATTACAAAGAACGGCTGTTTTACGCACTAACAAGAGGCAAGTGCAGACATAGAAAGGTAAATCAGTTAAAACATGGATTTCATTTGAATACGTTTCGTGATCGATCATTTTGTATGTGTCAAATTTGTTGAGACTGACGCATTTTAGCGTGGTTGCTCGTGAATTTTTAACAGCAACATACGGAGATCGTTGGATTGGTCGAGGTGGACCTCACTTATGGCCTGCTCGATCTCCGGACTTAAAACCCCTAGATTATTTCCTATGGGGCCAGCTAAAGTCATTAGTTTATTCTACTCCAGTGGAAAATGTGGAAGATTTAAGAAATCGGATAATTGCTGGGTGTAACTCAATAAGGAATATGGAACTAAATCGTCGAAAAGTAGCAGGTGAAACAGACATCACCATCAAATATATCAAGGATGTTCCAAAAATAGTGAAGCTTTCGAAAAACTAAATATGTCCAACAGCTTTAAACCAACTATCCCACTAAGCATTTACTATCAAAACGTTCGTGGTCTCCGCACAAAAACTGAAGCCGTATACTTAAATAATCTTTCCCTAAATGCTGATATTGTATTATTGACCGAAACTTGGCTTTCCTCAGACATTGCAGACAGTGAGTTATTCGATCCCTCGTTCAGTGTGTTAAGAGCAGATAGAGACTTTCAGCGAGTCGGTAGGGTTACTGCTGGTGGTGTTATGACAGCACTTTGCACTCCACTTCAGGGTGACTTAGTAAATATGTTTCAAAATGTAGATGTTACGCATTTAATTGATATTGTAACTTGTAAGTGTAAATTTGGCCATCTTACCATATTTGTTTTAAACCTGTACATTCCTCCTGACCTTCAAATTGAAGAATTCGAGATATTTTTGGACGTGCTATGCGTTGAATTACTAGGTAAAGATGTTTTATTATTTGGCGACTTTAACGTACCACAATTCTTCAACGAGAACGCCAATGATTGTAGGAGTACCGCTCTCAGGAATTTCATGAACGTATTAGGTTTAAAACAATACAACAATGTGCTTAACTCTAACGGTAGAATTCTGGATTTGATCTTCTCTAATCTGCAATCTGGTATCAATGTGTTTCGCGATGATGATCCAATTGTGCCTGAGGATGCACATCACCCTGCACTACGAGTAGCAATGCAGGTGAGAGCTGAAAATGGACCATCAACATTTCCTTCAAACAAGGATGCAATGTATGACTTCTCGAGGGCTAATTGGGACTTACTACACACGGATTTGGCAAATGTTGATTGGGCTTTCATTAAAGAGCGTGTTAACGTAGACGATGCAGTAGCAGACTTTTACGATGTATTATACGGTCTACTTGATACATCAGTACCTAAAATTAACAAAACAAACCGTACGTCTCCACCGTGGTTTAACAGCCATATCAAAAACCTAATTAAGTTAAAGAATACTTACCTGCGAAGATGGAGAACAACTTCATCTCTCAACGCTCACAATGAATTCAAGCGTTTGAGGCGGTTATTAAAAGGAGAAATAAAAAAGGCACATGCTGATTATCAAAGAAAAGCTGAAAACAGCATCGCGAGTGATCCCAACTTTTTCTGGCAATATCTAAACAACAAGCGTAGTACGACGAGAATCCCTGGAAAAATGACCTGGAAAAATTTAGAACTTAACAATCCCAATGATATTGTGGAAGCCTTTTGCGATCAATTTTCAGAGACCTTCCGAATACCCTCTCAAAATGCCCGCTTAATAGAAGAGGCTACACTCGCAAATTACTTCCATATAAGATTTTTCACCGAAAATGATGTTTTAGACGGAATTAAACATCTGAAGTCTAAAAGAACTGCTGGCCATGACTCTGTACCGAGTTTTCTAATACGTAAATGTGCTAACTGTTTCACTGTACCACTCACTCGAATTTTTAACTTATCTGTTAAAACGGAGCATTTCCAAAGTTATGGAAAATCGCCAGAATAACACCAGTCTTTAAAAATGGCGATCCAACTCAAGTGGAAAACTACCGACCGATTGGTATTTTATCGAATTTTGCAAAGATTTTTGAGCACTTGATATACACCGAAGTCTCCAGATACGTCAAGCCCTTTTTATCATCATTTCAACATGGATTTCTTTCGGGTAGATCCACTATTACTAACTTAGTGACGATTACATAATTTTTAAGTGAAGCATTGGATAGAAGACAGCAAGTCGACGTAATATATACAGACTTCTTCAAAGCTTTTGATATTATAGATCACACATTGCTAATTAAAAAACTTGGACGCTTTGGATTCTCAAATGGCTTGATTCAGCTTCTGTTTTCGTACCTCAATGATAGGTCTAGCTACGTCTACTTCAACGGATTCTCGTCTAACCTATTTCAAATTCACACGGGTGTCCCTCAAGGTTCAAACTTGGGACCACTCTTATTTAACATCTTCGTCAACGATCTGTTATCCTCATTAGGCTGTAATGTGTTGACGTATGCGGATGACTTGAAAATCTATAGACAAATAACGAATATTGCTGATGCAGATAGATATATAAAGCTAATTAGTTTGTAATACACTATAAAATTATTATGTTAGTAAAGGTGTCACCGCATTTCATAAATCATCTTCTGTGATTGAGTCGTCTTGCAAATCGGTGTCTGTGTTTGAATCGTATTGCAAATTTATAAACAAAGGTGCTACTATATTGTACATGCGCATATATTCGTCCTGTTTTGCTATTGCGTGTTTAACAGCATTTTTCCAATTTACGGCAGTTATGTGTTCCATAGCATTTTTTATGTGTGTTACACTGCTTTCACTAAATTTGGGTGTTTGATTTGTTCGTCTTATGGTATTTTTAAGTTGGGCCCATATCAATTCAATGGGATTGAAAATGCAGTGGTATGGTGGTAAACGCAAAATTGTATGTCCTGCTTCTTTGGCTCTGTTATCCACATAATAATCCTTTAAATATTCTTTTGTCTTCATCACCTCTAATAATTGGTTTTTTGTATAATGATCCTCATAATATAAATCATTTGTTTCTAAAAATTCTTTAATATCTTTCTTATTATTACATTTTGTAGGAATTTTGGTTTGCTGTCGAGAATGATACGGAGCGTTGTCCAACACTATCACACTCTCTTTTGGTAAATTTGGCAGCAAAGTGTCACAAAACCATTCTTCAAATAAAGATGAGGTCATATCTTCATGGTAATCTAAACTTGAGGATTTAAAATTTTTAGCAGATAATAGCGGCTGTCCGATCCATCCTTTTTCTGACCCAGCATGAAGAATAATTATTCTCTTCCCCCTCGAAACCGCCGCGTCCAACTGACACATACTTGAACTATCCACCCAACCTTTGCAAATTGTATCATGGGTGTCATAGCTTGTCTCGTCTAAATAACATATGAATCGTCCTTCCTCCCTATACCTTCTAATTGCCGTTAAGTATTCATATCGAAGTTTCTGGAGCCTCGGACTTTCCATAATTGTGCGACGTTTATCTATTTTAAACTTAAAACCAGCTTTCTTTAGCGTCCGCCACAAGGTGGCTTTAGAACACAGAATATTTATAGACTCATCACTGATTCTTTGATATAAGCAGTCGAATGTAGGTACAACATTTCCTCTGTAGAAGGAGTATACTTGCTGCCTAATAGTATCAATTTCATACTCATCAATTTTTCTCGGTGCTCCTTTGTCACTTCTTTGCTTTCGAGCACTTGCGTTATTCTTAATTATCTTATATATTGTTCCAAAAGGCAACTTGGTTAATTGCGACGTTCGTTGAATGTTCAGGGTTTGTTGTTCGTTATTTCCTTCCATCAGGGTATGATAGACATTGAGAATTATCTGTTTTGCATCTTCTGATAGATGCTTTCTCTGCCGTGCTCCAACAGTATTATCACTATCCACATCATCATCACCGCTAACACTTTCAGCAAAAGGTCGCCACATGTTCGTGAAGTAAAGAGAGAAAAATCAAATATGTATACAACAGTAAAGATTAACAATAAATGATACATAGACTCAATATTAGATGTAATATATACCAACTCTCCTATAGCAAACGCCAGATTAGATGGGGAGCGGTGGGAGTATTAATTATTAAACGAAATGATATAAATAAGGAGATTGTAATGTATAAACAGGTATTTAAGAATATTTAACAAGCAGTATAAATTTACATAGTAAGCAATTCGATGTTACAAGTAATTAAAGAATTTACATATTAAATGAGATTTAAATGTACAAACAGGTAGTTACGCATATCGCAAATCATAATTCCATTTCTATTCAATTCACTTAAATTTTGTCATTACGGGCCTCAGGAGTTTGTTTGCGTATCCAGGTAGTTATTACCGCAGGTGGTACAATAACAGCATTTAAGCCGTTCAAAGTTATATTCTTATAATTTGAAATAAACTATAATTTCACATTCTCCCAATCGGTATAAGCATGTTTTGTATATTTATATACATTCTTCTATAATTAAGGCTTGGGATTAGTATTATCCATCTATCTATACACTCTATGCCTATTTCTTTTGCACAATACTGTATTTCGCTATGTGTTATCGTGAACTAGATTATGTTGCCGGTTAATTAATGATCAATTCGGACATGAGGCACATAATACGAGAAATAAAACAACAAAACAAGCAACCGTTCAAAAAGTTCGAACAATGGTGATTAATAACTGGAAAGACGTACGGATCAGAATCTTTTCAATGATCGACCGCTGGAACGATGATGGTAATTACGTTCTATTGTTCGCGTGGAAACCGTTTCATCCTCTACATTCGATCATCGATGTTCATTACAACCGGCGAGAGTATAAACGTCAACCACGTAAACGTAAACAATTTCCAATTTACGTTGGGTGAATTGTACGGAAATGTCGATTCCTTCAGTTAAGACCGACAAACACAGCAGCGCTTTATCAAACAAAAAACAACGCGTAAAAATAACGAATCGAATCGCATAAACTCGATGAGATTATTTATTACAACATTGTAATTGTTGCGCTTTAATGTCTACATTCGAAATTACCTTGTTAATGCGATTTGCGATGCTGCTGTTTAGCGAACGGTTTCATTGTGGACTCCCATATTTATGGATTGCTAATCCTATTTGGAAGATTCGATTTATCTCCGCCTTTACACATGTATACAGCGCGATTATGCAGTCACCGCTTTAATGTTTACGCAAACTTTACGACTTTCATGGGAGCTTATTAAATGATTGATAAAACAAAAACGCTAAAAATGTGTAGTACGTGAAACACTACGTGATAATAAATGCGACCATGCGCTTACAAGATGTAACATAAATAAAAGCTAATGCCAAGATATCAAATAAATTTTAGATAACTCGCAGCTTTGCTAATTAAAATACGTGTTCATAGAAGCGCCATTTTGATAACCACTGTTTGTTAGGCTTATTGCTGCTGCTTAGGAACTGGGGAAATTAAAACCGTTTTTTTGCAATAAAACGTGAAGGATTTACGGTTGATTCCTAGTAATAAAATGGCGTGCTTAACACTGACGAATGAGATTAGGGAGCTAGTGTATGTTAATAAATTGTATTAAATACTCCCTAACTCGTAATTCGAAATTATTTACAGAAACTGTTGGTTTGTTCGATCTTGGCAGTCACGTGATTAGTAATCTGGGCAAATATGCGGTAACAGCCAGAGGCGT
The DNA here is from genome assembly GCA_029619315.2 of Dynastes maya. Taxonomy (NCBI): domain Eukaryota; kingdom Metazoa; phylum Arthropoda; class Insecta; order Coleoptera; family Scarabaeidae; genus Dynastes; species Dynastes maya. Next base: position 388,239 of record JAROYE020000023.1, read on the forward strand.
GGCGAGCGCATAAAAGTTTACTCATAAAATAGAAGACATAAATTATAAAACGTTCTGAAACACTTACCGTTTTAAAAGTCTTCCGTGAAATCACAAACTGGGTAACATCTGGTAAATATTTCTAGCGATGTTATATTTGCATATTTAATGCATCTTCACACGCACCTTCACAAATTTGTTTTAATATAAGAAAATCAGAATCTTTCTTTAAAACACTTTCACATTTTCGTATTACACACCAATTTGTTTCGCCTTCTACAGCGCATAACTGTGCGTGAACATCATTCACAATTTGAACAGAATCCACTAGCGACATCGAAACATTTTATAATTTTTCTATTCCCTCTGCTAATCCGAAGTAATTGTTGTGAATAGTTTGTAAATGTCTTTTAACCTGACTATCTTGAAATATTTCCTGGCTTTTCTTGATTGCTGCAGCTTCTGTCGGATTGAATTTTAAAACTACCTTCTTTACTTGATTAAAACATTTGTGGTGGTTCAGGTAAATCAGCACACAGTTTGTGAAATAGTCAGGTACGTTTCGGGGACTTTAGAAACACTGCCTTTGTACTAGCATTCAATGCATTTACTAGTGGAAAACATGTAGGAATCGTTTGTGCCGCAAGACTTAGAGTATGGATTTTACACGTTACATGTAAGAAGTTATCACTGTGTTCTTTAAGAGATCGGCCCAAAGAACGCATGTTTGCGGCACCATCACTCATAAACATTAAAAGTTGCTTAGTTGAAACTTCAAATTTGTTCAATGAGTTCAACACCACCTTTAAAATCTCATCGGCAGTACAATTTATAACTCTTTTGGAAGCAAGTAAGAAGGAGGATGACGGTCGATGTGGTTCCATTGTACGCATTAACCACAGAATGTTTTTGACGATCTGTTGTTTCGTCCACACTCAACCACAGTTTTTATCTTTCATTTCCGTTTTCATTCTTTTTTCTATATGTTCACGAGCAAATGGCACTACATTTATCGATGTCCGACCAGGTAATTTACAGTCCGCATATTTATTCCAGAAGGAGACAAATGCTTCTTTGTCCAGTAAACGGAACGACACATTACATAAAATAAGAGTAACACATAAATCAAATGTAAATTTTTCTTGGTCTCGTATGCCACTTTTTGCAGAAGAATGCTGTTTGCTTTCGATGTGACGTTGACAATGGCTTCTGGACCAACACATTAAAGGGATTTTACAAACTAAACATTGAATTTTAGCGCCATCAAAAATTAAGTCCGGCATGTCCACTATAAAGTTTCTAGCTGTGCCTGCCATTGGTCGTTCTCGCGACGAACCTAACTGCGACATTTCTAAAGCAAACATAAGCGTACAATTACGGAATAAGTTACGACAGCCTACATATATGTCAGTGTATATTATTTTATATTATTCCATTTCTTCGCCAGTTATAATGTCTGACACGTAGAAGAACTTCGGCTTTGAACTGTATCTGCATTTTAAAATAAACAAACGATGTTACATATACACCCTAGCCTAGTTCATCGATGTCACAAGAACGATTAAGTAATCTAGCAATAATATCGATAGAGAGCGTATTGTTAGATAGTATGAACACAGCAAATATGATATCAGAATTTGCAAAATTAAATAGTAGGAAAGTGGATTTCTTGAAGCAGCTTGTAGTATAAGACTAATAAATTAGAAAAAAAAATTAAATGTGTTGTTAATATTATTTTCAGTTGTATGTATAAATGTACACTACATTCTCTTATTACACGGTATTCGTAGGAAATTTGCAGCTATTTTTTGTTGTAAGCCAACTACCGGTAGGGAATAGGCGATGCGCAATGAATTCGTCTTATTTGGGTTCCTCAGAAAATGGTGTATATTGTATATTACTTTTTAAACTCTTTTGTTTTTTTTCTTTAGCATAATACATTTGAATATCCATTTTCAAAATTGTATAGATGGTTTCAAAATTGTTTGGAATAAAAATCTTAAATAATGTGATAGACCAATGCACATAAATTTTGTATGTTCATGAAAAATAATGCTCACGGTTGCATAACTTTATACGCACGAATTTAATGCCGATAATCTGATTAGTTTATACTGAAGCAAAGAAATCCGTATTTGTAACGTTTCACTATTTTGCGATTTCTTAATAGGAATACAATTTCTGAAAACACAATCCGCCTTCTCCATCCGCTGAAATTGAGGACATGCATATTACTGGGTTTGTTTGGTGTTTCCAATAAAAAGTCCATTTTCAAATTGAATGAATACGTAGATACATTTTCTAACATGTGCGATGTCTTCAAAACCACAGTGAGTGCGCGAACTAAATTTTGATTACAGGCGTCTATCTTCTACAACAGCGAACCCTAAAGTTCCCGATTGTCTTAGCGTCTCTTCGCTCATCTTCATCGATAGAATTTATTCATTTTAGACCAACGCTAACGGACGAAACGATTTCTATCTAACAATATTTATTGTCCTTAAAACCAAATAACATAACATAATTTATATAAATGGCATCAAATGACTAATTTCTTTCCCGATTGCAACGTTATCCTAGGGTCCGCCATCTGGCGTCACCACGAAATGTCATTGTTACATTCTGTTGTTTTTGGAATGACAGGTTTTCTAATAACTGACAAGCTTTTTGTGTTCTTCATTTACTGTTTATTTATAATGTTGGTGTTGGTGTGTGTGTCTGCGATGCAACCAACTTCATTCTAGTTACTAACCGGTTACAGTGCTGCCATATATCACAGTCATCGTTGCGTTTTTGTAACCTTGAAATGTGTATGTTCCTTAGCGAACCTGATAATTCGTTCAATAGCTGTATTGAATTTGGGAAAATATTATTTTATGCCAAATAGAATTATTCTATAGACGTTTTTCGGATAGAGAGAGGGGACTAAAATGAGGGGGCTCGCCTATATAAGCCGATGAAATTTCGCATTCGACGCTGAAAGAGTGTCGTTCTGATAGCTGTCATATTTTTGCTTATTTGATTCCATCATCTAATACGAAGATATAGGATAAGTCATAAAAAAAATAACAAATTGTTAGAAAAACATAAGCAAAATATGGGAACGTACCTAAATACACGTGGCTGAATAGCTCTGTTCTTTGAAATCTTATAAAATTTGATAATACGAATAGTAATGATACCGGCATTTTGTTTATGTGCACCTTACAATATTCAAAGCAATTGCAATAAAATGAAAACTTCAATATCTCGAAAACGATTGAAAACGTATTAAACTAATAAAATCTATTTCTAGATATACAATATCCGTGCAGAAATTCTGATCGTGAAAAACACGTCCTTCTACAAACGGAACCTAATAAAATATGAATTATGATTATTATGAAGTAAACGCGTATGCATTTCTTAGCTTCCTAGTATACGTATTATGTATGTAAAAAAATTAATGTTATAACTTAAATCAACTCGTTTACTAGACAAATAGTTATTAATGCTACATTAAACCTAGAATGAAGACATCCTTCATAGGTAATAGTGGAGCGAAATTATCTGTTACTGGAGAGTAATTATGATTGTTTGTGTGGTATGCATGGATAACCTGTTATTGCGTGATTTGTATTTCTGTTTTCCCGCGACGTCTGAGCAATGTGATTACCGGTTATTAATGCTTTAATACCGGTAATTTATGCCTGCAAATTATGGAAAGAATATAACTAGGTAGGCACGTAAGTACGTGACATTTTGAATATTTTTTTTCTTACTATACATACATAATTTAGCAAAAAAAAAATCATAATTTGTTTCACACCGCGTGACAGATCCATGGAAGTTAGGATATGAGTAAAAAAATGAGTCTTCGCTGACAAATTACCATGAAATATTGGCAAAAACACGTACATTTCTGCAATTGAATGCAAATATATTGTATTTTAAAAATCAATAATGTCACACTTATGAATAGAGTTGGCCACGCGCGCCTACGGGCAGCGGCATTGTTTCGATTAGGCCTCGGGTTCCACTAGAGCTATTGTGTGTTTGCACAGATTCCACTAACGACACCGAAGGATCTTGTAACTTTTCTATTGCCTCCGCTAGTCCGAAGTAATTGTTGTGAATAATTTTTAAATCCGTTTTAACCCGACTATCTTGAAATTTCGACTGGCTTTTCTTGATAGCGGCAGCTTCCTTTGGATCGAATGGTAAAACCACGTTCTTAATATTCTCATAACATTTATGATAATAATTTATTATCATAAAGAAGACGCAAATATTTTAATTACGCAAATATAACGTCACTAGATGTAGAACGTTCGTTCTCTGCATATAAACACATTTTTTCCTCGCGCCGCACTAGGTCTGTCGAGACAACTGTTGAAACATATCTAATGTTGCAGATATTTAAGTGTTTGAGCACGCATTATTTTATTTTTATTTAACAACTACGCGAAAGTATTTACGACAGAAAACATCTACACACAATAGCTCTAGTGGAACTCGAGGCTCTAATTTGTTGAATAATTAGCAAAGTAAGTTTATTTATGAATTTTTCGTATTCTTATATTAACCCGTAATACCGACGCCTATGCGAGTCCGCAAGTTTTGGTTACTCTAATAATAAGTATAAAGAGTACATAAACAGACGAAGGGTTACCAAACTCAAACGTTGAAAAGGAGGACATTTTATTTCAAACTGGAATGGAGGACAAAATTCAATAAAATGTCAAACATTTTGATTTTATATTGTTATATTTGGAAAAAAAACATGGTACATTATATGCGAAATAGAATAATATAACAAAAAACTAAAGATAAATAGTCTGTAAGTGTAGGTAAGATACAAGTAGTTCAGTCATATTTCTCAAAACTGTTGATTTTCGACAGCAACTCTTTAATCTTCATTAACAACTCTTCATTCTTCAACTCTTCATTGCACAAGACAAACTTTTTGAATTATATTGAACTTGTACAATTGCTTTCACAGATTCCACAGCTAATTTGTTTCGTTCTTTTGTCCAATGAGCATTTATGAGTGAAAAACTTCGTTCGGTGTTTCCATTATGACAGGAAAAACAAAAATAAAATTGACATATTTTGAGAATTTCTAAAAGAATTTCTAATATTTGGACAGGATTTGAAAAATTTGAGCTTTGCTTGTGCAGCATTAACTCTTCAAAAAATGTAGAACCCATAATATTAGATATGAGGAAAGAAATGAGTTTCCAATGCTGATCAGACAATTTTATATCATCTATTACAAACACACATGTACACACTGCACGCATAAAACAAAAACGGTGAATCACCAACGGACTGACTATTGCTGATTGCTGCCATCTACTAGGAATAAAAATAAAAACATTATTACATATTTAATCCAAATTATCATAGATGACGATACAGTAAAAAACTTTGAGGTAAAAAACTTTTGAATTCTTGAAAACTTTTGAAATTCTTTGAATGGAGAACATTCTGTGTTCAAAGGAGGATTTTATTTGAGAATGGAGGACATCTCCTCCATTTGAATACCATCTGGTAATCCTAACTAGATGTAACTGTCAAATGTCATTCCTGTCGTACTAATTTATTTTCCCTCTCAGTCTAACCGATGTACTAATAGGGAATTTTTAACAGACCCTACATGCACACTTTCATGTAACTTACTTATTCCTGGGTGCAGACAATTCTTTCCTTTCACGCATTAGAAATTTTACAGGAGTAAGTGTCAATGTGTAAATGATTGCAAAAAGAAGTTTGACATATACAAAGAAAGGAGTCTAAAATTGAGCTTCGCAACACGATTTGAGTTCAATTTAATATATTGCTCAACGTTACAATCAGTCGATGGCTTACAAAACAAAAGAAAACGGGAAAAAGACTTTATAAAAAATTGAGAGTAAGATTTTGCGTATTAGAGTAATCGCGATAGCGGTTTTGCCACTCTAATAGTTAAAGAGCCAAGCGGTACTAATACTTATGTTCTTATATGTGCATGTATGTCCCTTAAAGAGGAAATAACAACGATAATTAAAATAAGTTTAAGAGGCGATAAAGTGAAGTATTCGTAAGGCGAACTGCCTGCAGTGCGCATATTAAATTCTTCAAAATTTAATGACCCAAAAGACGACAATGCGAAATTTTCCCATTGCAATATATCGATGCATATACACGCTTACCAGGACAAAGTGGGGTAGAACATCAGAGAGGTCTTGTTATGAACCATAAAACGAATGCGGTCTCATAAGAAATAGAACAGGGCATCATAAACTGTTGATATTTATACGACGACGCACACAGTGACAATGCTATTATGATGTGATACTTTGATGCTTCAGTCTTATCGTGTATACCCACCGCCTAGTTTCCAACTACAACGTCAAGGAGAAAAGCTGCTTCTCAATTAGGTACTTTGAATTGTAAATTTTACGATTAACAAAATTCCATTGCCGCTGGTTTTAGTGGGTTTTTAGTTGTAACTGGGTACGTACAACGAATAGATTTATTCGCTGGTGATGGACTATTGATAATTAAAAGATATATTAAGCTACCAGTACTGTAATTTTTTTAAAGTGGATTCCCATCGTCAATCGTACGACCGAATGATGTGAGAAAAAGGTTTTAATTCGAACATGCCTTGTTTTGTCCCTACTCTAAAAGATATTTACAAGTATCTACTTTTACCGCCGATAGTACAAAATGTAAACACGTGTCAATAATTCAATTAGAGGTGAGTGCCTAAGTGGATCCTTTTCCCTGTTTAAAAGGTTTGCACTTTTACGCAAATAAATGGTTTGGTAAGCTTCTAATTCTCGCGCCAAAATTACATTCTTAATTAATTTGAGGCTGTAGTATACGATAGAGGTCACTGGAGTAGTATTAGAATTATATATACTTGTGTACAGGGCTGTACTAAATATAAGCGTCTTGTTTAAGTTACAGTTTAGTTTGTTAAGTTAAATATGTAGGATAGAAGTAATAAATAAGTATATCTCATTATTGTATTGTTGTCCTCAGTAGTAATAAAGGATATTACAAATTGGCGACGAGGAAAAATAAATAAAATCACGGCGATTTAAACACCAAGGCGGTAACGGATTAAATACAGAAAAAAGTGAGGTTAAGAAAGAAAAGGTAAACAAGTCAAGATGAGTAGAATAGGAAATATAAGTGAATATAAAATTGGAGAGGACATAGATATATATTGTGAAAGATTAGAGCAATATATGGCAGCTAATGAAATTAAAGAAGAGCAAAAGGTAGCAGTTTTGTTAACGACTGTTGGTCAACAGGCATACAAGGTGTTGCGAGATTTATGTGAACCAGAGTTGCCTAAAACTAAAAGCTATGATGAGCTTTGTGGAATGCTAAAATCACAGTTTGCTCCAAAAGTTCCAGTATTAAGAAAACGAAGAAAAAGAAATAGGAAAGGAAGTGTACGAAGAACCGAAGCATTGTAGGCAGACCGTAGAGAAGGAAAAACAGAAATTGGAAAAACCGAGTACTACGAAAGTAACTCTAGCAAGTCCTAAAAGAGAGAGACCAAAAAGAACTATTAAACCACCAGATAGACTGAATCTTTAAATTGTGATTATAAATTTAAAATACTTAACGGGGGGGTTGTAGTATACAATAGAGGTCACTGGAGTAGTTTTAGGATTATATATACTTACGAAACAACGCCGCTGCCCGTTGGCGCGCGTGGCCAACTCTACTTATGAAACAGGAACACAGAATGACAATAAATTAACTGGCTGATGCTACGGGGAGAGCTTATTGTCAACCCTAATAAAACCACCATTGCTCCATTTACAAGGAAAGAAAGTTGGAGGTAGTGATCCCTCCAACCCTTCCAAGGTGAGCAATTATACGAGGGTGTATCAAATATAAACGGGACTCGTTTTTTAAAAAATTCTAACTTTATTTAACTAAGCTTACAAATATATATTATTTTTCTACATACTCTCCCGCCCCAGAAATACATTTTTGTCATCGAATTGGGAGCTTTTTTATTCCATCATCGTAAAAACTTTTCGGACGTTCGTGTAGTCATTGAAGCACCAATGCTTCCACCGTTTCGTTGTTGTAGAAACGCTGGCCTCCAAGCGCTTCTTTGAGGGGTCCAAAAAGATGGAAGTCACAAGGTGACAAGTCTGGACTATAGGGTGGATGTTCCAGCGTTTCCCATCCTAATGCATCCACTTTTTGCATCGTGGCGTTAGCCACTTGAGGCCTGGCGTTGTCATGCAGAAGAATGACACTTCTGGCCGATTGCTTCTTCCTTTTCCTTCGAAATGACAAGCACTTCACAATAATATTGCGCATTAATTGTGCGTCAATCGTGAAAAGCACCTTACCGATCAAAAAAAACTGTTGCCATTACCTTTCCGCCTGGCAACCCCGTCTTTGCCTTCATTGGTGTCCTCTCGCCGCTCTTTTTCCACTCCATACTCGCCTGTTTCGACTAGGGCGTATAGTGGTGCACCCAAGTTTCGTCACAGGAGACGATGCGATTCAAAAAGGCCTTACCCTCTTGCAGTATCGATTGAAGAGTCGCTGCGAAATCTCCAATCGATGTCGCTTGTGATCTTCCGATAACAGACGTGGAACTCATCTAGCGGCCACTTTGCGAAATCCCAAGTCATCCGTCACGATCCGTTGGATACTCCCGTAACTGATGTTTACTTCCGTAACGATTTCGAAGGAAGTAAGTTTCGAACCGCCTCGATCTTGGCTTCAGTGACACGATAATGGCTCTCGTTCTAGACCTTTTCATGCCATCCAGAAAACTTTTTGTGCCGTGCAAATACACGGGTTCTTGACAGGGTGTTGTCCCCGAACTGCGTCTGTAATCGCCGCAAAATTTCGGTTGGGTTCACCCCTTTCGTAGCCAAAAACTTGATGATAATCCGCTGCTCCACGGAGACATGCAGTTCTTTCTCGCTCGTGGTTTCTTTTGATTCTAAAGGTTCCTGAGAGACTTGCGGTCGGTTCTCCCCTCTCCTTAACGGTACAGGCTACTTGCGCATCAACCCCTTCCAGGTTTAGAAGCCCTCCGGAATCATTAAGAAAATCAGTCCCGTTTATATTTGATACACCCTCGTACTCGGAGCTAAAATATCTAACAATCTTGCTTGACAAGACATTGTCTTGGAATCCTCATCTGGATAACTAATCCACAGAGTCAAAATATCTCTCTGGACATGCCGTAGACTTTGTGGCAAGACTTGGAGAATGTCTCCCAAGAGAATGTATTGTTTGTATGTGACAGTGGTTTGTTCTATGATCACGTACGGCGCCATTATTTGGTGGAAGAAGGCCCAATCGGTTGCAGCGAGAGTCAAACTTACCTTGTTGCAGGGAATAGCCAGTTTGACGATCGCTGGTACGTTAAGTACTACACTTGGGCTGGATCTTGAAATTCTCTCTTCACATAATTTTGGGAAGGACGGCCACAGAACATGCGCTCGGACAGAAATTGTTGACAATATTCTCGGGGACGAGGTTCTGTCTATGGATACGGACATACTGTGTGTTATAACATCGTTGCAGAATTCTTTCGATAAATGTATGTTACCCCACCAGGAACTATTGGAGTAAGAACTGCCACTCCTTATTTAAGGCTAACATTAGCGTTTATACCGATTGTTCTAGAATGCACACTAGAATCAGTGTAGGAATCTACTATCGCAAACCCCTAATTGAACGGACATGTTGTCTGAGCAGATATGCGACAACTTTTCAAGCAGACATATTTGCTATCGATATGGATATCCCGACATCCATATCGATAGTAAATATGTCAATGATGAACACTTTTTTGGTAGATGCTATTAACTTATCCACTATCGGATACTTCTTTCGAATGGTTTCTGCTACGAGGTGTCATGCGTGTATTTGGCATGTTACGTGAAGAAGAGTCGGGAAGCATATTTTCAACATCCTACCAACTCTCAGCATTGTTGCGGCTCCGTCAGTAACGAACATTGTGACTTTGGTTCCTGTGATACAAAATTCTCTCAACGAATCTTTTATTATCTTAACAACGGTTTCTGCATTAGTTTTCTGAATCCTTTTACTGGCTAACAGCAATGAAGCTGGTGGACGATATGTGACGCTATGTTTCTGAGCATCAGTTGTTTCATCCACACATAGGCAGATTTTCTTATTTCTCAACTCGTCTTTTATACATTCCTTTACTGTACCTTGCACACATGGCAAATTGTATCGTAATTGCATAGATGTTGGCAGCTTCCATGAGATGTTGTGGGATGTTGCACACACTTAACATACAAATAAAATCATATAAAAATTGCCAGTATGGAATACTGTTTCTTAAATAGAATACATGACGTTTACTTTTACAATGTTTTCTACATTCAAACCTATCGCGACTTAGCAATCCGCTATTGTATATTGTGCAATAAATATGCGGACTTCTACATTCTAATCCAGGGAAATGCCTGAGATATTTATTCACATTCAAAGGGAACGTTACACCCTCTGGGCGTCCCATCTTCGCGTACTTATTTGGCGTGCAGCGTGCAACATACTGTTGCTTTGAATTTTCTCGCGTTGAGATCGACTACGAGTTGAAAATTAACCTTACCCACGCCGCTACCGCTACGCTACTGCCTTCCGGTACCACATTTTTAACAAACTCTAATTATTACTAATTAAATTCTAAACAAACAGGGGTTAAAGGGGAATTGCCGTAAAATTGAAAATAAAATGCATCGGTTACATAAAAAAACCATTTCAATCAGACAAAGAAAATAACCTTCAAGTTAAACGTTTCACAATGCAAATTAAATCCTAACGCTTCGTTTTACTTATCTATCTTTCTAGAAAGATTACCAGGAACGCATTCAACTGTAAACGTTTTCTCGGCGCCTGACAGGACGTGGTCAATTTCATAATATAGATTAGTTGAGGCGGGAAATTTATCGCCATTATCTGGTGCGTTACATTGTACTCGTCCCGCTTGGCCTCGGGAAGTAACAAATTAATTAAAATCTATCGTTCGGTTAGGTCTCGGTGGGACCGAAACGATTTAGAATCATAAAGTACCCTCAGTATTTATTATATCACCGCTGTTCGTTGAAAAGATTTCACGCTTCACTTGGCGAAAGAATGCTCGTAAGTTGTACAACATGTACCAATTAAACAAAATATACCTATAAATATTATCTTGTCACTGTACACGCACTGTACATGCAGAGAAATGGTTCCTTGCATCAAGAAAAGAAAAAAATTTCTTGCAAAAGTTAGCCTCTATTCAAGAAAATATTTTTTTTTCAAGACTATAAAAATGTATAATATAAGAAAATAGTTTTCTTGAAATTTTATTTGTTTAAATGTTTCTTCTAAATAAGTCATCTAGTTTTAAGTTAAGAAAATCTAGATTTAACAAAGTTCTATTGTGAAATTAGGCGACCGGTTTCGTGTTAAAAAAACACAGCAGGCCAGGTACAAGGATATCTAATAAAAGAATTACAATAATGGAAAAAAAACCTAAAGTTAATAAGTAAAATTAAGAGTAAGTTAATGAACTAATGAAAAAGTTTTTTAAATATGTTACAATATAATTATATTATTTCTTTAATAATGTAGTTAAATAGGGCTTACTTTTATGTAGTTTAATAATTAATTAGTTAATATTTAAGTTTATTTATTCTTTTTTTATTATTATTTATTATATATTAAAAAAAAACTATAGTTGAATTTGTACACATCGTAAATAGTAAAAAAAAAAAGAAAACATATTGCATTAGCTACTATCTTTTGCAAATGTTTGTGAAGCGTTTTACGTTAAAGGTTATATCTGGGTAAGTATGGCATTTGTGTTCCGGTTTCTAGCGTTACTATCTAAGACGGCATAACTATATCTCTTGAAAGTAGGTGGCGCCAGGAAATATTTCAGTGCTGTTTTTGAAGATGAGTGGCATAAATTGAGAGATGAACAGTAATGTGGGCAGGAGCAAAAAAAGGTTGGTGCTTTTTCTTCTCACGTTGTTTTTGCCGGTAGTGATTCCATCAATACCATGAGCTATTTATTAGCATTATCTTATACAGAAATACAGTTTTTAAAAGTACCACCCTCAAAACAAGACCTTACCGAAGCAATTCAATATGTGACACGATAATGTCACAAAACCTCGTCAACGCACTTAACAACATGAAACGACGAGTAAGGATTTGATCATTTTAATAATTATGTATGGTACAGCCGCCAAATTAAGATTTTGGAGGAAGGAGCGCAGTTTAATTTAGAAGAAACAATCAAAAGCTTTATCAATTTCAAAGCGATTTAAGCAGTTTCAGGCAGAGGTTCCGGCGCCCCGGGGCACCGTAGAGAATAACCAGGAGCGCCGCGAGGCACTCCTGCGAATGCTCTAAAATGAACATTTCGAAACGGCTTCGAAGTTGGTGGAATTTTCTAGAACATCTAGACTAGATCGTTCCCGTAGCTTGTAGAACTTTCTAGAAAGATATTGAACATTTTCGAAGCACATCGAATATACCAGAAAAGTATGGAACATTTGTGAAGTTTATAGAACTTTTTAGTAGACTTATATAGCATACTATCGGACATTGTCGAAGTTTCGCAAAAATTCTAAGTAGGCGGGGCGGCTAGTATAAATACGGCACCACTTCGGCGAACCAGTCCAGTTCCTAAATAACAATCGAACATCTGAGAAAAAAAGTAAACAGACGCCCGCTACCAGAGGAGCGCCCGCTTTGTTTCAGTGTATCGCTTTATGTTTTCGTAAAGTCGTAGGAAAATGGAAAGATTTTTGTTATATAAGCAAGTCGACAGTGCAAGTAAGAGTGATCAAGCATCGACAAGTGGTGGGGTAGCAAAGAAACGGAAATATTATAAATACGATGATAACTCTTTGAATTTTGACTTTACTTGAGTAGAAGTAACCAATAAAGAGAGACCGCAGTGTGTGCTGTATTTAAAAGTTCTAGCGACCGAGTGTATGCTCCCAAGTAAACTAAAGGGACATCTCGAGACCAATCACTCTAACATGGTTGAAAAATCTTGCGAATTCTTTAGTAGCAAGTTGCAAGATTTACAAAAGCAAAAAAGTGTGTTTACTAAACAAGCCTTAGTACCAAGCAATGCATTGCTAGCGTCCAAGGTCGCGAAGAGTGGCAAAGTGCAAAAAAACAACAGAATTATTCTACCGGCTGCTCTTGACATGGTTAATATTAAGCTGGGAGAATCGACGGGAAAATTAATTTCAAAATTACCTTTGTCCAACAACACTATTAGCTGAAGAAGCCATCATATAACTCTGGATCTCAATGACCAATTAATAGAGAAAATGAAAGGCATGGAATTTGGTTTGCAACTTGATGAGGTTACTGACAATAACAAAGACACACACTTCATTTGTTATGTACGCTTCCTGGATGATAATATTATCGTTGAAGATCTTCCGTTCTGCAAAAGCATCATTGGAAGCGCGCAGGCTCAAGGTTATTTGAGATGCTTGACAAGTTTATAAACGAAAATGATTTGGATTGGGAAAAGTGCATCGGTATGTGTATCCATGGAGCTCGATCTGGTCGCTATGGAGAATTGCAGGCGCTTATTCGCAGCGAAGCATCGCATGTTATGTGGACCCATTGCATCATCCATAGGGAAGCACTTGCAACAAAGTCAATGAGTTCTCAACTGAATTTCGTATTAGAACGTGTCGCAGATGTAGTAAACTACATAAAAGCTAGACCGCTGAAATCCAGGTTTTTCAAAAAGCTATGGATAGACATGGGAGCTGAACACACGGCCCTGCTATACTACTGTAGTTCACGATGGCTTTCATGTGGCAACGTCTTATCCCGCATTCGAGCTACGTCAAGAAATTGACACTGTTCCATAAGGCCACGAAAACTCCAGGTACTTTGCCGAACCCGACTTTTTGCTGAAACTAGCACTTTTATGTGATATATTTGACAAGCTGAATGCCTTCAATTTTGAAAATTTTGGAGAAGGCTGCGACGTTTAGGAAAAAGCTGCAGTTGTGGATAAGAAAAATCAATGAGGATGGCACATTGTTTCCCCGAATTGCACAAATACGTAGTTTGTAGTAAAGTCGTTGTTTCACAAGACTTGCTGTCCTTTTTCAAGGAACACCTATCAAAACTTACTGACTGGTTTGCAAAATACTTTGAGGAAGGCAATGTCGAGAAATTTGCATGAATCCAAGATCCTTTCCGTGCACAAGCTCCACCAGAATTCATTTTGCAGGAAGAAGCGAGACTAATTGAACTCTTGCGAGAACAGCATGAAAACAAAGTTTGCTTCTACCGATTTAGTGGAATTTTGGATATCAATCAAAAACGAATATCCAACTTTGAGTTCAAAAGCTGTAAGGATCTTCATTCCTTTTGCGAGAACCTATTTATGCGACGCCGGATTTTCAGCTGTAGCTGTAATAAAGAGCAAATATCGCTCAAAAGTCGAGAAATGAGAGTGGCAGTGTCAAATCTTATTCCCCGTTTTGAACAAATGTGTAGCGATCAGCATGCTCCCGTCATATTAATTTACTTGTCGTTGAAAATTTTCACCATTTATTTCATATTTTTGTATATTTTCATATTTTAGTTTGATGGTTCTTGTGTATGATTCAATTTTAATAAATGTAAGCTTCACATTGTGAGGTTTATCTTAAGAGTTGTTTTCATTGTACACATATTTTTAAAAGGGCGCCGGGATAGAATACTAAACCTGTAAGTGCGCCGCGGGCTGATAATGTTTGGAAACCCCTGTTTTAAAGTATTATTATAAGTGGAAATTAAAGGAGAATTTGTGCAAAGTCGTTGCAATACTGATCCTGTTTCTGAATTGATCGTCGTGAGGTGTTTCTACAAAAAAAAAACTGCATCAATGTTTTTCCTTATCTACATAAATTGAGCAGCAATGTTGATGAAATGCATGTTCATAATATCCGTATGTATCGATCGCCGATGGCTTATCTCGATGGCAACCTTTCGGGCACCGATTTTCAAGAGTTTAATTGTCAAGTAAGATGCTGTACCGATAAGCTGTTGATGTATCTTGCTTGCGAAATAAGAATACGGCTTGTAAAGCAGTGGCGATGCTATCGCTTGAGTATAAAATAAATTAGAATGTAATCAGCTTTTTGAGAAAAGCAATTGAATTCGATGACTTGTCATTTAGATTATTTAGATCGATACGGCAAACGTTTATGACAATATGGCAATATAAAAAGTATGTTAAGTGAATCACGTAGTGTTTACAGAAACAAGTGCCTACATCTTGAAGTTAATGAATTTAATACTTAGTTGTTTCTAAAATGCATATCAGTAGACATATTTTTATTTTACTTTTTGTACTAATCTTTTGATCTTTAAAATTTTCTTTACATGTCTGTACTTGGGATATTCGTTGGTACCTAACTTAGAGAGGGTGCTAATTTAAAAAAGAGATCTCCTTTCTATGTTTATAAAATGCAAGCCCCCAACTCTATTTTTGTGAAGATTTCTTATAATTTATTTTAGTTTTGGGATAAGAAGCGCCTTTCACATATCGTTGTGGCCACTGAATTTGATAAACTCAAGGTTTCCGTGACGCAACATTGAAAACACGTTGAATCAGAAATGTTCAATTGTGCAACTACACCGTAATTTCTATAAACAGTGTAATGATTACTGAGAAGCAAGGATATCCTCTTATCTGTTACTTACAATACTGTTTCGGTGACCAAAACCACATTACTAGTCTGGGCAAAAAGCGGTAACAGTCGGTGTAGTAGATATGTGGTGCGGAGTCGGCGATTATTTATTTCATGCGTTCACAGCGTCAGTACTAAATCCATGCTGTATGCGAGTAATTCTGTGTATATGTTGGCTGTCGTAACTTATTTCGTAATTGTACGCTTATGTTTGCTTTAAAAATGTCGCAGTTATATACGTCGCGAAAACGACCAAGTTACAAACTTTATAGTGGACATGCCGGACTTAATTTTTGATGGCACTAAAATTCAACGTCTAGTTTGTAAAACCCCTTTAATGTGTTGGTCCGGAAGCCATTGTCAACGTCACATTGAAAGCAAACAGCATTCTTCCGCAAGAAGTGGCATACGAGACCAAGAAAAATTTACATTTGATTTATGTGTTACTCTTATTTTATGTAATCTATCGTTTCGTTTACTAGACAAAGAAGCATTTGTCTCCTTCTGGAATAAATATGCGGACTGTAAATTACCTAGTCGGACATCGATACGAAATGTAGTGCCATTTGCTCATGAAGATATAGAAAAAAGAATGGAAACGGAATTGAAAGATAAAAAACTGTGGTTGTGTGTGGACGAAACAACAGATCGTCAAAAACATTCAGTGGTTTATATAATGGTACGTACAATGGAACCACATCGACCGTAATCCTCCTTCTTACTTGCTTCCAAAAGAGTTATAAATTGTACTGCCGATGAGTCTTTAAAGGTGGTGTTGAACTCATTGAACAAATTTGAAGTTTCAACTAAGCAACTTTTAATGTTTATGAATGATGGTGCCGCAAACATGCGTTCTTTGGGCCGATCTCTTAAAGAACACAGTGGTAACTTCTTACATGTAACGTGTAAAATCCATACTCTAAATCTTGCGGCACAAACGATTCCTACATGTTTTCCACTAGTAAATGCATTGATTGCTAATACAAAGGCAGTGTTTCTAAAGTCCCCGAAATGTACCCGACTATTTCACAAACTGTGTCCTGATTTACCTGAACCACTACAGCCGATTGTTACACGTTGGGGAACATGGTTGCAGGCCGCGTTTTACTACAACAAATATTTTGATCAAGTAAAGAAGGTAGTTTTAAAATTCAATCCGATAGAAGCTGCAGCAATCAAGAAAAGCCAGGAAATCTTTCAAGATAGTGAGGTTAAAAGAGATTTACAAACTATTCACAACAATTACTTCGGACTAGCGGGGGGAATAGAAAAATTACAAAATGCTTCGATGTCGCTGGTGGATTCTGTCCAAATTGTGAATGATGTTCACACAAGTTATGCGCTGTGAAAGGCGAAACAAATTGGTGTGTAATACGAAAATTTGAAAGTGTTTTAGAGAAAGACTCCGATTTTCTTATATTAAGACAAATTTGTGAAGGTGCGTGTGAAGATGCATTAAGTTGTTTCAAAGATTATTTTAAATATGCAAATATAACATCGCTAGATGTCGAACGGTCGTTTTCGGCATTAAAAAACATTTATTCCGCACGTCGTATTCACTTGACTAAAACAGCCGTGGAAACATATCTAATGATTCAAATATTTAACAGATGTTACTCAGTTTGTGATTGCACGGAAGACTTTTAAAACGGTAAGTGTTTCAGCACGTTTTATAATTTATTTCTTACCTTCTATTTTATGTGTAAATCTTTATGCGCTCGTCACGTCTCTGGCCGCATATTTGCCCAGGTTATTCATTACTCTTCGAAAAGATATTAAAATACCCAATTAAAGGAATTTCCCCAGAATTATTCCGGTCTTAGTTAAGCAATCGTATTCAGAACGTTAGAGTAAATCAAACAACAATCGGGATTCCTCAAGGCTCGGTGCTGGGACCTACATTATTCACTATTTTTGTAAATGATTTGAGTAACGTTTTGCAACACAATTCTGTCAATTTAATATTTTATATAAAACTTCAAGAAACTATAAAATTTAACTATTGAGGTATTACGTAAATTTCAGTATTGGATGATCAAAAATAAAGCTTGGAGAAATGAATACAAAACTGTAGTTAGAATTTTAACTCCAGTAAATGCAATGAACTTCCTGCTGCGTGCTCCTTTTTCTAGCTATGGATTGATTGCATTGACGTATTGAGTCACAGCAGTAGTTCGTACATCATATTTTGCCTGCTTCCAAACGCAGTTAAAGTTCGGAAGGTATTGTTTGTAGGGCATCGTTACTGAGTGGGTAAGTGCTTTAGAACACAAAAAGGAGCAATAAGAGTTAGTTATCGTAATTCGAGTAGGAACTTCTTTATTGATTTTGAGATATTAATGTTGCCATCGTCAAATGTGTATGAAATTTGCCGTTTTATTTATAAAAAACGAGATTTATTCAATAAAAGTTACATTGATTATAATCACAATACTCGACTTAACAACCACTTAAAGCCAGACATTCGTAGCACCGGACGTTATCAAAAAAGTTTAATGTAAAATGCCTGTAAATATTTCAATCAACTACCTAATTCAATTAAAAGTTCTGTTAATATTAATATATTTGAAAAGAAACTTGGATCGTTATCACATGCTTCCTGCAATAAATGCAAATATATTGTAGCGTAAATTTTTAGAAGAATAAATTGCATACTTGGCTCAATCTACATAGATATTGCATTAGGACGCTTTCGAAATATACAGGCTGGTCTGCATTGAACACCAAACTTTTCCATATTCAAACACCAGAAACACTTCTTTTAAAATACAGCATCATATATTTTGTCTGTATCCGCTGTAAATGATGTATATGTTTAACATTGAAAGTAAAACAGACATTCACAGTTAAACGGAGTCCTGCATTTGGATATTGCATCCAAGTGGTCTTTGGTTTTGGTATTGTTTGGTTCCCATGACAACAGTAAACAAAACATAGTGACATTGCTGTTTTTAACCGTTCATTTAAAATTGTAAGCATAAGTAGCGAAATGAATTACAAACACCATGCCAAAGGGGTACAGTTTTTACAAACGACTGCTCAAATGTATCGAAGTGGAAGGAACTTTACTTTGCATTCAAGTGTTTATTTTTGTACGAACAGATTCCTTAAAATGCCGCGAAATTGTGAAAACCATCCAAACAATTTTTGTTATGTGTGTGGAGAACTAACTTTGAAGTCCCAAAGAAGGAATATTACTCCCTTGATAAAAAAGGCATATGAACTTTATTTCGGGTGCCAAATCGGTGAACACGACAAATCTTGGGTCCCTAACATTTGCTGTGCATTTTGTGTAACATTACTTAGTGGTTGGCTTAATGGAAAGTCGCGACATATGCCATTTGCAATTCCGATGGTATGGAGAGAAACAAAGGACCACTCCACGGACTGTTATTTCTGCATTACAAACATTACTGGAATAACAAGCAAGACCAAGAAGACCATTAAATGTCCCAACCTCCCTTCAGCTATCAGACCTATTCCTCGCAGCGACGAGCTTCTTCCAATCCCAGCGCCACTTGAAAATTGGAGTTTACATACAGAAAATTCTGGCGATGAAGATTTACAATTAAGCCTAGAAAAAGACGACGTTGATGACCCAGATGGTGGAACGTCTACAGAACCTCATAGAAGATGACCCAGATTTTGGTGGAACGTCTACAGAACCTCATAGAATCAATCAGTCTGAACTCAATGATCAAATTCGTAATCTAAACTTGTCAAAGAGTTAGGCAGAATTGTTGCCGTCTAGAATAAGGTGTGGGAATCTCCTTGAGAAGGGAATTACAATTTCTTCTTTTGGTCGACGGGTACAAGACCTCCAATGGTTGTTTTTCGCAGATGGCAATTCAGCATACTGTACTGATGTTGATTCATTACTGAATGAGTTAGGAGAGCGTCATGATCCTAAGGAATTGAGGTTTATAGATTGCTCTAAATTCAGTTTAAAAGCCGTGCTTTTTCATATTGGAAATGAGAAACCTTCGATTCCTCTTGCCTATGCAGCCCATATGACGTATGACAACTTGACGATTTTGCTATCGAAGATACAATACCAACATCATTCTTGGAATATATGTGGCGATTTGAAAGTTATAGCACTTTTGTTAGGTCTCCAACAAGCATATACTAAATTTTGTTGTTTTCTATGCGAGTGGATTAGCAGAGATCGTAAAAGTTATTTTGTCAAGAAGCAATAGCCTAAAAGAAATCTGATACCTAGGCAAAAAACGTAGCTTCTCAACCACTTGTAAATCCATGAACACGTATATCTTCCTCCCTTGCACATCAAACTCGGATTAATGAAAAATTTTGTTAAGGCGATGGATAAAAGTGGTCTAAACACAATATTCACGGCACACTCCGCACCACACAAATTATTAATTAACTCGGGAAGGCCTTTTCGAAGACACGTGGATCATCATCATCAAGCCAAGTACCGATTGATGTGAGAAAAACAAACTTAAATCTACGAACCCCTTGCATCCCCTTCTATTCAAGAAAAATGTATATATATGACATGGCTTGTATATGTATATGTACCTGTTTTTGCCTTTTCGGCTAGAAAGCAAGTAAATAAGGAGAGAAAAGGAAAGGTTTGCTATTACGAACCCAGACATATGGTCATACACTCATAAATACGGGCGAGAACAACGGTTGTGTTCTTTCTGTTCGTCAAATTTGTGTACTTTCCTTCTCTCTCTTACACTAAAGATGCATGCGGGAGGATCGAAGTCTGTCATAGTACAAACATAAATTAAAAAGGCCTCTACTGTAATACATCGAACAAACATGAGAAATACAGCGGTCCATTTTCTTTATTGACCAAATTTTCGTGCTTATTTATATAAATAGTCTCATAGGCGTCCAGCTCGAGAGGCGAAATCACGTTTTTAATTAATTTTAAGTTTTCTAATTTAATGCTATGGCCTGTACCGTTCATGTGTTGTGCGACACTTGACGCCTCTATCTTCCCGTACCTGTAACACCTGACGTGTTCATTAAATCTAGTATCTATTGCTCGTTTCGTTTGACCAATATAGGCTTTGTCACAATCACCACATGCAATTTTGTAAATTCCCGATCTTTCCCTCGCTTCAGGTTTATCTTTTGGATTGCCAAGAAGGTTTTTGAGTGTATTTCGTGAATTGAAACACACGTTCATCTCTTGTTCCTTAAAAACTTTACCAATGCCTTTTGATACTCAATGGGAGGAAAGTTTTACCAATTTCTTATCAGGGGGTCCCGCTGTGATTAAGGTCGTGGAGTTTCTGACGTAGAACCTATGTTGGACTTTCTTAAGCATACGATCGACATCTATAGAAGAGTAACCGTTGTTAGTAGCTACATTTTTTATGAAATACCTATACTTAAAGAACAAATTCTCTAGGATCAGTGAGGCTAAAATAAAAGAGGGTA
This sequence comes from Dynastes maya, assembly GCA_029619315.2. Taxonomy (NCBI): domain Eukaryota; kingdom Metazoa; phylum Arthropoda; class Insecta; order Coleoptera; family Scarabaeidae; genus Dynastes; species Dynastes maya. The sequence goes on from JAROYE020000023.1 coordinate 409,337, forward strand.
TATATTGATTTTCTGGATTCACAAAAAAAATGTTATGCAAATTTTAAATCTAAGCAAAATATTCCATAACAAACAGCCATTCTAATTAATTTAACAGACAAAAAGTTAAATTTTGTCGATCATTGTAATCGTTGAAGTAAGTCCAAGTAAGGAATTACATTTGATTACTTCCGAGAAAAAAGCTGATGGTGAAAACACTTTTTGGAATATACTCGAGCTTTCTACTATTTACACAATAGGCTCAAATTTATATTTCAAGAAGATTTGGGACATCCTGTATGTACACACTGGACAAATAATAGTAATAATATTAATACATATTTTTGTTTGGAATATGAACTCAGTTTATGAACCATTACAAAATGTCATATTTTGGCAGTGATATTTTAAAACAGCAGACCAATAAATATTTCTGTTAGTTTAAAGGTTTTTTATTTAATGCATTCTATAGAACAGCCACTAGATCAGTTAATTCTGTAAAATAAATGTAAATTACAAGGATATAAACAAATAAAACAAAAAAACATCCGAACAAATTACTTGGGAATGCTATGAAATGTAATCAAATTATCTGTAATTTATACTAATTACATTTCGCTTCAGGCGGTGGTACGGTAAATAATTAGGAATCCAACAAGGGTATTTAGCTTTATGCACGGCGAAATAATCAACGAACGCGGAAAATACAAAAACAACGTATGGATATGCGATAACAATTTGCGATTCGAGTATTGTTATTGATTCATTTGTTTTTGTAAATTAATTTTCGGTATGGACGCCACCGCTCCGAACAAAAGAATCACGGTTTTGCAATATGCATGCCCGAGCGCGTTCGTTCGTGTACTATCGGTAAAAGTCGCCCCGTTGAAATGGCTTCAGTTGAGTTTGTGTTGCTGGCTAACTCAGTGTGTGTAGTGTCTCCGAGTTCTATCTCAACAAAAATAATAAATGTATCATTTATTATTTGTGTAATCCTGTGATGAGAGTGTTTAGCGGTATTTCGTCGTTTCGCGTGTGTGAATCTTTCCAGTTTTTGTAATTTTTAAAAGCGGTTTTTTTGAAGTGTGTGTTGTGCTGGTATTATGTCTGTGATAGTATAAAAGTCGAATGGATTACGCCTTTGTTTCGTTTGTGGATTAACGTTATACTTTTTTTTAACTCATAAAAGTGTGGATACATCTTCCATAATTCCTTTTTGAGGGTAAGTATACGGTTTATTTGTACGATATTTCTACATGGTTTTTCGATGTATTGTCTTGTTATAGTCGCTTCGTTACAGGAAAAGTACCGTCTATGTGTGTGTACGTGTGTGTGAGTGTGAGAGTGTGTATATGTGCTCGCTATCTCTTTCTAGTTGGCGTTTTACTATACCGGGTTGAAGCGTTCATCTCGCCGTATCTCCCTCCGTCTCTCTTCTTAAGTTCTTAGAGTCTCTTGTTCGCTTGCAAAAGCTTTAGAATGACGCCTTGGTATCTTCGGTAAATCTGTCTTTAGTTGAAAGTTGGCTGCGCCTTTCACACTCGCTTCCGTTCTATCTTCTTTCTCTTTCGCGTTGGTCCAATATTCGATCCCTTCGAAGGAAGCCATTTTGTCATGGCCTGCTGCAGCTATCTTGCTGCCTCGATGGGCCTTTCGGTTAGAGGTTCCAAGAGATGTGTATAGGTACAGCAGTGTCAAAGATATTCGCATGTCATCATGAGACAGCCGCCTAGAAGTTTGGCGTCTATTGCTTGTATTTACTAGAAAACAGCGATTGTATTGTCTATTGTAGCTTAATAACGGCTTTTATATGATGGGTTACATTCCCTACGATTGTTAATGATATAAGCGTGTATTTGCATATTAGTTTTTACTTTGAATAGCGTTATTTTTATTTAGATTGGATTTGTGAAACCGTTAAGAGGATGGTATTGGAATTGGTACGCATGCGATGTTGTTCTCAGTGTTTGATAATAAAAACAAAATAAATAATGAAATCAATGATCACTATCGTACAGTCAAAAGGATTTTGACTGTACAGTAGTGATCAGATCATACACGATTATTAATTACTAACCTGGGCAAATATGCGGTAACAGCCAGAGGCGTGGCGAGCGCATAAAAGTTTACACATAAAATATAAGGTAAGAAATAAATTATAAAACGTGTTGAAACACTTACCGTTTTAAAAGTCTTCCGTGAAATCACAAACTGGGTAACATCTGTTAAATATTTGAATCATTAGATATGTTTTCATAGCTCTTTCAGTCAAGTGAGTACGACGTGCGGAATAAATGTTTTTTAATGCCGAAAACGACCGTTCGACATCTAGCGATGTTATATTTGCATATTTAAAATAATCTGTGAAACAGCTTAATGCATCTTCACACGCACCTCCACAAATTTGTCTTAATATAAGAAAATCAGAGTCTTTCTCTAAAACACTTTCAATTTTTCGTATTACACACCAATTTGTTTCGCCTTCTACAGCGCATAACTGTGCGTGAACATTATTCACAATTTGAACAGAATCCACTAGCGACATCGAAACATTTTGTAATTTTTCTATTCCCTCCGCTAGTCCGAAGTAATTGTTGTGAATAGTTTGTAAATCTCTTTTAACCTGACTATCTTGAAATATTTCCTGGCTTTCCTTGATTGCTGCAGCTTCTGACGGATTGAATTTTAAAACTACCTTCGTTACTTGATCAAAATACTTGTTGTAGTAAAACGCAGCCTGCAACCATGTTCCCCAACCTGTAACAATCGGCTGTGGTGGGTGGTTCAGGTAAATCAGGACAGTTTGTGAAATAGTTGGGTACGTTTCGGGGACATTAGAAACACTGCCTTTGTACTAGCAATCAATGCATTTACTAGTGGAAAACATGTAGGAATCGTTTGTGCCGCAAGATTTAGAGTATGTAATTTACACGTTACATGTAAGAAGTTATCATTGTGTTCTTTAAGAGATCGGCCCAAAGAACGCATGTTTGCGGCACCATCACTCATAAACATTAAAAGTTGCTTAGTTGAAACTTCAAATTTGTTCAATGAGTTCAACACCACCTTTAAAATCTCATCGGCAGTACAATTTCTAACTCTTTTGGAAGCAAGTAAGAAGGAGGTCGATGTGGTTCCATTGTACGTGCCATTACATTAACCACAGAATGTTTTTGATGATCTGTTGTTTCGTCCACACACAACCACAGTTTTTTATCTTTCAATTCCGTTTTCATTCTTTTTTCTATATGTTTATGAGCAAATGGTACTATATTTCGTATCGATGTCCGACTAGGCAATTTACAGCTCGCATATTTATTCTAGAAGGAGACAAATGCTTCTTTGTCTAGTAAACGAAACGATAGATTACATAAAATAAAAGTAACACATAAATCAAACGTAAATTTTTCTTGGTCTCGTATGCCACTTTTTGCAGAAGAATGCTGTTTGCTTTCGATGTGACGTTGACGATGGCTTCTGGACCAACACATTAAAGGGATTTTACAAACTAGATCTTGAATTTTAGCGCCATCAAAAATTAAGTCCGGCATGTCCACTATAACTGTGTCTGCCATTGGTCGTTCTCGCGACGTACCTAACTGCGACATTTTTAAAGCAAACATAAGCGTACAATTACGAAATAAGTTACGACAGCCTACATATACACAGAACTACTCGCATACAGCATCGATTTAGTACTGACGCTGTGAACGCGTGAAATAAATAATCGCCGACTCCGCACCACATATCTACTACATTGACTGTTACCGCTGTTTGCCCAGACTAGTGATCATACGTGATTATTAATTACATTCGATCCAGGAAATTAGAGTTACTAAACCTTTTTCACTGGGAATATTCAGAAGATGATTTTTCTAAATATGCAAAGAATCTTCATATAATTACGGCGAAAATCCAAAGCCATTTACCACTACTATTAATTTAAACAAATATATGGTAAAGTGATATCTACATCAACATTATCAAAACATTAAACTATTAAGGAATTGAAAGATAGATATGAAAAAGTGTTGCAGATCTCACAAAATTCTGTGTTAAAACATTAGGCGACTGATTTCGTCTTCAGGAAAACATCTTCAAGCCAGAGTCAAATATAACAGTGGCAGATTGTGTCAAATTAAAAATTAATATACAGTGTATCCGGATTTTGTAGGGACAACTTGGGTAACTTTTGTATTTGAAAAGATGAGAGATGGTGCAATTAGCAAAAAGATGATGGTGCGAGACCCCGTTAAGAATCCATTTTCAAATATTACTTGTCATGGCCAACTTTGTTTGAATTTTAGAAAATACAAAATTGCTAATTTTTTTAGTTGCTTTATCTTTTTATTAACTAAGGGATTGAGAGTCGATTTGTACTAATTTTCATGGTAATCTAAATATTTTTATTAGCACTTATTAAAACGAATATAAGTTTTGCCCATTTTTAGATATCTATCCTAACCTCAAAATTTTAAATTGGTACCATGCAATTTTTTTCCACCTTTTAAGAGAAGATTGTTTGTCTGAATGCCACGAAGTATCACATGATATGTAAACGTCTTCAAAATTTTTTTAAAAGAAATGAGTAACTTTTTTACGCACAGAAAACACTAGTGCCATGATCACAAAAACTTTGCTTTTTGTTTATCAAGTTATCTGTGAAATTATGTTTGTAAACAAAAACCACACTTATGTAAACTAACAAGACTTTACTTAGGAAATAACTAAGCTAAAAAAACAATAATAAATTACTCATATAAACTACCATTGTTTGCATTGCAAATTTGGCACCGTTTTTGAATAGTATTGCTTTACGGATTGAAATGTTTCAAGTACTGCTTCCTGCATTTCTTCAACGTTGTTGTATGTCGGGCCACAAACTTTATTTTTAACAATACCCCGTAAAAAGGTATCAGGAGGAGCCAAATCAGGTGATCTTGCAGATCAACGTACCGTTCCATTAGTTGCAATTACCCTCAGTAACCCGCTCATTTAAATAGTCCATAACGGCATGAGTATTATGCGAAGGGCACCCATCTTGTTGAAACCATATCTGTCTAGTAGTTTCTAATGGTAACTCTTCTACCAAATCTTCGATCTCGTCTTGTAAAAAAGAGAGATAACTCTGTACAGTTAAACTATCATAATAATAATGGGTCTTATTAATGTATTATTTATTATGCCGCACCAAACATTCAAACCGAATCTAACTTGGTTTCGAACTGGAGGAGTCAGCTGTAAATTATTTTGGGAATAGTAATGTTTATTATGTTAAACATTCCACAATTTATATACAGTACCGTTCATGAAAGTTTGGGCAAGCTGACAAATTATATTAACTGTTTAGGAAAAAATTTTAAAATTATATAATCTACATTTCTGTGAGGAATTATTAAAACTAACCTTTTCTGGAATCCTTTTACCAATTTCCAGGTAGTATTTGTCTATTATAAGACCGTTATCATAAAATATATAATTATGTTGGAAATCCCCAATAATAACAGTGACAATAAAGCTTTATAATAATCTCTAGGAGGGTTAGCTGATTCACTCGTGTTACCTGCAAATATTCGTATACCCTTTATAAAGTATTATAACATTTGTAGACGCAGTAGTTCTGAAGAGATTGTTATTGTGAAAGTATCTGTGGTTGTGCAAGTGAAAAATAAAATAATTTCGGTTTGACTACTTAAAATGCCCCGTGGAAAGCCTCTAGCTGTTTCAAAACGATCTGCTATTATTACCTTGCATCAGGAAGGGTACGCAGAAAGACGGATTGCGGATAAATTAAAATAAAAAAATCTACAGTACATGATACTATAGTTCGATTTAAGACAACCGGTGACGTGCAAGATCATAATCGGCCAGGACCGTCTAGAAAAACGACTCCTGCGGAAGATTTACGAATAAAAATAATTAGTAAGCGCAATAGAAGACAAACAGCATCAGAAATTGCTGCAGAATTCAATAATGAGCGAGATTCCAAAGTTTCTGTGAGTACTATGAAACGTCGGCTGAAAGAGGCTGGGTTGCATGGGCGAGTGGCTTGTCGAAAACCGTTACTCCGAAGAGGAAATAGGCTGAAACGACTGAAATGGGCACAAGTTCATAGAGATTGGACAGTGGACGATTTTAAAAACGTCTTGTGGACTGACGAATCCAAGTTTGAGATTTTTGGAAATAGACGGAGAGTGTTCGTACGCAGATCAAGAGGGGAAAAAATGTGACGGGAGTGTATAGTTCCTACGGTGAAGCATGGAGGCGAATCTGTAATGGTTTGGGGTTGTTTTTCCTTAATCGGAACAGGGGACTTCCTCAAAATTGAGGGCATAATGAAAAAAGAAGAATATCGGAAACTCCTGGAAGAAAATGCCATACCGTCAGGAGTCCGATTAATTGGTCGTGGATTTGAATTTATCCAGGACAATGACCCGAAACATAAATCTAAATTGTGCACAGATTACCTGCAGCATGAAGAAAATGAAAGAACCCTAAAAATTATGGAATGGCCGCCACAGTCCCCCGATCTGAATCCAATAGAGTTGTTATGGGAGAATTAGACCGATGTGTTAGGAAAAAGTATCAAAAATCGAAGGAACATTTGTGGACCATTCTCCAGGAGGCATGCACAAGCTTGTCCAATGAAACATTAGCAAAATTAGTGAATCGGATGCCGAGAATAGTGGCAGCAGTCCTAAAGGCAAACGGTGGATTTTTCGATGAAAATCGGATTTAGATTATTTGTATTACATTAACTTTTTCTTTTTAATAAATTTGTGTTTGAAAATATGTAAAATCATGTAAGTATTAAATACATGGCCATTTAATATTTCTCTTATTTTTTTTTGACTTCCGTACATTTTATTGCTTACCCGAACTTCCATGAACGGTAGTGTACATCGTTTCATCTGTCCGCAAAATGATATTCTTTAAATTTGGACTTGTGTTCACTTGGCCCAAATTCTAATTACAAAATTGAGGTCTTCTTCTGCATCTTCAGGTCTTAATGTTTAAGATGGTTTAAATTTATAACACTTGTACTTATTTTTCCTCACAATCTTTCAAACTCCAGCCGTAGGTACACTAACACTTTACGAAATTTCTCTAGGGAAAACACACTTATTGACCACTTAAAAACCAATTCTTCTCGTTCTTCATCATCCTTGTTGCACTTCTTTGGTATTGCTGCAACAAACGAACCTGAATTCTTTAGATTCGTGTCTAATCGTAATACGCCTTTCTGGATATTGAGCTCCCTGTGTTTGACGTTCAAGTTTTATGTTCTTGTAGCACTATGATATATGTACAAAATGAACCCGGTTTTTCAAAATTTTGCATTAATTGAATTAACGCTGACGCCGTAGCGTGTATTTTGTTTCGTACCATTATTTCACAGATAAGTTGATAAACAAAAAACAAATGTTTTTGTGGCACTAGTGATTTCTGTTCGTAAAAAAGATTAATTTAATTTTCTTCAAAATTCTGAAGACGTTTACACATCGTTGTATTCAGAAAAAAATCCTCTTTTAAAAAGTCAAAAAAATTGTACGGTATCAATTTAAAATTCTGAGGTTAGGATAGATTTCTAAAAATTTGCAAAACTTATATTGGTTTTATTAAGTGTGAATAAAAATATCTAAATTACCATGAAAATCAGTTCAAATCGCATCTCAATCTCTTAATTAATAAAAAAGTTGCGGCAACTAAAAGAATTTGGCAGATTTTAGTTTTTTTTTTTAATTTCAACCAAGAGGGCCATGACAAGTAATATTTGAAAATGGATTCTTAATGGGCTCTCTCAGCATCACCTTTTTGCTAATTTAACCATCTCATTATCTCTTCAATTACAAAAGTTACCCATGTTGTCCCTAAGAAATCTGGGCACACTGTATATAACTGGCCATAATCCAACAATGTAAAATTGGGATAGCACAAGCACATTAGGACTGCGAACTGAACTATGGATTATATTATTAAAGAATTATTCAAGGCTATAACAACGACCATTGTACCCTTGATTCATGATTTTCATGAATTCTCTTAATAATGCCTTGAGTTTATTATAAATTAATAGTGTAGTCATCTTTTAGACTTCTTTAGTCCTTGTAAAATTACCAGATTATTATTCAATATAATAATTGATCAATTTTAATATGGTGTTTCAAAGATATGCAATGAAAAATTACCTAATTGCTTTTCTATGAATCGAAAACTACCGGTGTGAAAACAGCAGCCTAAGATAGCAGCCAATTTTTACGGAAACACCCGAACGTCCAGTGACGTCCATAATAACGGTAAAATTTAAGATACACCCCTACGATTTTTACTAAACACCAAATGGCGGCAAATTTACGGTTACATTAGAAAGGGGGTGCATCTTCTATACCGATAGGGAGTATATTCCCTAAACAGCGTTAACTTGCCGAGGTTCCCTGAAATTTAAGAAAAACCGCTAATGAAAAAATTATATCTTCGGTGTTATTCGTCGGAACATAATGCGCTTTGGCAGTTATATTCCCACTCCTATAGGGAGTATATTCCTCAAATATCGTTAACTTGCCGAGGGTTCCCGGGGGGTGAAATTTAAAAAAATCGCTATTGCAAAATTATATCTCCGGTGTTATTCGCCGGAACATAATGCGCTTTGGAAGTTATATTCCCAGTCCTATGGGGAGTATACACCCCAAATATCGTTAACTTGCCGAGGGTCCCTGGGGGTGAAATTTAAAAAAATCGCTATTGCAAAAATTATATCTCCGGTGTTATTCGCCGGAACATAATGCGCTTTGGCAGTTATATTCCTAGTCCTATAGGGAGTATACTCCCCAAATATCATTAACTTGCCGAGGGTCCCTGGGGGTGAAATTAAAAAAAATCGCTATTGCAAAAATTATATCTCCGGTGTTATTCGCCGGAACATAATGCGCTTTGGCAGTTATATTCCCAGTCCTATAGGGAGTATACACCCCAAATATCGTTAACTTGCCGAGGGTCCCTGGGGGTGAAATTTAAGAAAATCGCACATGCAAAAATTATATCTCCGGTGTTATTCGCCGGAACATAATATGCTTTGGCAGTTATATTCCCAGTCCTATAGGGAGTATACACCCCAAATATCGTTAACTTGCCGAGGGTCCCTGGGGTGAAATTTATGAAAATCGCTAATTTAAAAATTATATCTCCGGTATTATTCGCCGGAACATAATGCGCTTTGGCAGTTATATTCCCAGTGCTATAGGGAGTATACACCAAAAAACATTGTTAACTTGCCGAGGGTCCCTGGGGTGAAATTTAGGAAAATCGTACATGAAAAAATTGTATCTTCGGTGTTATTCGTCGGAACATAATGCGCTTTGGCAGTTATATTCCCAGTCCTATAGGGAGTATACACCCCAAATATCGTTAACTTGCCAAGGGTCCCTGGGGATGAAATTTAAAAAAATCGCTATTGCAAAAATTATATCTCCGGTGTTATTCGCCGGAACATAATGCGCTTTGGCAGTTATATTCCCAGTCCTATAGGGAGTATACACCCCAAATATCGTTAACTTGCCGAGGGTCCCTGGGGGTGAAATTATGAGAATCGCTAATTTAAAAATTATATCTCCGGTATTATTCGCCGGAACATAATGCGCTTGGCAGTTATATTCCCAGTGCTATAGGGAGTATACACCAAAAAACATTGTTAACTTGCCGAGGGTCCCTGGGGTGAAATTTAGGAAAATCGTACATGAAAAAATTGTATCTTCGGTGTTATATCGTCGGAACATAATGCGCTTTGGCAGTTATATTCCCACTCCTATAGGGAGTATATTCCTCAAATATCGTTAACTTGCCGAGGGTCCCTGGGGGTGAAATTTAAAAAAATCGCTATTGCAAAATTATATCTCCGGTGTTATTCGCCGGAACATAATGCGCCTTGGCAGTTATATTCCCAGTGCTATAGAGAGTATACACCAAAAAACATTGTTAACTTGCCGAGGGTCCCTGGGGGTGAAATTTAGGAAAATCGTACATGAAAAAATTGTATCTTCGGTGTTATTCGTCGGAACATTTTGCGCTTTGGCACTTATATTCCCAGTCCTATAGGGAGTATACACCCCAAATATCGTTAACTTGCCGAGGGTCCCTGGGGGTGAAATTTATGAAAATCGCTAATTTAAAAATTATATCTCCGGTATTATTCGACGGAACATAATGCGCTTTGGCAGTTATATTCCCAGTGCTATAGGGAGTATACACCAAAAAACATTGTTAACTTGCCGAGGGTCCCTGGGGTGAAATTTAGGAAAATCGTACATGAAAAAATTGTATCTTCGGTGTTATTCGTCGGAACATAATGCGCTTTGGCAGTTATATTCCCAGTCCTATAGGGAGTATACACCCCAAATATCGTTAACTTGCCAAGGGTCCCTGGGGATGAAATTTAAAAAAATCGCTATTGCAAAAATTATATCTCCGGTGTTATTCGCCGGAACATAATGCGCTTTGGCAGTTATATTCCCAGTCCTATAGGGAGTATACACCAAAAAACATTGTTAACTTGCCGAGGGTCCCTGGGGTGAAATTTAGGAAAATCGTACATGAAAAAATTGTATCTTCGGTGTTATTCGTCGGAACATAATGCGCTTTGGCAGTTATATTCCCAGTGCTATAGGGAGTATACACCAAAGAACATCGTTAACTTGCCGAGGGTCCCTGGGGGTGAAATTTAAGAAATCGCACATGCAAAAATTATATCTCCGGTGTTATTCGCCGGAACATAATGCGCTTTGGCAGTTATATTCCCAGTCCTATAGGGAGTATACACCCAAATATCGTTAACTTGCCGAGGGTACCCGGGGGTGAAATTTAAAAAGATCGCTATTGCAAAAATTATATCTCCGGTGTTATTCGCCGGAACATAATGTGCTTTGGCAGTTATATTCCCAGTCCTATAGGGAGTATACACCCCAAATATCGTTAACTTGCCGAGGGTCCCTGGGGATGAAATTTATGAAAATCGCTAATGTAAAAATTATATCTCCGGTATTATTCGCCGGAACATAATGCGCTTTGGCAGTTATATTCCCAGTCCTATAGGGGTATACACCCCAAATATCGTTAACTTGCCGAGGGTCCCTGGGGGTGAAATTTAAGAAAATCGCACATGCAAAAATTATTTCTCCGGTGTTATTCGTCAGAACATAGTGCGCTTTGGCAGTTATATTCCTAGTCCTACAGGGAGTATATTCCTTACATATTGTTAACTTGCCGATGGCAATGAGATTAATCTAAAGAAAAGGAGAACTAATGTAAACATAATTCCAGAATCTAATTGTGAAGAGAGAACAGCTGAAGAAAGACCGAGTAAAGGAACTAAACAAGCAAGCACCAACTTCACTGGGTCATATATAAAAAATAGAAAAATAGATAATGTAGGGGCCCATTTGAACGAATAAAAGACTCAAGTGGAAAGCATCAAAAGTATATGAAAGAAATCCATGTGGTCACCCTTACCAACGCTGAACTGAAGAACTAAGAAAGGCATACATTAGTTCACGGAAGCTTGTAGAAGGAAAGGAGACCTAGAAGAAGCATCTTCTTTATTTGTTAAAATATTTAAGTGTAAAGAAATAACAAAAATGTCGATTGTTCGAGAAATAAGAACTGGAAACAATGTTATAACTGAAGCAACTGGTTTTAAATACGAAGACATTGCTAGAAGAAAATATGTGAATGAAAACCAAATGCACGTAGAAGTGGACTTATAATTTACGGAAAGTACCCATTCTTAGTTTGCACATCAGATGGATTTATTGAAGATGATGGTATAATAGAGATTAAGTGTTCTCATAAGTATAAAGATTATAATAATAAACTTTATAATAAACTTTATTCGCCCAACAGGATACCCCAATTACAGGACGAAATAATATACGAATATATGTGCACATAATACAAGAGAAAAATAAAATATAATACTTAATAAAAGATAACTGAAAAATAATATATATATACTCCACCGATTAATGCGCCGATTATGATCCTAATTATACAAATTTTGATTTCTTAAATAATGACGATTCTTTAAAGATGTCATCCAATCACCATTACCAGGTGTAAGGCTTACTCAATGTAACTAAAAAGAAATGGAGTGATTTAGTATTTTATACGTTTAAAGGAATCTAATTGTGAATGTATAGAGAGATAACGAATTTTAGGAAAACCATATGTTGCCAAAATTAGCAGGCTTTTATCACTTTTACTTATTACCTGCAATAGTCTTCTCTGTTGTAACTTATTCCTCATACGATGGCAAAAAATGGCGATCACTTAAACAAGTTACCCTTCTGCCAAATGGATTAGTTAGTGATGTTAACTATTATCAAAACATTCCTGATAGGCGGAAAAGTAGAGATTCGTGTAGATAACCACGTCATCGATCTTGTGTAGTTGCCCTTTTCGAAAATGTCACTTGGCCGGAAAATCGTATTCTGATACAACCTTAGATGCTGTGGAGGAGCTTTCTAGCTTTGCAATTGATATAACTTCATATTTGTTGAATGGACAATTTGATTCTCCACCGTTTTCTATAAAGTTATCTACTATCTTCTTCGCTAACCAGTCAACTCCTTACCATGTATTTTACATCAATGAAACTTTTGCAACAATGCCATTTAATGAAAATAACCGCCACTGCGCTTTGATAATTTTAAATATTTCCAAGAAGGAATACATCTTTTTGATTCAAATTACTCTGCCTATATAGGTAAAGAAATGGATTCCTCTTCAAATGATTCTAAGAACTTTTAAAACGACTATGTAATTGAACGCCAGGGACAATTCTAATTGCGGCATGTAGGCTATATTTTTTCGAACAATTCATTAAAAACCAAGCTTTAGAGGAGAAAAGTTATAAACGACTATAGGACGGAAGTCAAACACCTGCTCCTAAAACATTTTTCAAATCTTACTGCAAAGTGCCTTTATTGTGCACAACCAATAGAGGGCGAATATTCTACTTGCTCCAGTTTTAATAGAAGTCTACATACCGCATGCTTCATCGATGCATCCAACCCACAAGCTGCCTTCCGAAACAATATCTGTGATTTATGCAGACAGTATTAATAAACAATACATTAACACAAAGCGCCGACAGAGTTTTACCATAGCATAACTCCCCTGGATATCATTTTTGCAACTTCACAAATTTTGGGGAGTAGACTTCCTATATATAATTTGTTCAGTAATAGTATAGTAGTTCAGATATTCTTACTATTAACCACGGAGTACCTCAAGGATCTGTCCTTGGTCCCTGCTAATTTTTAATCTATATGAATGATTTAGAATATTGTGATCACAATACAAATTTTATCCTTTTCGCAGACGATACAACTGCGATTAATTATAATCAATCTTTAACTGATCTCAGAAATGAAACTGAAGATATGAATATAAACATTAAGAATTGGTTTTCTGCAAATAAGCTTTGCATTAATCTAGATAAAACACAGACACAATTATTCACATTACGACCTTTTGTAAATGATTCACCAAAAGAATCTGTAAAATTTCTAGGTGTTTATCTGGAGGAAATTCTCACTTGAGAAAGTCATGTCAATGCTTTATCCAAAAAACTGTCATCGACAATTTTTTGATACGATCTTTAAGTTCCAAATTGACAGTTAATTCTCTAAAATGTGTTTACTATGGTCTGTTTCAATCCCCCGATGGCAATGGGAATATAAATGCCAAACCGCATTATGTTCCGGCGAATAGCACCGGAGATACAATTTTTTCAAGTGCGATTTTCTTTAATTTCACCCCAGGGACCCTCGGCAAGTTAACAATGTTTTTTGGTGTATACTCCCTATAGCACTGGGAATATAACTGCCAAAGCGCATTATGTTCCGGCGAATAATACCGGAGATGTAATTCTTAAATTAGCGATTTTCATAAATTTCACCCCCAGGGACCCTCGGCAAGTTAACGATATTTGGGGTGTATACTCCCTATAGGACTGTGAATATAACTGCCAAAGCATATTATGTTCCGGCGAATAACACCGGAGATATAATTTTTGCATGTGCGATTTTCTTAAATTTCACCCCAGGGACCCTCGGCAAGTTAACGATATTTGGGGTGTATACTCCCTATAGGACTGGGAATATAACTGCCAAAGCGCATTATGTTCCGGCGAATAACACCGGAGATATAATTTTTGCAATAGCGATTTTTTTAAATTTCATCCCCAGGGACCCTTGGCAAGTTAACGATATTTGGGGTGTATACTCCCTATAGGACTGGGAATATAACTGCCAAAGCGCATTATGTTCCGACGAATAACACCGAAGATACAATTTTTTCATGTACGATTTTCCTAAATTTCACCCCCAGGGACCCTCGGCAAGTTAACAATGTTTTTTGGTGTTATACTCCCTATAGCACTGGGAATATAACTGCCAAAGCGCATTATGTTCCGTCGAATAATACCGGAGATATAATTTTTAAATTAGCGATTTTCATAAATTTCACCCCCAGGGACCCTCGGCAAGTTAACGATATTTGGGGTGTATACTCCCTATAGGACTGGGAATATAACTGCCAAAGCGCAAAATGTTCCGACGAATAACACCGAAGATACAATTTTTTCATGTACGATTTCCTAAATTTCACCCCCAGGACCCTCGGCAAGTTAACAATGTTTTTTGGTGTATACTCTCTATAGCACTGGGAATATAACTGCCAAGGCGCATTATGTTCCGGCGAATAACACCGGAGATATAATTTTTGCAATAGCGATTTTTTTAAATTTCACCCCCAGGGACCCTCGGCAAGTTAACGATATTTGAGGAATATACTCCCTATAGGAGTGGGAATATAACTGCCAAAGCGCATTATGTTCCGACGAATAACACCGAAGATACAATTTTTTCATGTACGATTTTCCTAAATTTCACCCCAGGGACCCTCGGCAAGTTAACAATGTTTTTTGGTGTATACTCCCTATAGCACTGGGAATATAACTGCCAAAGCGCATTATGTTCCGGCGAATAATACCGGAGATATAATTTTTAAATTAGCGATTCTCATAAATTTCACCCCCAGGGACCCTCGGCAAGTTAACGATATTTGGGGTGTATACTCCTATAGGACTGGGAATATAACTGCCAAAGCGCATTATGTTCCGGCGAATAACACCGGAGATATAATTTTTGCAATAGCGATTTTTTTAAATTTCATCCCCAGGGACCCTTGGCAAGTTAACGTATTTGGGGTGTATACTCCCTATAGGACTGGGAATATAACTGCCAAAGCGCATTATGTTCCGACGAATAACACCGAAGATACAATTTTTTCATGTACGATTTTCCTAAATTTCACCCCAGGGACCCTCGGCAAGTTAACAATGTTTTTTGGTGTATACTCCCTATAGCACTGGAATATAACTGCCAAAGCGCATTATGTTCCGGCGAATAATACCGGAGATATAATTTTTAAATTAGCGATTTTCATAATTTCACCCCCAGGGACCCTCGCAAGTTAACGATATTTGGGGTGTATACTCCCTATAGGACTGGGAATATAACTGCCAAAGCATATTATGTTCCGGCGAATAACACCGGAGATATAATTTTTGCATGTGCGATTTTCTTAAATTTCACCCCCAGGGACCCTCGGCAAGTTAACGATATTTGGGGTGTATACTCCCTATAGGACTGGGAATATAACTGCCAAAGCGCATTATGTTCCGGCGAATAACACCGGAGATATAATTTTTGCAATAGCGATTTTTTTTAATTTCACCCCCAGGGACCCTCGGCAAGTTAATGATATTTGGGGAGTATACTCCTATAAGGACTAGGAATATAACTGCCAAAGCGCATTATGTTCCGGCGAATAACACCGGAGATATAATTTTTTGCAATAGCGATTTTTTTAAATTTCACCCCCAGGGACCCTCGGCAAGTTAACGATATTTGGGGTGTATACTCCCCATAGGACTGGGAATATAACTTCCAAAGCGCATTATGTTCCGGCGAATAACACCGGAGATATAATTTTTGCAATAGCGATTTTTTTAAATTTCACCCCCCGGGAACCCTCGGCAAGTTAACGATATTTGAGGAATATACTCCCTATAGGAGTGGGAATATAACTGCCAAAGCGCATTATGTTCCGACGAATAACACCGAAGATATAATTTTTTCATTAGCGGTTTTTCTTAAATTTCAGGGAACCTCGGCAAGTTAACGCTGTTTAGGGAATATCTCCCTATCGGTATAGAAGATGCACCCCTTTCTAATGTAACCGTAATTTGCCGCCATTTGGTGTTTAGTAAAAATCGTAGGGGTGTATCTTAAATTTTACCGTTATTATGGACGTCACTGGACGTTCGGGTGTTTCCGTAAAAATTGGCTGCTATCTTAGGCTGCTGTTTTCACACCGGTTCGAAAACTACATAATGCAATATATTACAGAAAATTACCATATAAATCACAGTGAAGAAATTGCTTTTGGTCGTCCTTTTATAATCGTATAAGAGTAAACAGATATAAGATAAACCAATTGAATGTAGATTAGAAATTACTCTTTTATTATGCAAATAATACATTGCAGTATCAGAGAATCGATTTTGAAATTACATTTCGTAATCGTTTTGATTATAGTCGGCAAGAACTAAAGCAGAAGTCGTTATACAAGTGTGTACCACAGAAGGGACACCCCTAACGTTAATCTACGTTTTGGGGTGGATACCCCCCTATTCTTTGTTGCCCTCTTGTTTTCTACGTGACATCTGGAAATGTTTCCGCTGTAATGCGTATAACGAATTGGACGTCATCGCTTTTGAACTGCGAATAAGATAGGTATATGAAAATACATACAAAGTGTACAAGCATTAAGGTGATTATGGTTGATAGTTGAGGGGTACAAATTGGAGAACGGTAAACCATTTTTTTTATGGTTAAATGAAGAGGGTATTAATAATAATTCATCCTGAACTTCTGCACTGACGTAGGTCAACGAATTTTTTTTAAGACACTTATACGAGTGTTTTGATATTACAATCTGATGATAGATTTGATCATTGAGCAATTTTTATCTAACCTATATTAATACGGTATGAAAATATTAAACTGAAATTCCATTCAATAATGTTCTTTGGGTTCTAACTAATTGCAGGCAATTTTCGTGGGCATTTTTGTACATTACTCTGCTTTCTAATGTCGTTTATTGTTAGTCGCGTACATACACTAACTCGAAGGGTTTTTTTCCTTTTGGGTCGTCTTGTTAGGTCTGTAGTATCAAGAAGCTGGATGGCCTCGATGTTGACATGGTTGTATAGCTGTTGTTCGCGCCTTCTAGCGAACTTGGTAATGGTCTGGTCAACGCTGTCCATCTCTAAATCTCTATTGATGTCAACGTCTTAGAATCGCTGTATTACTTGTTTATTGCTTTTAATGGCATAGTCCTATCCCTGTATACCCAGTACATTTTTCTGTATTTAATTCTAAGTTCTTCCCGTTTCTTTTTTTTGCAAAGAATATAATAAAAGAATTATGTCATAATATGCAGGTATGTATACATACAGGCTGTCCCATGAGGAACTGTATTGATCGATATATGAAAGAAGATACATTGGAAAATTCCTAAAACTCGCTAATGTACTAAAGCTTACAGGTATTATTGAACTAAAATATTTTCAATTATCAAAGGCTTCCGGTTGTACCGAAAATAGCTGTAAATTTTGTTTTACTTTGTAAATTTTAAGGTTTGTTTGATAAAACAACTATGTTGGTATTTCTAACCATATTTGAAATATTTGCATTTTTTGAAATTTTTTGACAAATGGACGAGTGCTTTGAATTATTATAACTGTGGAAAGGTGTAACTTGGAAAGTTGGAATTTTGCAGAACTGTTATTAAATAAATTTTTCGAAAACGTTATACAGGATCCGACAATTACGATTAAACTTTCAAATGGAAAATGTGTCTAAACTTAATCCTTTTAAATACAACTACCTATTTTTCTCCTTCTTATCAAATGCTCTTACAAAAAAAAAAACAAAAAAGGTGTCATATTAGTTACCCATTTGTAAGGGATACTTTTCAAGATATGTATTTAGAAAAATGTTTATTGCAACACAATTTTCTTCCAAAGAAAAGAGTACCCGCCAATGAGAATGTAGTTTATGTATATGTCCTCCAACATCCGTTATTTTTGGTCCTACGAAATCAGTTAATATGCGGTTAATATAAAAATAACTGAATAGCACATTTTTATAAAAAAATCAATATTTTTTTTACTGTTTTCTAATTGGAACACCCAGTGTATTTTTAAAAATTTTGCAAGGTAATTCAATTTCTGATACAAAAACTTTATACAGTCCGGTCCTAAAGTGCCCCCCCCCCCCATTGCTCACTTTTGAACGGCAGAAACTAGCGTTTTTAGAAAAAAATAGGTCGATTTCTATTTTTTGCGAACCAGCTTTTACATCTCAATTGTATTTCCGGTTTCACCGGAGTGATGTCAACTTTCTTTTTTTAAATAGAACAGCCTGTATATTTTTACGTTTTTGGAAAGGTGATCGAAAGACCAATCCAACTTTAACTTACGAAATATGACGATATGCAGCAATAAAGGTTTTGGTAATTGTTTTTGTTGTTACGCAAAATTAGCTAGGAAATTTAAACAATCCTACCACAATTAATTAATTACAATAAAGTTCGATACGGTACAGGAGGAATAGCAATTAACGAAACAAGTTAAACTGACATAAAATAATAACGAGCACAAAGAACGAAAGTATGACAAATACAGATTATAATAAAAATAAACAAGAATAATTTACGCTTTTGGAATTGAGATTTGACAGTTTGGCAATTGTTATGATTCTTTGGCAACGAGCTCTTTAGATCAAACTGGCGTTACAAGAAACAATTTGGCGCTCTTTCCTAGCCAACTTTGCGTAACAACGAAAACAGATTACTAAAGCTTATATTGCTGCATATCGTCATATTTTTTAAGTTAAAGTATAACAGATGTGGAATCGTTGGATTCGTCTTTCGATTGCCTTTCCAAAAACGTAAAAAATATGTAGGGCGTTCTATTTGAAATAACAAAGTTGACGTCACTTTCGGTGAAACCAGAAATACAATTGAACTGCCATTTTAAGACCGCACTGTAGATTATTATTTTGAAATAAACAATAACGAAGTTATGGTGGTTTGTAGTTGCTATTCAAGATACACGTTTGTAGCCTAATAGGCATCTATAGTAGGTTGTGGCTGTAAGCTAAACTAAACAGCATCTTGAACTACTGACTAACCAATAACATCAATTTAATATCAAAGCAGAGACCATAAACCGTGACACTACACGACTACCTGAACGGTCACAATGAATTTGCACTGTGCAAACTTTAGCACTACACCATAATTCTTACGCTAATTTTACACGACCCTAACCATTACTGACCATTAAATACGCTCTATTATACACATCGAGAAAATGTGAAATTACCTATATCTATATATGTACAGCGAGAAAGCGAGGAGAGCATTGAGTGGAATCCGATTGATTCGATGCGGGTCGCGTGGTAGTACGCTTCTAACAACGTTGGCATGTAAACCTACTGTGTGCAAGACCGCACGTAATAATTTGAAGTCATGGCTGTC
The DNA here is from genome assembly GCA_029619315.2 of Dynastes maya. Lineage (NCBI taxonomy): Eukaryota > Metazoa > Arthropoda > Insecta > Coleoptera > Scarabaeidae > Dynastes > Dynastes maya. The sequence goes on from JAROYE020000023.1 coordinate 428,981, forward strand.
TGGGAATGAGAGTTTCGCATATTTATTTTGATGTTGCTACAAAGCTTAGACGAAATTAATAAGGAATTCTAAAGACGAAAATAAAAACAGATTCTGATGAAATAAAAGAAAAGAAAAATAAATACTCTAGAAATTCTTACTAAGATCGCCCGCACGTAATGCAGTCTACCTCCTAACTAACCACATCGGTAACCGTAAGCCGTCGACTGCCGCTAACCCCTACACTTGTGGTGAATCACACATTCGCGTTTACCGTTGTCGCATGTACGCTTTTTCGTATAACTAGACATTTTCTTTGCTTATGTGTATGTATACAGCGTGTCTCACCGGGAACTGCATCGATTGATGTATGGAAGAGTATACATTGGAAAATTCTGAAAACTTGGTAATATACTATAGCCTACATGTCCTATTAAACTAAAATATTTGTAATAATCTGACACATCCGGTTATACCGGAAATATCTCTCAATTTAAATGGAACATCCTATATATTATTACATTTTTGAATTACTCATTCTATTCTAAGGTTTGTTTGATAAGACAACTATGTTGCTATTCCTAACCATATTTGAAATATTTGTATTTTTTGAAAATTTTTGACAGATGGACGAGTGCATGTGAACCATTATAACTGTCAAAGTGTTTAACTTCGAAAATTGAAATTTTGCAGAACTATCGACCGTATAATCTAATATTACAATACGAATCAATTTTTGGAAAACATTATACAGCGTGTCCGATAATTACGTTTAAAATTTCAAATGAAGAATGTGTCAAAACTAAATTTTTTAAAATACGATTACCTATTTTTATCTGTCTTATGAAATTGCTCTTACAAAAATACAAAAAAACCTGTCATATTCCTTACGCATTTAAAATTAATACTTTTCAAGATATTTAGGTAAATGCATATTATAGCACATTTTTTTATAAAAAAGTACCCATCAATGTATGTACGGTGTAAGAATGTAGGTTATGTAGTTTTTTTTAAATACTCCGAACAGCAGAAGTTAGTCATGGCCATTAGGAAATAATCCAGCGTTGATGAAATGTCACAAAGTTTTCAATTATAAGCAATGCCGGCACGTTTAAATTATACGAACGAAGATTATATAAATTTGTTTATTATTTATGGAAAATGAGATAACCCTGATTCCAACGCAGCTTGTCTTAAAGGCATTGCTGGATATGTTGTAAAGTATCCCAAAATAACGGTTTCCATGTTGTCATACTCAACAATAGGTTTATGATTTTTAATTTTTGCCTTGACGCATCCGAAGTTTTTAAAATTCTGTATTATTCGTTTAACTGTGTTTGGTGACGGCTTCTGTTTTTGTGGATTCCGACTGGGAAAGGTATCGCATCCTCTTGATATTACTTTATTGCATTCTCCATAAATAATAAACAAATTCAAATAAGCTTCGTTCGTATAATTTAAACGTGCCGGCATTGTTTATTGTGACAATCCTGGATTGTTTCCTAATGGTCATGACTAACCTGGGTAAATATGCGGTAACAGCCAGAGGCGTGGCGAGCGCATCAAAGTTTACACATAAAATAGCAAGTAAGAAATAAATTATAAACCGTGCTGAAACACTTACCGTTTTAAAAGTCTTCTTTGTTAAATATTTGAATCATTAGATATGTTTTCACAGCTGTTTCAGTCAAGTGAGTGCGACGTGCGGAATAAATGTTTTTTAATGCCGAAAACGACCGTTCGATATCTAGCGATGTTGTATTTGCATATTTAAAATAATCTTTGAAACAACTTAATGCATCTTCACACGCACCTTCACAAATTTGTCTTAATATAAGAAAATCGAAGTCTTTCTCTAAAACACTTTCAAATTTTCGTATTACACACCAATTTGTTTCGCCTTCTACAGCGTATAACTGTGCGTGAACATCATTCACAATTTGAACAGAATCCACTAGCGATACCCAAACATTTTGTAATTTTTCTATTCCCTCCGCTAGTCCGTAATTGTTGTGAATAGTTTGTAAATCTCTCTTAACCTGACTCTCTTGAAATATTTCCTGGCTTTTCTTGATTGCTGCAGCTTCTGTCGGATTGAATTTTAAAACTACCTTCATCAAAATATTTGTTGTAGTAAAACGCAGCCTGCAACCATGTTCCCCAACGTGTAACAATCGGCTGTGGTGGTTCAGGTAAGTCAGAACACAGTTTGTGAAATAGTCGGGTACGTTTCGGGGACTTTAGAAACACTGCCTTTGTACTAGCAATCAATGCATTTAATAGTGGAAAACATGTAGGAATCGTTTGTGCCGTAAAATTTAGAGTTTGGATTTTACACGTTATATGTAAGAAGTTACCAGTGTGTTCTTTAAGAGATCGGCCCAAAGAACGCATGTTTGCGGCACCATCACTCATAAACATTAAAAGTTGCTTAGTTGAAACTTCAAATTTGTTCAATGAGTTCAACACCACCTTTAAAATCTCATCGGCAGTACAATTTCTAACTCTTTTGGAAGCAAGTAAGAAGGAGGTCGATGTGGTTCCATTGTACGTGCCATTACATTAACCACAGAATGTTTTTGACGATCTGTTGTTTCGTTCACGCACAACCACAGTTTTTTATCTTTTAATTCCGTTTTCATTCTTTTTTCTATATGTTCAAGAGCAAATGGCACTACATTTCGTATCGATGTCCGACTAGGTAATTTACAGTCCGCATATTTATTCCATAAGGAGACAAATGCTTCTTTGTCTAGTAAACGAAACGATAGATTACATAAAATAAGAGTAACACATAAATCAAATGTAAATTTTTCTTGGTCTCGTATGCCACTTTTTGCAGAAGAATGCTGTTTGCTTTCGATGTGACGTTGACAATGGCTTCTGGACCAAGACATTAAAGGGATTTTACAAATTAGACATTGAATTTTAGCGCCATCAAAAATTAAGTCCGGCATGTCCAGTTTTTAACTGTGTCTGCCAAAAATCTGTCAAAAATTTTCGAAAAATACAAATATTTCAAATATGGTTAGAAATAGCAACATAGTCGTTTTATCAAATAAACCTTAAAATTGAATGAACAATTCAAAAATGTAATAATATATAGGGTGTTCCATTTAAAATAACAAAGTTAACAGATATTCTCGGCATAACCGGTTGTGTCAGATTATTAAAAATATTTTAGTTTAATAGGGCATGTAGGCTATAGTATATTATTAAGTTTTCCGAATTTTCCAATGTATACTTTTTCATGTCGTTCGATGTATTTCCCGGTGAGACAGCCTGTATAGGTGGAAAATTGCGGATAGTTTACAATAACAGGATTCCAACACATATATTGCTACTGAAGTTGCTTCCAGGTTTTCATGGTCCATGCATTTCACTGGCCGTCAAGAAAAGACGATTGTTGGGTTCCTGTGCAGCACATTCTTGAAAACCTGGAAGCACCCTCAGTAGCAACAGCACCGGGGCAGCAATAAATGATGTTATAAATTTGAAGCTTGTCTCATTTTTCCCTATGCGAATTCGACTTTTTGTTTAACTGTTGCAACTGACTTCTTAATTACCCTATAACTTGAACACAAATGAATCGGATAAGAAAATAGTCTTTTTTACATTATTTTCACGTATACAATACACTCCTGGAGTTTGGTCCATTCCTCCCGACCCACCCTGTATACTACTTACAAAGGAGTATGTTTTTTTAATATCTTAATATAACTACCAATCATTTTTAAAATAACACGCCTATTCATAAACCGCACCTTCAAACAGCCCATCATAACAAACACTGGAAATACGTTTGTTCAATTTTTAATTTGTTTTTCCACTCATTGAAAAGAGAAGTTGCTTGACTGACCGAAATATCTAGACAGTATGTTTACAATTCGTTTAAAGTGCGAAAAAATATTTTGACGGAAGTAAACTAACCTTGTAGCACTATTTGTGCCTTGCAGAAATAAACATACGTACCACATATGTACAGATTTCACGATTCGAGTAGTTTTTGTGGTAAATTTTAAATAAAGGAAATTTGAATGGAAATTAATATCAATTTTTCTTCTTATTAATAAGTTTTTGATGGCAAGATGCAATAAAATGTACTAACTTTCAGTAAAAGTTTTTCAACACACCAATTGCGAAGGCATGAATTCGAAATACAAATTCAGGTCATACAAAATTGGGAAGCAACACCAATTACAACCAACAGATCCTCAATGACGACTGGAATTTTCCAACTGGTATGTTCACAAAATTCAAGAGGACCAATTCTTTCTTAGGAATGTGATTTGAGATCTATATTAACAGTGCGGGATTTTTTAATAGGCATAATGACCATTATTGGTCAAATGCCCCATCCTGTTGTAACTAACGGTTATCCATCCGTACAAATTTAAAGTCTTCTAGGCTAAAAGAAAAAAGTACAAAATTATAACATCATCTTTTCTAACTAATCTAACTAATTATCTTGGGATTTCATTCAACTTCTATTTTGTAAGTTCAACTTTTGTAAATTAATTTTGGAAAACCCTGTATATTATTTTTGAATATCAGTGTATACTTTTCATTAATCAAGCCGATTAAAGTTGTGTAACGATATGTTCTAACGAATGTTTTACTTGTACGCGTCATGTACAAGGCCACAGTACGTCATAAGCAAAAAGTGCAACGTCACGGTCAAGAATTGTATATAAACACTCCAGATTCACATTTCGAGAGACTCTTGCGTGGCAAGTCGGCGATTACACAGACTACAATAGGCTAAGCAATAGTTTCACCTCTACCTGGCAAGTCGGCGTACACGCTGACTACAACAGGCTGAGTAGAGTTCGGGAAATATCCCTCGGGTAGTCGGATTTTCGCCGGCAAACTGGTGGGGAGCTATTTCCTGTAACGGACCTGTTTATCTTATTAATAGTGAAGGGAACACAATTCAGAAAAGTACATCCAGGTTCTAGAAGATGTGAAAGACAAATTCTCCAAGATTATGGTAGGTTTATTTATTTTTCAACAAGATAATGCCAGTATTCACACCGCTCCCGTTCGAAGCTGGTTTCAAGAACGAGACATGGAAGTTCTTGATTGGCCGTCGCTCTCCCCCGACCTGAACATTATAGAAAATGTTTGGGAATGGTTGTCGCGTAAACTATTACAATGCTAAGCAATTCAGTTGCGCTGACGAACTGCAGCAGGCGCTTAAACGAAGTTGGGCGGAAGTTCCCGTTGACTACTTGAAAATCCTGTATAACTCTATTCCATCCCGACTATTTGCCATTATAAGAAACATCGGTAAAGGTACTCATTATTGATCAATAAAGTATTTTGTTATTGCAAACGAATCTTTTGTTTTGTAGATTGGTCGTATTCAAGTGGCGCTTTACAATATTGTTCTTATTGTTATCAGTAAGGTACGTTTGCACTGAGCATTACAAAATTTACTATGTTGAGTATATCTTTTTAGACCTCCCTCTCATTTTCGAAAATTTCAGTGCGCTATTGTTTATAGTAACTACAAATGCCACATACACTACCACTCATAAGTATTTGGGCTCACTTGGATTTTAAATTTTTGTATACAAAGAATGTATTTCACTTAAGTTCATTGAATAATATCGGTCTATTTACTTCTTTTATCTGTATGAGAGGTAATACCGTCATAAGAGCGCAGGTAGTAGCGACAACAAACAGCGTATTTTTTGAAATTCCAGAAAAAATGTAACAGTTGGTAATTTAACTATGAATCATGAAGCTATAATAAAGCCATTTGAAGTAATATTTTTAAATTACGGTTAGTTATTGGTCCATGTTAGTAGCGACAACATATTTTAACAAATAGTGTTTATAATTTCCTTTAAAATTTTAAAACATGCCGAAAAGGAAAGAAATTAGTGTTGAAACACGTGCTCTGATAGTAGCACTACATAACTTTGGCATACGCAATCGTCAAATTGCTAGAAAATTACATTTAAATCCATCTACTATTGATTATAACATCAACAAATACAGTGAAAGTGTCAGTTTTCTAAATAAAGTAAGAAGTGGCAGAACAAGGGCGACAACATCAGCTCAAGATATTGCATTCGTGGTCTCCAGCGAGCGAAATAGAAGAACAGTTCCAGGAATCGCCGCAGAAATCAATACTGTACTGAGATTTGGAAAAATATGTGCAGATCAAGATAACTAGCAAACGAAAACTTTCAAGCATCAAGTTTAAGCTGAAATATTATTCAGCAAATCATTCACTTACCCGTTTCTCTTGTTTCTACTTAAGGATTTTCAATAGATTAATTGCAATGTGCTCGGGAAATTAAGACCAATCAAACATCTAATTTCTTTTTTTTATGGAGTCGGTTGTATGCTGGTACTACAATTATATGAAATGACGCCGTGGAATGGGAAGCTAACGTAATAGTCCAAGTTGTAACCACTTCGTTCGCTTGAGGAACATTATCAGACAGATAAGTTTCGAAACTTGGAATGACTTAATGACGTGATTAGAGGTAATTGTAAGTTAAATAATTGCGTTTGCGGGCAAAATAGAATCGTCTGCTCGTATAAAGAATATGTGCGTCGATTGAAAATCAATCGATAACCGCTTTATTGCTCTTGCAATTAAAGTTGTTGGAAGTCGTTAACTTACGTCGATTGAAAAAATATCATTGCGTTAGTGTTTTTGTTTTTGCGACTTGGGGCATGTAATATTATAGAACCATACAATTATTATTTTCCCAGCTTTTTAGTCATTATATATCTGCTTAGATACGACACGTAATGGCTACTAACATTCTCCATGTTTTTTTTTAGTGCAGTTTTCTCTTCTTTACAGAAAACTGTCCTGATCGCAATAAGTAGCACTATTTACATATTAGTAGGAAAAGAATCATCACCTTACCACATAATTTTGTTTGTTAATCGCCAAGTATGTGTTTTTTTTTAATACACACTATGTCCTGTTTACTATTATTATTTGAAATAATAATTACGTAGAAAAATAGTGAGACAAGTAAATTTTTATTTTATGGGGGTCATTTTTTGACTTAAAACTGATATTTGACACCTCTCCTCTCCTTTGTATAACCACCTAAAATGTTCAAATTTCAAATGGCACTGGGGTAAATGGCACTTCATTTGAAATTTATTAAATATTACATCCCTATTTTATAAAAGAGAAAAAATATATATTGTTATCGTTATTGTTTTGTGGAAAAATTTTTTTTTATAGCACTTTCTTCTTCTAAACTATAAATAATATTAGATTTTTAAAATCAACTTCTTAATACTGCTTAAAATAAATTTATTTCAAAAGTTTAGTGTTATTTATACGACAGGATTGTATCCGCTGTTGTGTGTAGATATACCGATTGGGAAAATGCGAAATTAGCTATATCGCTATCCCCTCCTCGCTCTCAAGCGGATGAGTTAGCGGCAGCAGATGCCTCAAGGTTACCGATGTGGTTAGTTACGAGGTAGACTGCATTATGTGCAGACGATCTTAAGAATATCTAGAGTATTTATTTTTCTTTTCTTTCATTTCAGCAGAATCTGTTTTTATTTTCGTCTTTAGAATATTATTAATTTCGTCTAAGCTTCGTAGCAACAACGAAATAAATATGCGAAATTATTACGTGTATGCTTGCACGCAGCAGGTTTACACCCCAACATTTTTACAAGCATACTAACGCGCGACTCTCATCGAATCGATTGGATTTCACTCAGTCCCCTCCACGCTCTCTCGCATGTACGGTGCGAGAGCGAGGAGGAGATACCGATATAGCTAATTGCTCAAATCGGTATATAGAGTAAAAGATATATGTTGGTAATATGGAATACCAAGGTTTCTCAATAATATATGTCGTTACATCTATCAAAACAAGATGAAGATTTTTTTAGCCTAGACCTATTATTAAGGTTGCAGTGACCAGTGGCGTAACTACCAAATTTGGGCCCCCACGCAAGATCATTATGTATCATAACAGGAGTAAAAACAGAAGATCGGAAGGCCCTTTGGATCCCCTTGCGTCTAGGGCCCCTGCGCATTACGTGGGCTTGCGTCGGTGTAGCTACGCCACTGGCAGTGACCTATGAATAAATTTAGCATTTCCACCGTTTACCATCACACAGGCAATTTAGGTAAAGATCTTGGTCCGTACCTGTTTTGAGTATATTCTAGTGAAATTGATGTTTAAATAACTCGATTTACAACGAAGGTGTATTCATAAAACAAAATGGTATTCCATATTTGCATCTTCGACTCTACGTGGTATATATGCATCTCTCTCTGATCGGCGGTCGATGTTAATACTCGCTTCGCATATCGCCGTTTGTGGGTACGTATGTACTTACTATGATGCTGACGCGCTGCCCAAAAAAGCCAACTCCATTTATGAGTTTTAAAATAAGCAACAATTTTTATAAACGTATTTTTTTCATAAATCTATCATAACAAGGTTTTTCCCGTTGTGCCACCTATTCGGCCACACAATATGCAATGTTGTACACAAAGTCCGTATCACATGGGAATTTTTTTAAAATAAATATATGTACATTTTTGCTTTGTCATTTGTTTTTGCTTAATACATGTTAAACAACGTGCACACAAGCAATCACGTGATCATTTACATTTTTGTAAAGCGTCAAAGGAAAAAGTGCTAATCTTTGCATTCTAGTACAAGTTTTTAGAACTTTTTCTTTAGAATCCAATATACGTTTTTAATTACTAAATAAAAATCGTGATAATTTAGGTTTTGTAGTTATTTATACAAACTGAATCAATTTTGCATCAAATTGATGTGGGTTAATTAGAGTATTTTTCATATACTCAAGAAATGTTTGTCTAAAACTATATTAAGAATCAGAAATACATTCGAATGGTGACGTTTGTATAAAGGAATAATTTTATAAAAATTTTATTTAATTAAAATTAGGAAAAAATGGATCTGTTTAAAGAAGAAAAAAAAGTTCGGTTGTTCCAGAGTGCTGAAAATGGGTATGTTGAAAAAATTTGAAATGTTTTCTCTTGACATTTTACAGAAATTCTAAAAAAAACCGTATTTTTTAATGTTCTGAAGAAAATGTCAAATTGGGCAGTTAAAGTCAGGTGCTTGCTCACCGTTTAAGTAAATACAAGTGACATCAAAGTTTTTGATGAATAAAAAAATTCTCATAGTGGACGGAGTGCAATTGTACCATAGACATCAATTTTGTGCTGTCCCCCTCATGCAGTATTACAAAAATACAATTTTTAGTATTAGATTGATTTTGAAAAGAAGATTTTTAGTATCAAAAAGAAACATTTTTTGTATTATCATTTGCAAGTTTATTTTAAAATAAATTGCTATTTATCCTAAGAAGTTGTCCAAAGTTTAATTCCTTGGGGTACATTTGTATCCCCACATGTTTCTGTTATTTCAAGAATTGTTCCAGATGTGACGTTTTTATTTTTAAGGTCTACAACATTTGCCAATTCTTAATACCGATCTAATTTGCTAACAGTAAACAGCTTTATCTAATTAAAAAAGCCATTAGCTTATCGTAAAATTCTGTTTGTATGCTTTGGCTTTAATAAATTACTGTCTAGTGTGCGACTAATCTTTGTAACAGCTTAAAATAACATTTCTGAATGTCAGAGCAAAGATTTATTATCGGTCACTATTATTTATAAGTAGTAAATCTCTTCTTAGAGGTGGGTAAGTTGGGATATTAAGAAACCTTTTTACTGATTGGCAATAAGCAATAAACGCAAGACTGATAGTGATTAGTAATCACTATCAGTATAATCAGTAATCACTGATTACTGATTATACTGATTTGATTCTGCTTAGAAAACCTAGAGAATTGACGAAAGGAAGATATAGGATTGGGTTGGCTTAGGTGAAAAATCAAAGTTTCAAATATTCTATTACAAAAGAAGAGTTGTTCACCGAGAATTGAATTATGTTTATATTTAATACTTTATTAACAAAGACGATCATTATTGATAATTGGCGAGGATTTCGGTTTAGTTTAGATCTAAAAATGAGGTTAGAAGTGATGATAGGTTAACCGCCACAACTTGGTTTTTGAAAGGAAAATACGTTGTTCCTTGTTGTTGCATTATCTCAACAGCAAAATCGACGTAGTAAAACATTGCCATAATCTTTACACTGGCTTCCAAATTATGTTTTTCTGTTACGTATTTTGATTACTTAACTGATAACGTATATGATAATCTCTGTAAATCTTGTTTTTCTAATTTAAATACATTACACATACGGCAGCTAAAATGTTTAGAAATACCCAAAAAAGTTGTTGTCATAAGAGATGTGAAGTTATTTCACATCTAAATAGATTTTGTCTTAGTTTCTTGGCCAGTTATTCTTATATTTATCTTTATTATCTACCATTTAATTTTGTTGCCAGAACAAAAAAATTGCACATCACATTGCTCTAGGATTTTTAATTAAAGCTATTTTCCTTAATTGGAAGAAAGTGGAATTACCCGGAGATATGATAAGACACATTTTTTTAATGCATTAAAATCTTGAACTTATGTAAAATAGTACTTGATACATACGGAAAAAAAATGTTAGATATAGATAGATAGAGTCAAACAATTGTAGAACAATTTACTGCAATTAGTTTGTGAATATACACTACCGCTCATAAGTGTTTGGGCATTCATGGATTTTAGATTTTTCTATACAAACAATTCCAGCTTTATTGAATAGTATGCTAATAATCAGTAAGATTCACTTAAATTCACTAAATAATATCGGTAAGAATATAACAGTTGGTAATTTTACTACGAATCATGAAGCCATAATAAAACCATTTGAAATAATATTTTTAAATTACGGTTAGTTATCGTTTCATGTTAGTAGCGACATCTCTTAATGAATGGTGTTTATAATTTCGTTTAAAATTTAAAACATGCAGAAAAAGAAAGAAATTAGTGTTGAAACGCGTATTCGATAGTAGCACAACATAACTTAGGCATGAGCAATCGTCAATTACTAGAAAATTACATTTAAATCCATCTACTGTTGATTATAACATCAAAAAACACAGTGAAAGTGGCAGTTTTTTAAATAAAATACGAAGTGGTAGACCAAGAGCGACAAGGGCCTTCACGGACGAATTGCGATGCGAAAGCCCTTGCTTCGCCAAATTAATAAGAAAAAGAGGTTACAATAGGCACGTGAACATCAAAATTGGACAGCAGAAGATTGGAGCAAGGTATTGTGGACCGACGAATCCAAATTCGAGATTTTCGGTTCGCGAGGACGAGTGTTTGTAAGGAGACCTGTAGGTGAACATGCACTAGAGCAATGCACAGTCTCTACCGTCAAAGACGGTGGTGGTACTCGTTAATGATTTGGGGTTGTTTTGCTGTTACATCCGCAGGTGATCTCGTAAAAATTCAAAGCAAATGCAATATCCTTTGGTGTAAGAATTTTGGGTTAGAATTTTGTATTCCAACAAGATAATGACCCAAAACATATCTCAAAATTATGCAAGTAATATTTAGAAAAGTTGGAAAAGGAAGGGACACTAACAATCATGAAATGGCCATCCCAAAGCACGGACTTGAATCCCATCGAGTTATTATGGGAAGAACTCGATCGGGAAGTATGAAAAACTGCTCCAACTTCAACAGATGACATGTAGAACAAACTACAGGCAGCATGGGCTCTAATAACTCCGGGAATATTGTTAATATTAATTGCAAGAATACCCCAATTATGCGATGCAGTCATTAAAAGTAAAGTAGGTCACATAGACGAATCTAAAATTTAGGTCAATTAAGTAATTTTGATTGTTAAAGTTGTATATTTCTGTATACTTAAATACCAAATACATATTTTAATATCTTTATCTGAATATTTTATGATTTACCCCGAAATTTGAGGTGCCCAAATACTTATGAGTGGTAGTATAAATAGCTAGAAGCGTGCACTTTACTACTGCTTACACATAAAATGACAGAAAGAAATGACAGGTCAGTTCGTAAAATTTACGATGATTTCCTTTTTAGGGTTAATACTTGAGTCGTAATATTTTAACACTAATTTATAGAATTTTTCAACACAGGGCTAATATAACAATTGTGGCAACAAAAATCAAATGTCTTCATAACTTATTTATCTGCTTTCTATGGTTACTTGTACATAGCATACTAATAGACTGATCGATTCGTATTTCTACTGTAAACGTCAAATTAATTTATCGTAAATGCCATCCTATTTCTTTTTCATTAAGACAAGTAGCACCAAAAAATTGTTGAACTTGTGTGGTTTCGAGGTATCATGTGCTGTATGTAGGTGTATCAGATTAACACTTAACGTGTCCTACTATGCTTCGACTGTAAATTTCCACGGTGCGATATGGTTACGATATGGCGTTTTATCACGTTAGAAATTTGATTTTTAATTCAGAGTGAAAGCGGTGGTCGCGTCAGCGTCAGCGGTGTCATGTATGTCTGCAATTTATCGACAAATACGCGCATACAAATGTGTGACGTTATTCATAACTCATAACATAAGCGAAGAGGCGATAACGCACGCGGGAAAAATCTGACTAAATCTCACCGCTATCGCGTTTTTGATATCGCTATTCCCAATAGGACTTTTATCGCATTAGGCGTGCATTTCTCAGATATGCGAATTACTTGCTTTTGCTGACGCTGTAATTTCTTTGTTGCGAGAGCATGAACAATGAGAAGGTGAGGACAGAAAGTAGTTTAATTCAAAAGAAGTTGAAATAATAGAAGCAGTTATTTACATTTACTAATGCGATCAACATAAAACCAAAATATTTATATTAAACCCACTTGGAGTGCGGGCTAAGACAGAATTGAACATTGTCAATTATAATTGGTAACTCATTGTAATCGTAATTTCAATATGTGCCTGGGATTTCATCGTTTATGCGTATGTTTACACTTCTAACCTCTAATAGTCAATCCTACAATATTAATAAAGATAATAATATATTCGCCCAACGGGTAGCATCCAATTACAGGACATTGTATTTGATATCTATACTATAAATTCAGCTACTAGGTATTACTATAAGCAAAAATAAAAAAATACGAGGGACGTTCAGTAATTAACGAGAGTGTTGGCTGTGGAAAAAAAAACAATTATTCAATGACGATGAATTTACACTACTTTTCAATGTAGTCTCCACCAACATTTAGGCACTTCTCCCATCGCTTTGTGAGCGTTCTAATTAGTGTCCGAGTCACTTGTGTACAGCAAATTAGTGGCATAAACTTAGAAATGAACAACAATGTGGGAAGGAGCAGAAAATGTTAGTGCTTTTCTCTTCTCACATTGTTTTTGCCGGCAGTGTTTCCATCAATACCATGAGCTATTTATCAGCACTATCTTGGTTATTGTTTCTAGGCACTTTTTTTCGTGTGAACTTCTACATCAAATGCATTTTTATTTGAACATTATTTTGTAGATAACCTCTACCTTTGTCTTTTTAAAATCACAAGTAATGAGAATAATTTACTGTATTATGTACGGATATGTCGCACTGTTTTAAACAAGGTAAGTGTAATTGATAATGTGGATATAAATAATATGCATTTCAAGAATACTAAGTAAATAAATGCTTTATTTTAAGAAAATAAACTATTGATTTATGAACAATACCTAAACGCTTTCTTGAATTAAGAAAACTATTTACTATTCTTAAGAAAATATTGTTTTGTGTTATAAGAATCGCATTTTCAAATTTTTCAAAGATTTTCTTGAATCAAGTTAACAGATGTTTTATACAAAGAAATACAATTATTTCATTACAAGTATATACTTCTCTTAAGCGGAGAAAAAAAACGCTAAGAAAATGTTTCTTTTGATTTAAAACAGTAATTGTATTGTGGATAATTGAAACGGTAATTGTCTTGAATTAAGACGGACAGTTTTAATACAACGTTTCTCTAGGGGTGGATGAGGTACGATAGGTATGACCTTGTAAAAAATTGGCAGATCGTTTACAAGGCAGAGAAGGATTGGAAACGCAAAATCCCCTTTACGATAGCGTCATATTATCAAAATACCTCTACTTCCATTTTTAATTTTAATAATACGTATAATTGAAATAAAATACAAGTACATACATTACAAAAAAAGGTAGTTTTTTATCCATTACTTCAAGTACACTCCACAAAATAATTTTTACCGGGAGGTAGATAACATTATATAAAGTTTAACGGCGCATATATTTATTTTACTATTACGTTATCGCATGAGATGTGATGTAAGTTATGTTTACAAAGCACTTAGAACACAAACAGCTTTCTAAATTAATGTACTTAGCCGTGGAAGCATTCATAAGTGAAATTAATTAACGAATCGTTTTCAAGGCGGCATATTCGAATTAGTGATCAAGGCCTGCTTTTTTTAACGCTCGATTGCCCTTGAATTGTTCTACTAATAGACTGTTTAGCGAATGCACTTTGTGATGTAATTATTTGATTAAAAACGTACGCCACAGGCCATAAATTATGATTCCTTTTAAGCAATGTGGTAAGTGGAAAATACGAATTTTTTCATAATATTGCTGAATGATTAATAATAATAATAATGATTTATTTTCAACGGACCCAAATACAAAAAACCTTATAAAAAATTGATGTATGCATGTTTGAAAAACAAAGGAGAAAACATGCAAAGTTGTATACATTTCAATTAATCAAAGTTTATTTCTATATTACTGGAAATAGTTTGAACACATTATGTCCATGTGCGATTACATAACATTGGTCTTACTAGATCTAGGTATTAAAAGGATTCGTACCTGCAGAGATTCCGTGGTGTAGTTGATAGCGAGTCCGTCTGGCAAACGGGAGTCGTACGTTCGAATCCTACCGGTGTCTTGAAATTGTATTTCATTAAATAAATCTAACTACGTCGGTAAAACCAAAGAAAAATTGATTTTTCAGTATTCGCCGATGGAAGCCAATGTATCCATTGGTCCGTCTTGTTTGTACGACGTAGACATAGTATATTGAAATTTATTTGGCTGCGGAGGGCCATGCAATCAATTCTATTATTTAACAAGTTACATAAGAACTTTATGCTTGCCATCTTGTGTGTTAGTTCTAGAGACACCATCTCGAAACGATTCAAAATAGGTCTATAATCGTAGCCTCACTTCGGATATGCACCATCGGACAGAAACATCAGAAATGTTATGAATAGAGTAAGATAATCGTTCGTCGCGCCATAAGCATGCGGTTTCTTCAATATTTATAATGGCGAAAAAGAAGTAATAAAGGGAATAATAATAAAAAAACTAATCACGAATTATAATATCTGTAAGGCTGCGAAACACTCACCCTCTTAAGCAGCGTAATCAAGTAGGCTGGCGGATTGCATTGGAATTACTGAACATGAGAAGTAGAAGCACCAATTAATGGATTAGTCGAAGTACCAATACAAATTTGTTGTATTGTGATAAAATTGGAATCTTTCTCTAACACACTCTCGAATCTTTTTAAAACGCGAATATTTTTTGCGTCATCTATAGTGCGTAGCAGGGTATGTACTTCGTCCACTATTTGCAGTGACTTCACTAACGACAACGCTGTATTTTGTAATTGTTCCACTGTACTTGATATTAATGCATCTATCTCGGGATAACATTGTCTAATAGTTTGTGCCGCAAGATGTAAAGCATGTACTTTACAAGTTACATGTAAACAGTCGCAACCGTGCTCAAGGAAAGAACGGCCTATTGCACGCATTGTCGCTGCACCATCGCTCATAAACATCAACACTCGACGTATTGAGACTTGAAAATTTTTTAACGTAGTAAGTATCACAGTCGTAATTGCTGCACTAGTACACCCTTGTAATCTTTTGCTAGCTAGTAACAGTGGAAATGTCGGTTTATGTTCATTCAGTTGACGAACTATAACATGTATAATAGAATTTTTTTTTACAATCTATTGTCTCGTCAACACAAAACCAAAGCAACTGATTTTTGAATGTAGATATGATTTTATTTTCCACCTCTTTGCGTACAAATAAAACATGCTTACGTGCTGTTGCCGTAGTTGGCAACTTCAACTCCGGGTTGTATTTGTTCCAAAAGTTCTTAAACGATTTCTTATCCGGTATGTTAAGTGACAAATTACATGTTATCAACATGACAAGTAAATCGAAAATAAAGTCATTTCTATTTGACGCGCCGTTTTTTCTATTTCTGTGTTTTACACTATTTACATGCTTCCTACAGTCGTTCTTTTGCCAGCACATCAAAGTTTTCTCGCACACTTTACAAACTATTTTAGCACCGTCGTACAACAAATCTGGAAACTCACAGATAAAGTTTTTTACTTTATCAGCAAAGGGTCGTTGTTTAGCCTTGCGCACACTGGACATTTTTAAATAAACATTTTCTCGAATAACCAGTATTCCGCTCGCCTGATTTAATTCACACGCACACGCCGCGCTAGTGATGATGAATGTGTACGAATTTGAACTGCTTTGCCACCCGACAGATGTTTACGCATCGCGTCAGACAGGCGCGCGCCGAGTTCCATTTGCTGCTTCAGCTGTTACGGCTTTGCTGGGACGACACGATTGTCTTACCTTAGTTATGAATCCCCGTTTGACAATGTTTTTAATGAGGATTTGTTAAATCGGATACAATATCGGTGCTTTATATTTTAATCTGGACAGAATAAATGCCTGTGTATAACGAAATTAGACAACGTACATTTTTTAAATCATGACAATTCCTATACAGGATGTGGCGTTTAAACCGTCGGTTTGCCGAATACAGGGAATTATTACTAGCCGAATGCTGAAAATTGATCTTCAAGGATTTTTAGTATTGATCTTTCAAATAAAAAGATTGGCAACTCTGAATTACTCCCGGTTGTACCGGAAATGAATGTCACCTTGCTTATTTTAAATAGAACACCCTGTTTATTTTTTCTAATAGCACACATTATTCTACATAAGTTCTGTTCAGATTTGCACATACCTGTCTTTGACTGTTTTTGAGAAAAACTGATTTTAATGAATTTTAACGTTTTATTAATAGCGGAATGGAAATTCACTAACTAAAAAAGTTGACATTTTAGTAAGAAAGGACGAGGTTGAAATTTTCTGGTTATGTAGTCTCTACGTTGTACTACTGTACAAAGTTAAAAAGTTGTAAAATTAATGATACAGAGTGATACAAAAGGTTATTGACTTATATTAACCACTAAGAGGCAATAACTAACTTATTTTAAATGGAATATCATGTATATTATCGGAATACATATCTGATTTGACTGACTATTGCCTACAAGAGTTAATTAATACTCCCGATGCCTATCTCTACTAGTTTATGAGTTATTAGAATTTCTTCCTGCTAAGAATAAATTTGGATAATTTTAGATATAAAGATTAAGCAATTTAATAAGTAAGAAAACTAAAACTATTTGACATAAATCCATAACAAGCCAATCTTATAAAAGGTTATAATTAATAAGAATTTCCACCGGGCACTTCTAAACATTTGTAAATCCTTTTTAAATTGCAATGACTTTTTCATTGGAAATTATGCTGTTTAATTGAATATTTCGAAAAATAAAAATAAAAAAATGGTTGTTAAAATTAAATATGTATAATTATCTTTTCGTTAGAATTCGTTACTATTTTTATCTTTTTGTTGATTTTCTTAAGAAGCATGTGGAATAATAATGATAACAAGGACTGTGAGGTAGTGTGGCAAACAACACTAAAGTATCGGCACACTCCGTACCACATAAGTTATTAATTAATTCGGAACAGCCGTTTCAAGAACTTCTGGGTCTCCGTCGTCAAACGTATGATCGAATGACGTGAGAAAAAACTTTGAGTTTTTTCTCGACAATTTGCGATGAATTTATTCAATTATTAGGCGATCATGTTAGTAATTTAATTTTACAAGAAGTAAAAGAATCAAAATATTTTAGAATAATAGTTGATTCTACACCTGATTTGGTGCTTCGTTTTTCTTTCCATAGAAACGCGCTGGATCCGTAGTAAAGAAAACAATCAGCGTAAAAATGCAACCGCTATTGCACAGTGTATATTTGGATATACAGTTGCAGTATACGTCTTACTACGTGCTACGATTCTAAGATTCAAACACACAGCACAGCTTAATATTCGACGTACTGTACACAACGAAATACCAATTTTTTTTTCCCTTTTATTCGCGTGAATTTTCTAAAATCCATTCGATTATTTGAAAAATACTCTCAAAGACATCACAACACAACACGCTCGATGTTGCCGGTTTTCTTCGTCACTACTATTTGAAATCGCTAAACAAAAACACCCGAATACAATTGCCTAGGCATGTATTATCAAGTATACAGTACACGATTTCGACTAGCAGCCTATATAAAGCAATGGACAGCCAGGTTCATATTTGTTGTTGTGGATCAAATTACATCTTTAACAGAATACCTAAAAACTATTCGTGAAAATGTTGACCAGTATGAAGAAGAAGCGAAATTTATTTTGAAGTTTCTTATAAAAAAGAAAATACACACCAAATTAAAAAAAAAGTATTCCGCGGTGATTCATTCCTCCTATTCAGAAAACTTTTCTCAAAAACAAAAATTTAGAGTAGAGGTATTTTTAATAATATGTGATAGCATAATTTCTGAAATGGAAAGAAGATCTTGTTGTTATAAAGAATTGCAAGTATATTTTTCGTTTATTTTCGATTATGAAAAGACAAATTTGAATGACAAACGATCCGCAGCTCAACGGCTTCTTAAAAAATATCCGTTAGATTTGAAAAGTGAATTAGAAAACGAAATAATACATTTTCATGAACATCTGACAATAAATGAACAGAGCTTAAAAAATTGCAACAGCCAAGAAACATTAAAATGTGTTAAAGAAGTATTAAAGTGAAACCTCTATCCTAATGTAGCTATAGCATTTAGAATATATTTAACTTTAGCTTGCGGAGTTTGTGAAGGAGAAAGAACATTCTCAAAACTGGCGGTAATAAAAACAAAAAAGAAGCATGAATTCGTAAAAGAAAATAAATTTTAAAGAAATTGTGCAAAAATTTGCTACTTCTAAAGTCCGCAAAGTTAATCTGCTATAGAGTCCTTCATTAAATAGTTTTATTAGGAATAAAAATTTATTTACTTTAATTTTTACTAGGTTTTACTGATTTACGTATTTATAAAACAATGTTTTTATTAGAAATGTAAAATGTTTAAATATTTTTATCGAAAATAAATTTGTCTACAATTTTTTTGTTTATTGTTATATTATTAAACATTATTTGCAAATATATGTTTTCGTAAAAAATTAAAATTTTCATTTTACCTACCTGTTTACACATTTTTTAAACTGCTTATTTTACAATTTGCAATAAAAGATGGAGGGGGGCCCCGTTATTACTTGTGCCTAGGGGCCCCGAAGGCTCTTAATCCGCCACTGAGGGTACCATACACTAGAGACGTACTCTATTACCAAATTTTCGAACAAGCGAGTAGTACACAGCTTTTAACGCAGCATCGCCGGTATAGTTTCTACAAGTTTGAAATAAAAATCCAAGTGATTTAGAAGCTGAGGAACTAATAGTTTCTATATGTGGGGAGAACGACAACTACACATCAAACAGTACACCAAAATCCTTGAATTGGCTAACCCTACGGACTCTAGCATTAGAGACTGTGCACATTTATCAACATTCAATTGAATGTTATTCAGAGAGCAATTGCCAATTACTGTGAGGTTTTTTTTGTAAATTTAGGCAATCGGATGTTGAAGTAATTTTGCTATAAATTTTGAGATCGTCTGCATAAGCAAAGAAGCTACAATCTAAAGAGAACAAAAATCATTTATATATGAATATGTTAAATAGAAATGGACCTAAATTTGAACCTTGAGACACTCCACTGGATGCAACGAAAGGGCGAGATAAAAATCCATTATAGTGAACGTAACATGAACGATCATGAAGATATGACTGCATTAGCGCAACAACACCAGGATAGAATACGATCGAAGAGAGTTTGGATATCAACACGTTATGATTAATAGTGTCGAAGGCTTTGCTGAAATTTGTATAAATAGTGTCTATCTGAATTCGTTTGTCAAGATTCTGGCTAATGTACTAAGTAAGTTCAACTAAATTGGTAGCAGTTGAAGAAGTGGTTTGAAAACCTTAGCACAGTTAGGGAGGATACTAATTGGCCTGTAGTTGTAGATATTACCCTGGTCTCCTGTTTTGAATACGGGCGTGACCCTGCTGAAAATTAGTGAAAATATGAATGAATATTTCAGTTAATGTTGGTTTCTTTGAAAAATAATAACGTGACTAAATAATTTCGATTAAATATAGGTACTAAAAGTAGATAATTGGATAGTAAATATCCAAACATTTGCTGGTATGTACTGTGTCGATATCTTCGTTTAAAGCACTTATTACAGCCTTGGCCAATTGCCTTAGACACCCTCATAAAATCTCATTATTATGAGTAATATTATAATTGCTTACTGTGCGACAATAGTTTAGCAGGGAACAATGTTTCAATTTTAAATATCAGTGCATTGTCGACGTGATAACAGAGCTGTGTGTATTACGAGTTTATAACCAGGATATTTTGTGTTTTATATTTTTATTTTTGATTGTTAAACTTAAAGTAGTGAAACAATGCTAAAAATTCGAGAATTAACTGAAATAGAACGCGGCCAAATAGTCCTGCTTAAGTCACAAGGTAAGACTTTAGCCGCCATAGCGAGAGCAATGAAATGTTCGCGATGTGCGGTTCGTACCACGCTCCAACGATATGAAACTAGTGGATCGCTAACAAATCGACCAAAAAGCGGCCGAAAACGCCTTACAACAGCAAGAGACGATCGCATTATAGAGAGGATAGCCATACGAGATCGTACAAAATCATCAAGAGATCTAGCTAGTGAACTACTAGATCGCCATAGAGTTTCTGTTTCTGCACGTACAGTAAGAAGACGTCTAGTAGATCGTGGTTTACATGCACGAATAGCTCGTCGTAAACCTCGTTTGACTGCAGTGCACAAGAAACAACGCCTTCAATGGGCAATAAAATATAAAAATTGGACCGTAGAGGCCTGGGCTAATGTGCTGTGATCGGACGAAAGTAACATAGAGGTACGTAAGTATGACCACTTTGAATACTAGCAGATGTGAAAAATTCAAATTACTACCTACACTTTTTAAAAACAAAGAAGGTCCCTTTAGGTAAATTTTATTGCTACCGTTTACAGCTTTTCAAGCGGCCTGGGACCCAGTACGTTCGACGACGACAGGGAGAAGCATATCATCTCGATTGTATTGCCCCTACCGTAAAATTCGGTGGAGATAGTATCATGGTCTGGGGGTGCATGTCGGCAGCCGGCGTCGGAGAGCTCTTCGTGTGCGAGGGCCGCATGAACACCCAGCGCTATACTCAGATGTTAGAAGAGGTATTAGAGCCGTCCGCCTTAAAATTATTTGATACCGAAGTACCGGAATATTATTTCCAACAGGATAATGCGCCGTGCCATAAATCACAACAGTCAGTGCGTTGGTTCAGTGAAAATAACGTGCGAATATTGGAGTGGCCGGCGCAGTCTCCTGACTTGTCTCCAATTGAACATTTGTGGCAGATTTTAAAAGTTAAAGTGGCAAAACATGTATGTAAAAATAAAAACATTCTAAAACAAAAAATATTTGAAGAATGGGAGAAAATATCTGCAGATGAATGTTATCATCTTGTGGCAAGTATGCCAAAGAGAGTCCGTGCGGTTGTAAAAGCAGGTGGAGGAAGCACGAAATATTAATAGTTCTTATATTTTGCAAATAAATTATTGTTTGATGCATTTTTCTTGTAGTTTTATTTTGTTTCTTCCTATTTGGTCGGAATCTATAAAAAGGAAGGATGTCTAATACAATTGGCCAAGACTGTATTTTTTCCTATGGTACACGCGATTAGTGTGCAAAAAATTGATACATTGCACTATTTGCCATTACACAGTACATGAGTAAATGTTTTGACGCTATTTACATTTTATAAATATTACTAAGTGCTTTCAACAAGTTTAACGCCATTAATCGTGAGAAAAGTAAACATTTTACATGCACTAAAACTATGGAAGCTTATTCCAAGTACGTTATTTCTTGAAAATGTAATTTTCAGTGT
The DNA here is from genome assembly GCA_029619315.2 of Dynastes maya. Classification (NCBI taxonomy): domain Eukaryota; kingdom Metazoa; phylum Arthropoda; class Insecta; order Coleoptera; family Scarabaeidae; genus Dynastes; species Dynastes maya. The sequence goes on from JAROYE020000023.1 coordinate 451,125, forward strand.
TAATCTACGTCATTAAAATGCTATTTCTAAGCGTCATTTACATAAAAAATAGATTCTAAATGTTTTCCAATCTCTTATTTTCGAACTTTTCCATTCTGAGGTTGTTTGTCATTTTTATTACGTAGTGTAAATTTTATTACTATCTAAAAGCAACGATTAAATAAACGCCGTGCCACGGTTATTAACTGTTAATATAATTGTATAATTTATGTTAGGTTTAAATAAATCTGCACAAGTTAAACACGAATGTATATGAACACGTTTATAAGCAAATTAAACTTTGCGCTGCGCTTTATAGACAAGTAGGCGTAAATTATTTTATACTATTCGGAGATTATTTGGAGACTGTTGAAAGGTATTGCCCGTGCAAGAAATAACAAACTATAGATTTGTTTATGACGTGAAGGTAATACTCTGCTACGATGTATATAACGTCCCCATATTTTTACTCCTTGTTTGCAAAATTGAATCAGGTTAGTATAGTTTATATGATTTGAATTTTCTATGCGTAAAAGTTTAGGATATGGCGATATATACGTAGACGATTTAAAAAAGTTGTAAAAGAAATTAAATAAAACGGGAAATGTAAAATTGTCTTAGATATCTAATCTAAATAATCTAAATTAGATCTTTCGGCCGAAATGCCAAAAGGTGTTCGTTAAATTTAGAAATTAAGTATCAGTATTTTATTTGCTATACAAGATTAGTTTTCCAAATAGTTTGTTAATTATTTTACTGCTGATGTTGATAGCTTGGCTATCGAAACGTGCGTCCAGTACGAGTTAGCTATTGTGGTAAGGGTTTTTAGTGAACTGCTTCAGTGTTCTAGTGCCACAGATTTAGAGTACCCGATTAAATTAGATCTTTATCTTATATACATCAATGGTGCAACTAGTTACGTGTGAGCACTAGAGGCGTGCGTCTTGAGATTTTTGTAGACCCGGCCCGACACGTTTGTGACCTCGGCCCGTCATACTTTGCCATCTCGGGCCGCCCATCAGCCCGTTAGCTTCGCTGGTTGTCGGCCCATCAAATCCGTTCGGCTCGACAAGTCCGTTTTGTCTATTTTCAGTATTAACCTCTTCAAGGAGTATATAAGTAAAAAATTGAAAACTAATAAATATAAACAGGAATGTAACAGTGATTCTACCCCGCTGATGTAAAATTGTTGTAAAGAAAACCAGAGCGCGCGCCAAGTCCGGCTGGGGAGTGATTCTGTTATGGGTAGAGCCCGGTAACCGGAGAGCAATCGCAGCGGCGGTGTGACTGTGTTTAGGTGGGCGGGGAGGGCTGGTCGATTATGATACGACACGACAAATCATCATCACTCAGTTCAGTTTAGCATTGGATAGCGGATAGGGCGTGTTGATTTTATTGAAATAGACGTAGTTATTAATTGTTATTATTTAGTGTAGTGCGTTTTGATTTTATTGATACAGACGTAGTTATTAATTGTAGTTTTTAGTGAACATATCGAAGGCTAAAAAACGACCCTTTCAAGACATAGTAAATAAGTTTATTTCTGACTTTTCCGATTTGTTTTACAACGGGAGTAAGATAGTTTATAAAGTGTGCAAAATACATTTGATGTCAAATAAGAAGTGGAACTGTACAAGACACGTAAATTCCGCACAGCATAGAAAACGAAAATTGGGCATGCCACCGAGAAGTACATTTTTTTAATGTAATTCTTATGTTGATAAACTGTAATTTGCCACTAGGCTTACTCGATAAACAACCGTTTAAGGACTTTTGGTACAAATACAATCCCAAGTTGCTGTTGCCAACGGAGAAAACGGTACGTAAGCATGTTGCATTTGTACGCGACGACGTTAAAAAGAAAATGAAACGCATATTGAAAAAAACAGTTTCTTTGGTTATGTGTTGACGAGACAACAGACTAAAAAAATTCAATTGTAAATATTATAGTACGCATACTAGACCCTAGTAAACCTACATTACCACTGTTATTAGCTAGCCGAAGACTACAAGAGTGTACTGCTGGAGCAATTACGAAGGTTGTATTTAGTATGTTGGAAAAAATTAAAATTTCAAAAGATAAAGTGTTAATGTTTATGAGCGATGGCGCAGCGATAATGCGTTCGGTAGGCCGTTCTCTTCTTGAACATGGTTGCAAGTGTTTACATGTTACGTGTAAAGTGCATGCTTTACATCTTGTGGCAGAAACCATTCGACAATGCTCTCCCGAGGTAGATGCATTAATAGCAAGCACAAAAAAAATATACTGGGTAACATCTGTTAAATATTTGAATCATTAGATATGTTTCCATAGCTGTTTCAGTCAAGTGAGTACGACGTGCGGAATAAATGTTTTTTAATGCCGAAAACGACCGTTCGACATCTAGCGATGTTATATTTGCATATTTAAAATAATCTTTGAAACAACTTAATGCATCTTCACACGTACCTTCACAAATTTGTCTTAATGTAAGAAAATCGGAGTTTTTCTCTAAAACACTTTCAAATTTTCGTATTACACACCAATTTGTTTCGCCTTCTACAGCGCATAACTGTGCGTGAACATCATTCACAATTTGAATAGAATCCACTAGCGACATCGAAACATTTTGTAATTTTTCTATTCCCTCCGCCAGTCCGAAGTAATTGTTGTGAATAGTTTGTAAATCTCTTTTATTCTGACTATCTTGAAATATTTCCTGGCTTTTCTTGATTACTGCAGCTTCTGTCGGATTGAATTTTAAAACTACCTTCTTTACTTGATCAAAATATTTGTTGTAGTAAAACGCAGCCTGCAACCATGTTCCCCAACGTGTAACAATCGGCTGTAGTGGTTCAGGTAAATCAGGATACAGTTTGTGAAATAGTCGGGTATGTTTCGGGGACATTAGAAACACTGCCTTTGTACTAGCAATCAATGCATTTACTAGTGGAAAACATGTAGGAATCGTTTGTGCTGCAAGATTTAGAGTATGGACCACTGTATTCTTTAAGAGATCGACCCAAAGAACGCATGTTTGCGGCACCATCACTCATAAACATTAAAAGTTGCTTAGTTGAAACTTCAAATTTGTTCAATGAGTTCAACACCACCTTTAAAATCTCATCGGCAGTACAATTTATAACTTTTTTGGAAGCAAGTAAGAAGGAGGATGACGGTCGATGTGGTTCCATTGTACGTACCATTACATTTCCACAGAATGTTTTTGACGATCTGTTCTTTCGTCCACACACAACCACAGTTTTTTATCTTTGAATTCCGTTTTCATTCTTTTTTCTATATGTTCACGAGCAAATGATACTACATTTCGTATCGATGTCCGACTAGGTAATTTACAGTCCCCATATTTATTCCAGAAGGAGACAAATGCTTCTTTGTCTAGTAAACGAAACGATAGATTACATAAAATAAGAGTAACACATGAATCAAATGTAAATTTTTCTTGGTCTCGTATGCCACTTTTTGCAGAAGAATGCTGTTTGCTTTCGATGTGACGTTGACAATGGCTTCTGGACCAATACATTAAAGGGATTTTACAAACTAGACATTGAATTTTAGCACCATCAAAAATTAAGTCCGGCATGTCCACTATAAAGTTTTTAACTGTGTCTGCCATTGGTCGTTTTCGCGACGTACCTAACTGTGACATTTTTAAAGCAAACATAAGCGTACAATTACGAAATAAGTTACGACAGCCTGCATATACACAGAACTACTCGCATACAGTATCGATTTAGTACTAACGCTGTGAACGCGTGAAATAAATAATCGCAGACTCCGCACTACATATCTACTGCACTGACTGTTACCGCAGTTTCCCCAGACTAATTCTAAGTAATAAGAAACGTATGAAACATACGTTTTAGCATTTCGTCGCCTTGGAATGCCGGTTCTATCTGCAGTGTTTCAAAAAATAAATGTTTAGTCTGACAAAGTTCTATTTACGATAGTTTATTAGCTTTTAACTTTCCGGAGACGTCTAATCATTTATTGAACTAAAAACTAATTTTTTTTAAACAGATAGAATCCTGTCATTCCGGCGACGATTTATTCGTATTATTGTAAGGTAGCGATTGCGCAGTGTTGGTTTCAAGTGTAAGAAGCTTAAAACGCATAAAAAATATCCGTGGAGTAGTTCCTGAAACTATCTTTTTCGTGATTCGCGTAAATTACGAGCGGCATTAATAATACAAGCCTAATTGGTTACTTTCTATCGTTCGGGCCATCTAGCCGAAATGGTGGTAATGGTGGTAATTTATGTTCGGAAAAGTTTAATTGATTGCGGGACGGCTTGGATGTTCCGCAACGCGGTCGTAACGTGTAATTTACGACATCGCGGACAAATTCACGTTTCGGAACGAGACGTGCGCAGTCGGCTAAGCGAGATTAATATTCATCGGTTATTAATTCGCACGGCTGCCTGTTATCTGCGAGCTACACTGTCAGGTTAAGCAGCGATCTTGTGAAACATACCTACTTAAGAGATATGTATGTAGAATATATAGAAGTATGTATCTATGTACAATGTTCTGCAATTGAAATGGTCGGTTCACATCGCAGTCTAAACACTATCACCTGTGCATATATTCGGCCTTTCCAGCAATGTATAAATAATATATTGTAATGTTTTAAATTGGAGAGAAATTTGTTTTTCTAAATGAAGTAATGAATTATTCTGGTGGTAAGGTCCGGGAGTGTCCCCTAGACACTCTTTCGACAGTTTAAATTAAAAGTAAATATCAAAGACTAAAATTTTACGAGTATTAAACTTTAAAGAAGGAAATTAACCGGAAATAGTGACATTTCAATGTAAACTCTATGTTTACACGTTACGTACTGGAGCTCCGCTTCGTCTTGCAAGATGATTTAAGCACTAAATACCGATAGAAGAACACTTCGCTGGATACATGTTACGTGGACGGGTATTTGGACTAAACAGAGAAATTGCTTGGCGTCCCTTCGCTTCTCTCTTTTTTTCGCGGTAGCGATTGGTTGATTACAGCCAATTACAATATACCTTTCTAATTACAATTTGATATCAAATCTCGATATAATTTTCTTAGTTTAAAAATAGCATAATGCATGCCATGCGAGGACGCAACTAAAGGGCTGATTGTATCATCTTATACCTTTGACATTATAGACAACTCTTTAATATTAACTTTTCATAAAGGGCACGACAACTTCTTATAATTTTTTTTGTAGGAAAATTTTCCATTAAAGGATATTTTTGATGAGAAAAAAATGGTGAGAGGACAAGTTATTTAGCTGTCCCCCCGAGATCATCGTTGAGGGGAGATAATTTTACCTTTCAACACTTCCGCGACAGAGAAAGGGAAACCCGAGGCTATAAAAGCGGTTGGAAACAGAGAAAAAAGAGGTTAAAGTTAACCTTGTCTCCTGCCATGTTTTTCCTTTACTATGCAGTATTTTTCCTATTGTATCTTCCCATGTTTCTCTTGGTCGCCCTCATCTTCTTCTTGCGCGTATTCTGGTTTCCCAAATCTTTTTCACTTGTCTCCTGCTTTTCATCTTTTCTAAATGGCTCCATCGGCTTAATTAGACGTTGTTCTATACATTGTAGGATTGGTTGATCTTCGAAATCTTCTCTTGTTTCTTCGTTTCTAAGCCTATCTATTTTTGTTACATCTCTTCTTTTCTCGAATTTTTCATCTCTACTGCTTATATTTTGCTTTTTTGTTGACGTGTCAGTGACCAAGTCTCACATCCATATGTCAAGATTGGCTTTTATACGGCTTGATAAACATTCATTTTTCTTTTTCTGGATACTTCTTTTTTATTTATGAAATTTTTATTTAGACTGTGATACACTTTCGTTGTGTTTCTTGATTTTCCTTTTCTGTTTTCTTGTGTCTTCTATTGTTATGCCAAAATAATCGAAGTAATGTACCATTTACTCGTATAGTTACTGATTGTTGTTCGTCTGTTATCGCCATGACTTTTATTTATTTTCATATCTTTTTCTTTCAGTGTTTCATTTCATATGTGTATATAGGTTTTTTTGTGGTTCCTTCTCGTTGGCTGCCATAATTACATCATCTGCGTAAGCATTTGTAAGTTTTTGTAGCCTATAAATAAGTTCTTTGTGCTTTGGTTGGTTTCTTAATAATATGATCCATGAACACTGTAAATAGTGTAGGGCCCATTCCTCCAGCTTGTCTTAATCCCTCTTACGTTCTGAATACTAGCGATTTCCTATTTTTGCAAATGACTCTGTTCGTGATATTTTATATAGGCTTTAAATCACCGTGTTCAGTTTGTTATCTACACCTTTGTGTTCTAATATAATCGACACTACTATTCTCAGCACTTTATCAAAGGCGTTTTTTAAGTTTATGAAGGCTAGATACGCGGTTTCTCCCTTCCATTTGAATTTATCTATGATCTGTTTGGTGGTGAACCTATTATCTTGAGCGCTTCTGCCTTTTCTCAAACCTCTTTGGGACTCCGATAACGTTGTCACTATTATATTTTAAAGTTTTTCGTTCAGGATTTGTTCATACACTTTCACACCACTGCTCAGTAGTATTATTTATTGAATGGCATTGAATGAGGAAGACAATGATTGCCTCGGGGCACAGCCCACTCCCTCACCCACCAAGCACTGCCCGTTCCAAAGCATTCGATACCCGCGTGTCACCTTGCACAAAATTGAAGAAAAGAATATTAAGATCTTAGACCGCAACTGGTCATTCCGATTGATCCGCATGGTACATGGATAGGTGTGTCTCACTAATCGTAGTCCAATTCGACGATTACTGAACTCTGTATATAACGGGAAGAATATTAAATCTTGGGAGTGTGTACTTTCAATGAAGTTAACCGCAAATAAGCTAGGTGTGATGGGAGTATGGAATGTAATCTCATTTTCCATATGGATACAAAATCTGCGGTTATTTAATTCCTTTGAAACTGATTTCTTTAAATGCGAACACACTTCCGCTGGTTTTGATTAAACAATTCGCATAACGGTTATGATACACGTAAGTCATAAGGTAGTTTTTCCAATAATTCAGTAGTAGGACACATACGAGGTGTAATAATGTAATTGCAACTTAATAAAGCAAAAGATTAAAGAATGTTGAATGTGTTTTTTATGTATTTAAAACGGAAGAACGCGGTGTAAGCATGTGAATAAATTGTTTTGTCGTTCAGGAGAAACTTTAACTTCAAAAAATACTTTTTAAAGACGTTCCATGTAACTTGCCCACAAGAAGGTTAGGTTTAGTTTATATGTAAAAGGTGTGATTGTTTTTACAACAGTTTCATAAAAAAACTGGTAAAATAGCCTTTTAAACGAAACCATAGCCTACTATCGTTTCCATTAAAAAAAAACACAAGTTTGTGTTATATCTCGTAACTGTTTATGGTTATAAATAAAGCGTGACAAACGGTTGCACCCGCAGAGGCGCCGTGAAAGGAGCTGTGTTTATTATGTACATACAAGGAATCGAGTGGACATTCGGTTATTATCGGTTGATCGGTGTGCGTGTACTACTTATAATGTTCGAGAAAATAGTGGAACCGTCCGGGGCGTACCGCGCAAAAGTAGACAGTATTAATAATAAAATAATAGATTGTTACCTTTTATTGACGTATCGATGACCACTGCGGTAATGTGCGACTGCTATGGTAGTACTGCAACATAAGCAATGCTTCCATTGTCGATTTGGTCAGACCTCGACGACGGTCTGAAAACGTTCTCGTACACTTTGCAAATGATCGTTCAGCATTTAATGAAGTAAGATTTACAAAATTCAAATACTGCTGTATCTCTTTACAACCGATTGTCACGCTTTAGTAAGTCAAATGTCAACGGAAAAATAAATAGGATCACGTCATCTACAGAAAATGCTAAAAATTTTTTTTTTCTAATTTAAGAAATAAAAAAGATAGAACGATTAACAGAAATTGAAAAAAATTTCATTTTCGCTCATAACTCGAGAACCGCTCGAAATATCAAAAATCTATTTTGACCAATTAATTTGTCTTGAAAAACGTGCCCGTGACTATGCATTCCGTTTTTGTCTAGCTATGCTCCGTCACAGGTATACCCATGAAGTAGGACCAATTTTGCCCAGCCTGTACATGTTCTACGTTGCAAATTGCTGTTTGTTAAAGCTAATTTTGTTCTGGAAACTTTTTTGGGTATAAGAACTTCTTCATCAGTACTGAGTGTTCTGAAGTTACATACATCAGAATGTGGTTCGCCATTAAGGTTCTTTTTGTTGTCAGTAAAAGCAAATTTCGTGTTTTTTTAAGCTAACAAGTTACTAACAAAATCTGAATACAGTCGTTCAAACACACAAAGCCGATTCTTTTTTGCAATCATGTGCCAAAAATATAGATTTAACACGTACGTAGTTATTCTTTAAGCTGGAGCGTATTCCAAAAGAGATAATTTCGGTCATTTAATAGTCGCACTTAATAATAATAAAGTTATAAAAGTTTTAAAGTCTCTCCTTCTACGTCTTTCAAGATAAATATTTTCGCATATAAGGGTATCCGAAAGTGATTCACGAAAAAAAAGAGCGTCCCATAAAAGGACATCATTCAATTAACGCAGGTCTGTTTATTAAACCACAGTTTAGTGGTTGTCTTAAAAGCTAACGCTTTTTTTGAAGTCTTAATTGTTGACTTTCGTAATTGTTTTCTCAGTTTCAGAATGAAGAAAGCGTTCGGTAACAGATGTGCGTAAAATTTCAAGTAAATTGTTGAAAGTTTGTTAATGAGTTGATGAGGATATGTTTGCTTTGATATCTGTTATATTTGGAAAGACGTAGGTGGCCGAGACTGGCAACTCCCAACCAACCAGCGTATTATGTATGCTGTTTGTTGGGTTTTGTCGATTATTTTGGATTACGTTTAACTATATACGGCTATTTTTAACAAAAGAGGAACTATTTTGGGACTGGATTAAATTAGAATGAAGAGGATATACTTATGTGGTATTTGTCAGAATTAGAAATTTGTTTTTCTATAAACATTCAAATTAAAATACACATGCTTGCTACAAATACCAAAGCTTTTTTATTTATCCGTGATGACTAGAACGGGCCAGGAGAGCCTCGCGCCAGGTTAGAAATGAGTTTGCCGGGCCTATGACGCCACATATGTATGTATACAGATGAGTCGGCACGGCCTTCAATTTATTGATTTATTGCAACAGTCTCTCGTCAACCCTTCGCAGCGTTAATCGTACTTATTATTAGAGTAACCAAAACTTGCGGACTCGCATAGGCGTCCGTATTACGGGTTAATATAAGAATACGAAAAATTCATAAATAAACTTACTTGCTAATTATTCAACAAATTAGAGGCATCAGGATGTGAACTACTGTAAACTTGCATCATTGCATGTGTTTCCACAGTTACTTCTTTAAACTTTGTGCGTCGACAAGAAAAAATATTCTTATACATAGAAAACGATCTCTCCACATCTAAGGAAGTTACATTTGCATGTAGAAACTGTTTTTCAAAATCACTTAAAAGTTCACTATTTTTACACTTATTATAAACGGCCTCTAAAGTATTAAAATCGGGATTTTTCCTTAAAACATCTGCCAACTTTTGACTAGCGCATAATCCTGGCGTATCATTTAATGTGTGTAATTTATTTTTTACACTCTCCACTATGTCTAATGATTCCGGCAATGACAATTCAGTACATTGTAGTTTTCTGATGGCATCTAGTAATACTGTATAATTGGTACATATTGTTGTTAAATCTTCTAAAAGTTGAGGAATCTGAAATTCTCTTTGACTTTCTCTAATTGCTTTGGATTCATTCCGATTAAATCGCATTATAACTGATTGAATTTGTTGAAAATGGATCAAATAGTAAGAAGCTGCTGTTAGCCAAGTACCTCATCGCGTTAAAATTGGTTCAGGAGGTTCTGGAATACCTGGACAAAATTTACGAAATTCTTTTAAACGTTTAGGAGATTTACGAAACACTGCTTTAGTACTTCCAATCATCCGATCAACGTTTCCGTAATGTTGTCGAACAACTTCACCAACTAAATGCAAAGCATGCAGCACGCAGGTTATATGTATTAAGTTAGGAAATATATGTTTTAAGGATCGCCCAACACTTAACATCGTTGCTGCACTATCTGTCACAATCATCACAACTTGATCTTGGGGAATTTTAAATTTTTTCAAAGCGTTCATTATCACTTTTTGAATATTTTCCGCGGTACATTGTTGAACACGTTTGCAAGCTAACAAATATCGAGATGCTGTGTTCTCGCTAGATAAAACGCGAGCTATTACATTCACAATACTGTTTTTCTTTATATCGGTCGTCTCATCCACGGTAATCCATATTTTTTTGGAACACAAATCAAGTTTACACACATTTTCTAGCATCTCTTTCATTCGCGGCAAATGATTCTGTAATTGTGTTTGTGAGGGTAATGGGTGCTTTGGAACGTATTGTCGCCGAAACGTTTTAAAAGCTGCTTTTCTCACCAACGACAACGGAAGATTACAAGAGGTAAACATAATTAATAAATGTATGAGGAATAGTGTATAAGGTATTTCAGTTCTTGCATTTCTCATATGCTTAATACCATTGACATGCCTCTGGCAATCAGTTCTGTCCAATGCAGCCAAACGAACATTGCATATTAAGCAAAAAACTGCACTACCGTCATATTTTAAATGGGGAAAAAGTGACACACACTTATGTGCATTAGTAGCAAATCTATTACGAGGCATTGTTTTCTTAGGTATGTAAATATTAGTTCTATATGAAACGATACACTAATTATGTACTTGGTATAATACTACAACACACAAAAAACACCAGCTATATTTTCAAAAGCGACACGTAAGTACATAACCTTGACCGTTCGACTAATCTCTGCAACAGGTCAACCGGTACTAAAACGAAATCTCTCTCAGCGCGGTTTAACATGATTTATATTCAAGGTCGACACTACATGCCTGCTTCTCTACCGGTTTAGTTTATTTATGAATTTTTCGTATTCTTATATTAACCCGTAATACCGACGCCTATGCGAGTCCGCAAGTTTTGGTTACTCTAACCATCAGTCTCAGTGAAGGTTGTTCGCTGTGATGAAAGAATGTTCTTATATTTCGAGAAAGACTGTTCAACATCTACGGAAGTAACACAGGCATAATTAAAATAATCCTTAGAGTTAGTTAATGAATCTGCAGATGCATCACCACACATTTGTCTTAATCTCGTATATTCGGAATTTTTGTTTAAAACACTGTCGAACTCTGTAATCTAAAGCGTGACAAACGGTTGCACCCGCTGTACATACAAGGAATCGAGTGGACGTTCGGTTATTATCGGTTGATCGGTGTGCGTGTACCGATCAACCGATAATAACCGAACGTCCACTCGATTCCTTGTATGTACAGCGGGTGCAACCGTTTATCACGATTTAGTTATAACGCGACTGTTTTTTGCGTCGTTTATACCGTGTAGCAATGTATTAACTTCGTCCACAATTTGATTCTACTAACGATAACCCAGTATTTTGTAATTTTTCTATTGCGTCTAGTAATCGTTTATAATTATTGCTAATACTTTTTAAATCTGTTGCAACAGAAGTATCTAGAAATTCTTTCTGGCTCTATTTAATAACTATAGCTGCGTCAGGGTTGAATTGTAAAATTACAGATTTTACTTCTTGGAAATCGCGTAAGAATCGGCTGTGGTAGTTCGCGGATACCGGGACAAAGCCTGTGAAATGCTCGAATCCGTTTGGGAGACTTGAGAAAGACTTTTCTTCTATTTGCTAGCGAATAAGATTGCAAATTTCGGTTAGGATCTAGTACTCGTACTATAATATTCAAAATAGAATTTTTTTACAATCTGTCGTCTCATCAAGACATAGTCACAGCTATGCGCTTAATTCTGCTTTGATCCTATTTTCGTTGTCTTTACGTATACTTGGTAGCTCTTTCCGTAACGCTGCCCGTGATGGTAAGTTCCACTCGGGATTGCGCCAAAAATTACGCCAAAACTTTCGAAGCGGTTCATTATCGAGTAAGCAAAGCGGTGGACCACAAACAATAAACATCAAACGTAAATCCAATTTAAATTGGGTTTGAGGTGACACGTCATTTTTCTCATTTTTGTTCTGTACACTATTTATATGTCTTTTACAGTTGCCCTTGTTCTAGCACATTAAAGATATTTTGCAAACTCTACAGAATACTTTAGTTCTATTATAACTCAAATCCGGAAATTCACTGATAAATTTAGTGACTTTATCAACCAACGGTCGTTTATTTTCCTTGCGTACGTTAGACATACTTACATACATATATTTACCTCTATAACTACGATTAACGCTGCGAAGGATTGATGAGAAATTGTTGCAATAAATCAATAATTTCATTCCCCGAGGTAGCCCGTGCAGATTCATCTGCATACAAACGTCGCGTCGTGGGCGTGGCAACCTCATTTCTAACTTGGCGCGAAGCTCTCTGTGCCCGGCCTATTTATTATCGTTCCGACACAAGGGTCTTTAGAATTTCGAATACAAGGATTGTTTAGTTTAGAGATTATGCCGCTCTCCTTGAACCACAGACGCGCAATTGTACCTACGATATTTCTTTATTCGAAATCGGAATCCTAATGCGAAAATTGTTGGGTTGGTTAATTACTCAAGGTAGCATTAAGCTGTTATAATTCCGATAAAACTAAGTAATGATTAGTGACGGCAGATTTCACTTTCCCATCAGAGACGTCGAATATGTGCGAATACATGCGGACAGCGAGTACCGAATCAGAATTTCGGCTCACAGTAGTTGTCAAACATGCGTTAGTGTAGCACTGTGCTGTTAGATATCAGTTAGATTAGCGATGCATAATTAATTATGTTGAACGTGCGTAGGATTAAAAAACGACCATTTACAGATGAAGTGTATAACTTTGCCTGGGAATTTGCAGACTCAAAATAATCGCGTTGTAACAATGTTCGAGTATTATAGACAAAGATTTAGATTTTACCACATTAAGACATATTTGTGTGTGGTGCGTATACAGGCTCGTTAGGTGATTTTAAAGATTATGTCAATTATTCCCACATTACGTCACTAGATGTCAAAGGGTTCTTTTCTGCATATAAAAGCATTTTTACTTTACTGCCAACATACTTCGCCGGTACAACTGGAGAAACATATTTAATGTTACAGTTGTTTAACCATTCAAACACAGCTGATAACATTGTTTAGGTGGTTAGCTGTTTTATAAATAGCGCATTGTCGCATTAAGGCGGCGTGTATGTATATATACACATGTATGTGTACACACAACGCATGGCTTGTCCATTGTCTAGTTTCATCGCACCACAATGAACGTGTTCAGGAGGTCTGTTTAGGTGACAATGCGCTCTATTTATAAGTTATAACTAGGGTTGTAATTTTCTGGCGGCGCGCCAAGATCGTAGTAAGTTTGAACGTACCAACAAACAGATAGCCGACTGTTTGAAGCGAATATTATCATCGACCTCGGATCGAAACTGTATAACAAATATATACCGTGTGGAAATCGACGATTCTATCGGGTACATACAATATTTATATGGGCATTTGCTTTATAGTTAATCCATTGCACTCGCAAGAACAAGAAAAAACGTTAGCACCAATAAATTACTATTCCCAATTCCAATGAACCAGTAATTCTATTCATTCGAAATAAATAACTTTATGAATACAAGAATTAACAATACCTTTCAAAACTTAATAAAAACTCTAACTCAATGAATCATTAGTTTGAATAATCCTTCTTTTTGATGACGCTCTCACATTTAGATAAGAAAAATGCTGAGTGTCGTAGTCTCGCAGTGCAGCATTCAACTATAGCGTTCGGGTCGTTTCCGACTAGCCGGTATATGCCGTGTATATACATCTACACACAACAGCGAATTCGTAGTACTACGTTTGTTTTAAAAATGTTGCCTACGTCGCGAAAACGACCAATGCTGGACAAAGTTACAGAATTTATAGCAGAAATGCCTGACCTAAATTATGATGGCGTTAAAATTCAATGTGTAGTTTGTAATATCCCTTTAATGTGCTGGTCCAAAAGGGATCGTCTACGTCACGTAAATAGTAAACATCGTTCTTCAAGAAAAAAATTGCATACGACACTATGACAAATTTAAATGTAATTTATGTGTTGCCTTTATTGCATGTAATTTACCGTTTAATTTACTAAATAAGGAAGCATATGTCTTCTTTTGGAATAAATATTCGGACTGCAAATTACCAAGTCGGGCATCGTTACAAAGAATTGTGCCATCTGCTCGTGAACATGTTGAAAAAAGAATTAAATCGGAGTTGAAAGATAAAAAACTGTGATTATGTGTGAACGAAACAAACAGATCGTGGTTAATGTAATGGTACGTGCAATGGAACCACATCAATCGTCACCTTCAATTCTATTAGCTTCCAGACGAGTACAACAATGTACTGCCGAAGTAATTATAAAGTTAATGTTAAATACATTGGAAAAGTTTGAACTTTCAACGTACCAACTGTTGATGTTTATGAGTGATAATGCCGCAAACATGCTTTCTGTAGGCCGGTCTCTTAAAAAACATTGTGCTAACTTGTTACATATTACGTGTAACATTCATGCTTTTAGTCATGTGGCAGATAGTATTAGAACATGTTATCCTGAGGTAGACGCTTTAATAGCGCATACAAAAGCAGTGTTTGTCAAATCCCCAAAACGTATTCGCAAATTTCACAGACTGTGCCCCCGTATGCCTGAGCCACCAGAACCTATTCTTACACATTGGGGAACATGGCTACATGCCGCGTTTTATTATTATAAATATTTTGAGAATATTAAGAACATGGTTTTACAATTCGATCCAAAGGAAGCTTCAAGATAGGTTAAAACGGATTTAAAAACTATTCAGAACAATTACTTCAGACTAGTGGAGGCAATAGAAAAGTTACAAAATCCTTCGGTGTCGTTAGTGGAATCTTTGCAAATAGTGCAACATGTTCACGCACAGATATGCGCGGTAGAAGACGCAAAAAATGTTTGTGTTCTGTGCATATATTTAACAGCCATTATTCACTTTGTGATTTCACGAAAGACTCTTAAGACGGTAAGTGTTAACTTTTATGCGCCCGCCACTGGCTGTTGGCGCAAATTAAGCAACTCTACTCAGGTCTGAAGGAGAAATCCGGGTCTCTCCTAATGATATAATATAGGAATTCCAGGGACTACGATAAGGTTTCATCAAACATGTGATTGATAGTTCCATTGTACGGCTAGAAGTAAATTACATCTTGAGGTACTATTTTTATACCTACTAAGATGAATATTACATTGGGCATTGAAAACAGAGACAGAGATAAAAGTGACCTTTCGTAATTAATTGAAAGAGTAATTTGATTTCAATTAATTTTGATATATAAGATACATTTTATTGGTTTTTATTGACAACGCAACTTTTTCACTTTATTAACATAAATTTTGTTACTTATTATTTTTTAAATAAATGGGCATAACGCCTGGCGATAACGAATATAACTTATCTTTTGCTGATCGGTTGTTGGGACAGAAAAGAACTGTCTTTTTTTTGCGAAACAGGAAGGGCAATGACATAAAATGTCGGTTGAAAATAGGGAGCCACGAATTTCCGAATTAATTCAATATTTTGTGTAGTGCAGAGTGTGTCAATACCTTAATGTTTCTAATAGGAACACATCAAGGATTATCCCTTTGCGTATACAGATTTTTAGGCCTAGACGCAGCGCATGCGTTGGGAAAGACCCATCATCAGTCATCATTGGAGGTACAGTTACAATTAAGAATTTGTAATAAATGGTAGTTTTTCTTTTTATATTTCAAGACCAATGCTTCGGTACCCAATATTCTGAACAGTTTAGTCGAGTTGGTTCAGATGCTTGAACCGTCACTAATACATATTGATGGTTTTTAATGATTTGTTACATTACCACAGTTGTCCAGGCTGACGATAACGATCCCTTTCATTTGTTGATATTTCCTTTAAGAAATTATTTTATTTTGGATAATTTTACCTAATTTTAATTCAAAAAAAGTTCTTTATTAGAATATGGTTAAAATCTTTTTTAAGGAAGGAATCTTTCTTAACGAATTAAAATTAAATCTATTTTGTAAATCATTTCGCATTTCAATTCAGTGGCGTGACAAACACAAAACCTTTCCGGGAAAAATTTGATATATCACTGTATATTTATTATACTGCATTAGATAAAATTAATATTGAAAAATACACAAGCCACGTTATCGCTGTTATCAAATCAGCATTAGCGATGATCAAAACAATGCCGGAAATTTGAAACCTATAATTACATTATTCTTGGCAATAATAAAAAATGTACACGGCAAATTTGTCGATATTGATTTAGTTAAATCACTGTAATCTACAATCGGCGGACTTTTATGAAAGGAAACAGATGTATTTCCTAACTGGGTACCTTGAATTCCAGATAACGTTACTATGGATTATCTAGGTGTATTATGAGAAAGACCGTAAGTCTGCAGAGTGCGTAACAAGGTGTTATCGATAGATAAGATAAAACCTGTTGGGTAAGTGTA
This sequence comes from Dynastes maya, assembly GCA_029619315.2. Taxonomy (NCBI): domain Eukaryota; kingdom Metazoa; phylum Arthropoda; class Insecta; order Coleoptera; family Scarabaeidae; genus Dynastes; species Dynastes maya. The sequence goes on from JAROYE020000023.1 coordinate 467,714, forward strand.
TTGATTTCTTCGAATCGTTTTAGCATCCACTTTTGCATTAACTGGATATTTGTGATTACCAACGCATTAACTTTATCTATCCTATTTTTATGTACATACGGTACTATGTGTCAGCATTGTTTTTCCATATGGGGTTTTAGGTTTGTTAAAAATTACGTTTTAAATGTTGTTGAATAGTTCGTTTCTTAAAAAAATAGCCTTTTATTTTGTAAATTAATTTTGGAAAACCCTGTATATTATTTTTGAATACCAGTGTATATCTTTCATTAATCAAACCGATTGAAGTTGTGTAACAATATGTCTTAACGAATGTTTTACTTGTACTCGTCACGTACAAGGCCACAATACGTCATAAGCAAAAAGTGCAACGTCACAGTCAAGAATTGTATATAAACTCTCCAGATTTACATTTCGATAGACTCTTGCGTGGCAAGTCGGCGATTACGCTGACCACAATAGGCTAAGCAATAGTTTCACCTCTACGTGGTAAGTCGGCGTACACGAAGACTACAACAGGCTGAGTAGAGTCCGGGAAATACTCCTCGGGTAGTCGGATTTTCGTCGGCAACCTTGGAATATTTTCTAAGTCCGAGAAGTATCCCGGAGGTAGTCAGCTTCGGCCGGCAACTCTTGAATATGTTTGCAATCACCCCGTGGCAACAGCCATCAGCTGTTTGTTAGATTCGGCCGCGTGAAAGACCGCCGTTTGAATCGGTCAAGTCCGTAATTAAGTTTATGCTAAAACCCGTTGCAAATACTTTATTTATTTTGACTTAGAGAATCTAAGACCGTAAATGAACTTTTGCCAATACCCGTAACGAACATTTGACTATTTGAGATAATAAGTTACCTAAGGAGACATATATCGTTTCACTACTTGATATCTTATTTTGAGAAAACATTCTTTTCTGTTAAACATTGTAAATAGCCAAGGCCGAACTAGAATTTTATGTTATTTTGATTTTGTTGGCGACATTTATAAGTCGGAAGTGTCAACTAACTTGTTGAGCCCGCAAGTACATTCACCCATAAGCGTTTGGCGTTTTACAAGAAGCGTTTTATTTTCATTCTCGTTCATAAGCATAAAATAAGATGGATTAATAGAGAGATATTTTAAAGAGAATTATTTATTCACAATTTGGTGAATTTTGAAGTTGCCGAAATAGTCCACAGGGAGCACGAACGTCGCACTCTTTAATGTAATCTCGCTGCTTCGTAATAACTGCTTCCAAACGTTTCGAAAGGCTCACTATTCCTATCAATTTACTGTTTATGTTCATCTGCCAGAAACGTTATATATAAAAAAAGATACAGTGTAACCAAAATTCTGCTTGAAGACCAGCTGTTAATTTAAGCAATTTACAGTAAAATTGTTAGGTTTGGCATCTATCTACATCGCAAAAATCCGGTAGTAATTACTTAGATTAAGTACTCTACGAAATTACATTTGTTTTAGCACAAAAGCCAGCTTGACGAATGGAATCTCTTTCTGTCCTGGACATCCTTTTCGATGCTCGCTTAAGCGAAAAGCGGCGGATGTTTATTTTCCTGTCATTGACATGAAAAAGAAAAGAAATACGACGAACTTTTGTTGGCCAAACAAGCCTCGCCGCTCACGGATAGCGTCGGATTAAGCGCGAATGAAAGGAACGAGAGGAAAGAAGATAGAATTGGCACCCATACAATCGTGCGACTAAAAACTGCAGTTTTCCGAACGGTTCAATTAGTTTAAGTGGACGTCGGCCGTTGCTACCGTCGTTATCCAAAGCCGTCGTCGTCAGCTTGGACGTAAGCCAACGCTTTAACGCCCTCTGACGAGAGAAAACGAATGTGACGGAAAAGGGGGCAACGCTTTCGCACATACATACATTATCGCTCATAGGAATTTGGCCAAGCAGAAAACGTTCGGAAATTTAAACAGTATAGATTGATTTAAATTAGGAACATAAATTTATTGTCGTAGAGAATAGAAACTACCAGCATGTAGTAACTTGGAATACTGTTTCATTCCTTTTGGACTGCACTTCATAGATGTTCCTTATAGAAGTAAGACCGTTTATCCGCAATATCCTATCAAGTTCATCCAACAATAACTTAACAGGATTGAGGTTGCGATTCTGCGGTGGCCATCTCATAATTGCCAGAATATTGGCTGCTTATCGAAATACTATTTACAAGTTTGGGAGATACGTTTTGTATTAAAATTGTGTTCGGGCCAATAAGTCGCAAACCAGAACGAATGGCACAACTTTCGAGAATTTCACGATACTACACTTTCCACATTTTTCCTTTGATTTAATGTAGACCCCTGCGCCAGAATGCGAAAAGCAACCCCATGGGTGGGTGGTAATAAAGCTGACCAATACATAAACTATCCTGTTATCAAAAAGCGCGCTTTTACACTTTCTAGACCAATATGGAATTCGTTTGTTTATACAAAGCAAGGAAGTTCAAAAACTCATTTGTAATTTAGATTAGATCTCATGCAACAAATTGTTGAAAAATACGGAATAATATAACAACAATCAGAATCAGGGTGTCCATTATCAACATCGTCACCATTACGTTTGATTGGTAGACATTTTGTAGAATCTATACCACCTACGACAAATAAAGACAAGCCTACCCTACGGTGCGAAGTATGTTGCTGACCGAAGGATGAAAACGGTAAAAGATTGTGTATTAAATGTTTCAAAGTACACCCCAGGTAACAAAAAATGTCTTGAATAAATTCAAAGTTAAGATGGTTTTAATATTACTTGGTTAATATTTTCTAATAAAATGTAAAAACTGTAGTTCACTGTGTCCACTCGTTCAACGTCAAAATCCCTCTGGTGGCTATGAGATCTTTCTCAGTAGCTCTAACTTCTTTTATGACCTCCTATCTCTGGAACGGGGATGCTAGGAGATTATTTTAAGTCCAGCCAATGACGATCATGCTTCTGTTCATTTTCTTCACATCTTAAATCTTCAATTTTAATGGAATATTTTCCCACAACAGCACAAATTCAGTTGTATCTTCAGCATAATTTCGAAAATTAAATATCGTTCGTCAAGTAATCGTCTCGTTTGTCAGTAAATGTTAATATTGTACAGTTTTTGGCGGTGTTAAATGACATAGAATAGCATAGATTCAATCTTTCAGTTGCGTCCCTGCATGGCACGCATTATGCTATTTTTAAAAGTAAGAATATTCGATTGAAATTTATTATGAAATTATATTTCTTCTTCGCTTCTTCCTTTTGCCCTGTTAGGGCATCGGATAAATTATATTTCGAAAAGCATATTTATTCAAATTAACCATGATTAAACAATCGTTATCGCGAATGAAATAAAGGAGTGAAGGGACGCTAATCAATTTTTCACTTTTAGTAAAAATATTCATCCAGGTAACGTGTTTGCGTGTGTGTGGAAGTAAAAGTCAAGTTTGGTGGTTTAGGAATACGCAGGCTCCTAATACGTAACATATAAAGATAAAGTTTATATTGGAACGTCACAATTCCAGGTTAATTTTCTCTTCAAGTTTTAATATTCGTAAAATTTCATCAGTTGGTATCTAGTTTAATTTAAATCGCCGAAAGAGTGTCCAGGAGCACTCCCGGACCTACAAACCGAACAATTAATTAATTAATTTCGAAAAAGTATTTTTTTAATTTTCGCCTCGTTTAAAACATTACATTACATTAGATTCATATCTGTTGAGTTCACCAAATTTTTTCAACAGAAGGATTTTTTTCTTGAATAAACTTCTGTGAACAGTAGTGTACATGCAACAACGCCCAAGGTCGTTAATCGACCTGTCATCAAGCTAATTAGTTCCCACATATAAGAGACACGCTCTTGCGTTGATGTGTGCGTTCGCCAATGTGTAATAAAAGCGCGTATTTTACGTATTTCGTGGTTTCAAAACGAGAGCGAATGGTACCGCCTTCTTTTGTTGATGTTGCACAATACATATAGACCGAACATGTACATAATAATAACATAATAGACCCGCGGTCTTCTCTCCGGGGAATGGACTGTGTGGCGTAAATTATGGAGTGGAGTTTGGCGTGCTGGTATAGTATTTTCGCTCCGATATCACGCACGGCCTTGTGATTAATGGGTTTCGTACGTTTTCCGACGTGAACCGACATTATTTCTGTAGAATAATCAAAAAATTATATCACTCGCTTTGTTAGTACTACTGTTTTCTCATTAGGTTTTTGACATTTACAAGGAAACAGAACCGTATCTTTTGTGTTTGGACAATATATGTGATATAAGTCGAATCTTTCGAATAAAACATTTTCCTTTCTTATATTGGTGTTACATCAAGATTATTTAAATTTACTAATACTTTTGAGTATATTGGTAATTCCTTGGTAAATCTACAAAAAGAATAACCAAAGTTAATGCTAATATAGCTCATGGTATTGGTGGAATCACTCCCATCAAAAACAATGTGAGAAGAGAAAAGCGCTAGCCAACGGGCATGTTTCTCAACGTCGCTTTGAGCCCAATCCTTTCTCACCGTTGGTATTCACCTCTCGCGTTTATGGCACTAATCTCCACAAACAGCACTAAAATATATTTCGTGGCGCCACCTAGTGCCAAGAGATATATTTATGCCGTCTAGAACGAAGCGACAGAAACCGGAGTGCATATGCTCACCACCTCTCTAGCAGCTCATGGGCTGCTTAACGCAAGATGGCGTTGCGCCTGAGCGCTACGGTATCTAGACTCATGATAATACATGTCTGGGCATGACCGGGCAAACAGCGGTAACAGTTTGTGTATATGTAGGCTATCGTAACTTATTTCGTAGTTGTACGCTTATGTTTGCTTTAAAAATGTCGCAGTTAGGTACGTCGCGAAAACGACCAATGGCAGACACAGTTAAAAACTTTATAGTGGACATGCCGGACTTAATTTTTGATGGCGCTAAAACTCAATGTCTAGTTTGTAAAATCCCTTTAATGTGTTGGTCCAAAAGCCATTGTCAACGTCACATCGAAAGCAAATAGCATTCTTCTGCAAAAAGTGGCATACGAGACCAAGAAAAATTTACATCTGATTTATGTGTTACTCTTATTTTATGTAATCTATCGTTTCGCTTACTAGACAAAGAAGCATTTGTCTCCTTCTGGAATAAATATGCGGACTGTAAATTACCTAGTCGGACATCGATACGAAATGTAGTGCTATTTGCTCGTGAACATATAGAAAAAAGAATGAAAACGGAATTGAAAGATAAAAAACTGTGGTTGTGTGTGGACGAAACAACAGATCGTCAAAAACATTCTGTGGTTTATATAATGGTACGTACAATGGAACCACATCGACCGCCATCCTCCTTCTTACTTGCTTCCAAAAGAGTTATAAATTGTACTGCCGATGAGATTTTAAAGGTGGTGTTGAACTCATTGAACAAATTTGAAGTTTCAACTAAGCAACTTTTAATGTTTATGAGTGATGGTGCCGCAAACATGCGTTCTTTGGGCCGACCTCTTAAAGAACAGTGGTAACTTCTTACATGTAACGTGTAAAATCCATACTCTAAATCTTGCGGCACAGACGATTCCTACATGTTTTCCACTAGTAAATACATTGATTGCTAGTACAAAGGCAGTGTTTCTAAAATCCCCGAAACGTACCCGACTATTTCATAAACTGTGTCCTGATTTACCTGAACCACCACAGCCGATTGTTACACGTTGGGGAACATGGTTGCAGGCTACGTTTTACTACAACAAATATTTTGATCAAGTAAAGAAGGTAGTTTTAAAATTCAATCCGACAGAAGCTGCAGCAATCAAGAAAAGCCAGGAAATATTTCAAGATAGTCAGGTTAAAAGAGATTTACAAACTATTCACAACAATTACTTCGGACAAGTGGGGGGGAAAAGAAAAATTACAAAATGTTTCGATGTCGCTAGTGGATTCTGTTCAAATTGTGAATGATGTTCACGCACAGTTATGCGCTGTAGAAGGTGAAACAAATTGGTGTGTAATACGAAAATTTGAAAGTGTTTTAGAGAAAGACTCCGATTTTCTTATATTAAGACAAATTTATGAAGGTGCGTGTGAAGATGCATTAAGTTGTTTCAAAGATTATTTTAAATATGCAAATATAACATCGCTAGATGTCGAACGGTCGTTTTCGGCATTAAAAAATATTTATTCCGCACGTCGTACTCACTTGACTGAAACAGCTGTGGAAACATATCTGATGATTCAAATATTTAACAGATGTTACCCAGTTTGTGATTTCACGGAAGACTTTTAAAACGGTAAGTGTTTCAGCACGTTTTATAATTTATTTCTTACCTTCTATTTTATGTGTAAACTTTTATGCGCTCGCCACGCCTTTGGCTGTTACCGCATGTTTGCTAGACGTATTGAAAATACACATGAAGAAAGACACTTTCAGTTTTGAACTATTGTGAATCCTAAAGGAGCCACAACCGTTTATTCCCAATAATGAGTGACTACCACGTCTACGTTGTGTTTACGACATCGGCTCCTGTCGGGTGTGATCGACCAAAAATCGCTTCGCAATCGACCGGTAGATCGCGATGCATTTGTTGGCCATTCCTGGTCTATAGTACTATGAGTTGCCTGGATGTAATTCCTTTCGATTTGGCATATTTAAAACTTTTGATTGTAACTGCGTCCGTTCACGCACGTCATTCAAATTTCGGAAACCTTTTAGTGCCAGCTTGTATAACGCATCATCTGCGCGGCCTTCTTAGCATTGAAGAGTGAGTAAGATCTTCGTCTTATTCAAACTATTAATACTAGCCAACTAAGAAATCATAATTGCTTATGATTATGTTACAAATGGTTGTAAAAACCGTATTCATCTTTCAATGCATATTCGTATTAGATTTAATTAATACATCGCTGGCGTTTGAATAAAACTAGGTAAGCGTTTTATTATTGAGCGGAAATGGGCTCTCCTAGCGTAAAGTTATCTGAAATTTCCATAATTTTATTAATGAGAATTATAAGTGGCCAATTATAATTAAACTACTTGCTGACTAGCATTAATTATTTTTTAGATTCTACTGATTATATTATGTGTGCGCATATACATACATGGCATGCATTAAAGTCCAGATGTAATTAAAGCAGTTGCAAGTATTTCTGTATATTAATTTATATAAGTGTCAACGTTCGATTTACATAACGAAGAATGATGGAATGTTAGAAACATTTTACGGAGTTTTCGTTAATATTTTCTTATTCTGTTAGTATTGTTATAATTTATAACACTTATTTATACTTAATAGTTGATGTTGGTTATAATCACTAGAGTTGGCACATTCGGGCGGCGCGCCAGGATTGTATGTACGCACACACAAACAGAGAGTCGACTGCGAACCGAATATTAACATCGACCGCCGATCGGAAATGCATGATGGATATACAGTACCGTTCATGGAAGTTCGGGCAAGCTGACAAATTATATTAACTGTTTAGGAAAAAATTTTAAAATTATATAATATACATTTCTGTGAGGAATTATTAAAACTAACCTTTTCTGGAAGCATTTTACCAATTTCCAGGTAGCATTTGTCTATTATAAGACCGTTATCATAAAATATATAATTACGTTGGAAATTCCCAATAATTACAGTGACAATAAAGCTTTATAATAATCCCAGGAGGGTTAGCTGATTCACTCCTGTTACCTGGAAATATTCGTATACCCTTTATAAAGTATTATAACATTTGTAAACGCAGTAGTTCTGAAGAGATTGTAATTGTGAAAGTATCTGTGGTTGTGCAAGTGAAAAATAAAATAATTTCGGTTTGACTGCTTAAAATGCCCCGTGGAAAGCCTCTAGCTGTTTCAAAACGATCTGCTATTATTACCTTGCATCAGGAAGGGTACGCAGAAAGACGGATTGCGGATAAATTAAAAATAAAAAAATCTACAGTACATGATACTATAGTTCGATTTAAGAAAACCGGTGACGTGCAAGATCGTAATCGGCCAGGACCGTCAAGAAAAACGACTCCTGCGGAAAATTTACGAATAAAAATAATTAGTAAGCGCAATAGAAGACTAACAGCATCAGAAATTGCTGCAGAATTCAGTAATGAGCGAGATTCCAAAGTTTCTGTGGGTACTGTGAAACGTCGGCTGAAAGAGGCTGGGTTGCATGGGCGAGTGGCTTGTCGACCGTGCAGTGGTACAGGTCGCGTTGTTGGATGGCGAGTTCCGGCGCTGTCCGAAGGTGCTGTCAGACATCGTTCGGGAAAATTCAAGTTTGAATGCAAAATGCAGTGGCGGAGCTCGACTTATTTTTTAAATTATTTTAGCATAATAAAAAACGACTATAATAATAAATAAAGTCTTGTATTTCCACTGCGCATTTGAAGCGTTCGCCATCCTATAACGCACAAACTGTATCTCGGTTTACGATAGTATCTAGTTACGGAATTTTCGGGTTACGAAAGAAAATTTGAATGAATTACCAAAACCGAAAGATGTTGCCAAATACGAAAGCGGGTTACAACTTTTATGGATCTGGCAGAATTTCCGCGCGGCTCGTGTACATACTAGAAAGAGGTACTATATGCAACGTAATGCGATCTTTGTGTGGTTTGCCTCCCACTATCCCACCGCTTCTCATCTGTCTTGAATTCATAGTTAATATTATTCGTACTTTATTGGAAAATCCTTTTGTCTTTCTTTAAAATCTTCAAAGAACAAAATCGAACGTTCTGTAATTACTATCTCAACTTCTGAACCCTCTGAAACCGACATTTTCAATCTTGTTAGCCAACAAAAGAATAGTGTACTAACAAAGCAAGGTGGCGAAGGTGGTGGTGATCGACACGTTAGAAAAAATTCGACTCTAAACTAATCAACTGTTAATGTTTATGAACGATGATGTCGCAACAATGCGTTCTGTGCGAGGTTTCTACACAGAGGTAGCAAATACGGAAAAGGTGTTTCTGAAATCTCTCAAACGTATTGGAGAATTTCGGTGTCTTGGCATTCCCGAACCACCACAGCCGATTCTAACACGTTGGGAAACATGATTGAAGGCAGCATTTTACTATTTTCAATATTTCCAACAATGAAAATGATATTGTGCATCAATTTTGTGATCCGTTCACTAATTCCAAAGAACGATCTTTCTCAAAATATAAGAACATTATTAATCGAGAGAAACGTGGAAACATATTTGATGCTGCAAACTTTTCACGGACCTTATCCAGTTTGTGGTACACTGACAGTATTATACAGGGTGGGGCAGTCAAACCCCCTTTTTTTTCAGATATTTCGAAAAGGAAGTAGGGAATGTGGGAAGAGGTGGGGGTTTGACCTTCGCGTTTTAGGCAGTGGGAAGTTTAGTAGTCATGCAGCGTTGGACTGGAGAACAACGCGGTTTCGCCGTTAAGGCGTTTTACCTGAATGGTGAAAGGTACGTAGGTGCGCAACGAGCGTTCCGCCGATATTTTAATCTCTTGTCTCGAGCTCCTGTACCGAACAGAAAAACCATTAAGAATTGGATTGAAAACTTGGAAACAACAGGTCAGACAACGAAGAAAAGAGGAGGTTCTATAAGGACTATTCGCACTCCTGAGAATGTGGAAAGTGTGCGAGTTGTGATCGCAAGAAGCCCTCGAACATCTGCTCGACGCCACAGCATTGCTCTAGGACTTTCAAACCGAACAGTAAGAAGAATTTTGCATGATGACCTACACATACATCCATACAAAATTCAAACAGTCCAAGCTTTGAATCGTCGTGATCATGCGGCTCGAGTTCATTTTTGCGAGGAAATGTTAAACATGTTAGAAGATCACCCACAACTCATTCATAAGGTATGGATGAGCGATGAAGCTCATTTTCATATTAGAGGGTACGTCAACACGCAGAATTTTCGCTATTGGGCTCCAGAAAACCCTAAAGAACTTCATGAACAGCCACTTCACTCCGCTAAAGTAACCGTGCGGTGTGCAGTCTCGTCAATGGAAATTATCGGCCCATATTTTTTTGAAGACGATCTTGGCAACGCTGTAACGGTAACATCGCCGCGGTATCTTAACATACTGGAAACTTTTTTCATTCCACAACTTCGACGATTTCGGGCTAATCGCAACACTTTCTTCCAGCAAGATGGTGCGACTGGCCAAACGGCAGCAATTTCTATGAATTTTCTGAGAGCCCGTTTCCCGAATCGGCTTATTAGCAGAAATTGGGATGTTCTTTGGCCTCCGCGGTCGCCGGACCTCAGTTCCTATGACTACTTTCTGTGGGACTATTTAAAATCGAAGGTTTTCGCTACTCCCCCACCATCTCTAGAACAGTTGAAAGTGCGGATTAAAGAAGAAGTTCGTGCCATCGGCCCACAGATACTGCAACGAGTTAGTGAAAATTTCTGTACAAGACTTAGAACATGCCTGGAAAACAACGGTCGTCATTTATCAGGCACGATTTTCAAAAATTGAACTTTTCGTTGCTTATAAATAAATTTCCACCCATGTACTTAAGATTTCTTACAATAAATTGAATTTTCTTTCTGTTTAACTTTTTTTCGAGCTATATGAAAAAAGGGGCTTTGACTGCCCCACCCTGTATTATGTCTCCCCCTTGCGATGATGTATACTTTCTACCGGACGGTACAAACCGTGTACTTCGATAATTTTCGAATTCGCAGGTATGATTTACATTTTGGAAATAAATAATGATAATGTCCTTCCCTGCTCTTTTTCTACCTGGAATCCGAGCTGAGCCGAAGTACTTGGCTTAGCGTGCGGAAGATAGTATCGATATTTAGTCGTTGCAAGGGAGAGACATAATATGATACTGCCACTTTACGTGTTTTACAATGTTTTTAAATAGTAATCCAATCTCTGATTGGCGGTCGATGTTAATATTCGCTTCGCTCAGTTGACTATCTGTTTGTGCCGCCGCCCGACAGTCGCACCTCTACAAATAAGTTGCCAGAGTCAACTACACTGAGTGTATGGGTTTTCAAGAAGCTAATAGATAGTACGATTAGCGAAATGTCAAGAGTAAACTCAACGACATGGTAACACCTAAAGATTATTCTACAAACTATATTGTTGTTTAAATTTCTAGAAGAATAATGTGATATACATCTGTATACTCCTATGTTAAAAGCCAACTACAATTTTTCAGAAAAAAGGTGCTTTTCGTTGGAACAAACAAAAACTCTTTTTTCAGTAGTTTTAGCGTGGGCGTTTGAAGTTTTTTCCTTTTTCGCACGGTTATGTCGACAATATGCAAAACGGTGTGGTGTGATTCGGAACGTAAAAATTCGAAGAACGAAAGAATATCACGGTAATTCAATGGTAAATGCATGCAAACATTGTACAGGCAAATCTAGTAGGCATTAAGCACAATGATTGCGACAGTCGAGAGAACATAAACAACGATGCGGTACACAATATGTGGAAGCGTATACATACGCCGATTTATATTGTCTCTTTTATGTTGCGGACCGTTCTGTTCCTGCATTGTCTATCGCCGCCGGCAAAGTTGCGTATTATAGAAAGCATTCGCTGATGGAAATATTCAACAATGTAAAAGCGGCATTCCCTAAATCTATTATACGGCTTCTGTTCGGTGAATATTAATATGTTACGCGTAGATCGGAGACTGGATTTGGATGAGACCTGATCAAATACGCACACATAACAATGCCGCGCAACTGTTGCTTGAAAAGAAATCTCAAATAATTGCTTTACATTCGTCAGTTATTGTATTGCCTTCATTTAAGAATTTAAATATTTAATTTTGTCTTTATATAGTTTTTCTCGTGACATAAAATGTCATATACACTACCGTTTATGGAAGTTCGGGCAAGCAAAAAAATGTACGGAAGTCAAAGAAAATAAGAGAAATATTAAATGGCCATGTATTTAATATTTATGTTACGACATAACGAACTGTATTTTTTCTGGTTTTACAATTTTTATTGATAACTATGAGTACGTGATTTTACAAAACACATTGAGGTTATGCTGTCTATGTTACACTTGTTGTACTGCTTGCACCCTCGTGGGCAACTTGCGAGTTACCTTGTACATTTCTCACGTGACAAATATAGCCAACTTAGAATAAAAAAAATAACTAAACGAATAACTTGACGTAAATAACTGACATAAATAACTTAACATAATAAATTTAACATAACTCCCCCCTTTGAACTATTGTTAAAGAGTTCAATATCAAATTAAATAATAATGTATGTACATACGGTATTTGTTACATAAATAATCTTAGGTAAGTATTGCACAATTGTGTTACACAAATGTTCACTGGTTAACTTCGACTTCGTTTTCAGGGACCGGAAGAGGACATATCTTGGTGATTGGACGCTTTAGGACTCCCTTTGCAGTCTTCACGCTGACAACTCTGACGATGTCATCAGGACCAGGATGAACATCCACAATTCGTCCTGTGAGCCAAGCACATGGAGGTAAGTTGTCATTTTTAATTATAACTGGAGTATCCAATTTCAGATTTGGAGATTCTTCTTTCCATTTTCTTCTTTGTTGCAGACATGACAGATATTCGTTTGACCAACGTCTCCAGAAATGTTGATTCAACTGTTGCAGTAGCTGGAACCGCGTCAATCTATTCATCTGGATATCCTTGAGACTTGGATCTGGTATGGTAATCAACGGCTTGCCGATTAAGAAATGAGATGGTGTCAATGGTTGAAGATCATTCGGATCAGAGGATAATGGATGGAGCGGTCGTGAATTTAGTATTGCTTCTATTTGCACAAGAACAGTTAGAAATTCTTCATAAGTTAATGTTATATTACCTAGAACCCTTTGTAAGTAATATTTTACTCTTTTTACACCAGATTCCCACAAACCTCCAAAGTGTGGTGCGTTTGGTGGTATAAAATGCCATGAGATATTTTCATGGGCACATATAGTTGTAATATCATCGTTTGAATTTAAAATAAAGTTATATAATTCCCTTAATTGTTTTGAGCTCCAATGAAATTAGTCCCATTGTCAGAGTAAATGTGTGCGGGTTTTCCTCTTCTTGAGGCAAAACGTCGCAAAGAAGCAATAAATGATTCTGTGGTTAAGTCACTAACCAGTTCAAGATGCATAGCCTTGCTTGAAAAACAGATAAATAAGCATATATAGCATTTTATTAATTTACAACCACGACCCTTGCGATCTTTCAAATTGAAAGGACCTGCGTAATCAACGCCAGTAACATAGAATGGATTCATTGCTGTAACTCTTTGTTTTGGTAGATCTGCCATAATAGAAGTGATTGATTTAGGTTTGAATTTGAAACATTTTACACAATTTCTAGTAATACCTTTTGCAGCATTCATTCCTGAAGTAGGCCAATAATTTTGGCGTATGTTGGCCAGCAATAACTGAGGACCACAATGTAATAATCGTTTGTGTTCATGAGTGAGAATCAATTTGGTCAATTTATGTTTACCACTTAGGAGCAAAGGATGTTTTGAAGTATAATCTAATTCTGAATGTTTTAGTCTACCTCCTACTCTTAATAAGTCATCAGAATCAAAAAAGGGAGTTAGTGCCTTTAGTTTGTGTCTTGAGTTTAACCCTTTTGATTTTAACAAATTGATTTCTTCGGCAAAACTTTCAAATTGAGCAATTTTAACAAGTTTTTTCATACTATTTTCTAATTCGCTAACCGTCAAAGGGCCACATAGTCGTTGGTGTGAATTTTTCGAATTTGCTATAAATCTCAAGCAGTATGCGACTACCCTTTGTAGTTTTTTCAAATTAGAAAATTTCTCAAATAAAGATAAGTCGTTAATTGTAGTGAAAACTTGTCTTTGTCGTTTTAATTCTGGTATTTCTGCAGTACCATTCGAAGAAGAAAATTTTGGCCAATATTCTTTTGAAAGTGATAACCAGGATGGACCATGCCACCATAATTTGGATTTTATTAGCACATCAGGATATACCCCACGTGATGCTAGATCAGCAGGATTTTCTTTTGTGTTTACATAGTTCCAATTGCTTATATTGGTGATTGTTTGGATTTCAGAGACACGATTCCCAGCAAAGGTATGTAGTAGATGTGGTTGTGTTTGAAGCCAGCATAACACTATTTGTGAGTCACACCAGAGAAAAATGTTACACTTACAAGTTAGTGCTTTTTGAACTTTATTTACGAGACGTGATAACATAAGTGCACTGCATAATTCTAGTCTTGGGATTGTTACGGATTTTAGTGGAGCTACTTTTGTTTTGGCACACAAAAGATTTACCTTAATTTTTTGGTTGTTATTAAGGCTTCGCAGATAAATGCACACCCCGTAGCCGTTCTGTGATGCGTCGCAGAATCCATGCATCTCAATTGAATGTGGGTAATGGCATAAGGCATGTCTTTCTATTTGTAATTCATTTAACAATACTAGTTTTTCACGGAATGTTTTCCAGTTGCCTTCTAGGTTATTAGGGATATGATCATCCCACTCTAATTTTAAAGTCCATAGTTTCTGTATGATAATTTTTGCTAAAATAATACAAGGTCCTAAAAGACCAAGCGGGTCATAAATTTTTGCAATATCTGACAGTATTGTTCTTTTTGAAATTACAGATTTTTTAGAAACAAGTTTTATTTGATATGTTAATTTATCTATGTGACTTGCCCATTGAATGCCTAGCAATTTTGTCTGATCTTTATCACCTAATTGTAAAATACTCATTGATTCTGTATCATCTTGTAACTGATTTAGCAATTTGATACTGTTTGAATTCCATTTACGTAATGGAAAACAAGCACCTTGAAGTAAATTTGAAATTTCTTGACATGTAGAAATTGCTTCGGTTTCTGTTTCAAAGCCCGTTATCAGATCATCAACATAAAAGTCGCGATCTATAATAACCGAGGAAACTGGATAGTCTTGTTTAATATCATCAGCTAACTTTTTTAAACACCGGATAGCTAAATATGGTGCGGCTTTGGTACCATACGTTACTGTATTTAATTGATAAACAGATATGTCGCTGTCTGGACACTCTCTCCAAACGATATTCTGAAGATGTCTATCGTCAGGATGTACCTGTATCTGCCTATACATCTTTGCTATGTCAGCTGTTACAACAAATGATTGTTGTCTGAATCTTAAAAGAATTTCAAAAATGTCATTTTGTATAGCCGGTCCAGAGTGTTGTATATCATTAAAAGACCACCCTGTAGTTGTTGTTGCTGAACCATCAAAAACTACCCGTAGCTTTGTAGTTAAACTGTCATTTCTTACAACTCCATGATGAGGAAGAAAATATGACAATTTTTGTTCATCAATTTTAGACAGATAAGACATGTGTTTTAGGTTAATGTATTCATTTACAAAATCTACATATTGATTTTTGTATGACTGATTTGAATTAAATTTTTGCTCTAACTGTAAAAAACGTTTAATTGCAGTTGTCTTAGATTCTCCTAATTCACTTGGAGAATATCTTAATGGAATTCGTACGACAAACCGACCTTCATCATTTCTGCACACATGTTCTAAAAAATGTTTTTCACACTGCATACCATCAGTTGAAAGAGCTTTAGTGTCATTTAATTCTTCTAATTCCCAAAATTTCCTTAAATCAGTTTCTAGTCTTGATGTTTTTGAAAAATTGCAATATGTTTTAAACATTGGTGTGTTAATTTGTCCAGCAATTACCCAGCCTAATTTCGTGTTATGCAAAATCGGCAAATTTCTACCTAAATGAATTTGCTGATTTTTTAATAGTGTCCAGAATATTCCTGCACCTAGTAGTAGTTCAATTTTGTTTGTAATATTAAATTCTGGGTCAGCTAGTTGTATATTATCTGGTATATTTAAGGAATTTATATTGAAACTAGTTGTTGGTAAGTTATCTGTTATTTTTGGAATGATAAAACAAGGAATAATCATTGAAAAATTAGTACACTTAGATGTTACTTTTAAGTCACATTTATAATTTATTGTAGATGAAATTTTGTTAATTCCTACAACAGATATATTTGTTGGTAGTTTTGAAATATTCAATTTTTTGAAAAACTCGATAGAAATGAAATTTGACTGAGAGCCACTGTCTAACAGAACTCTGCAATCATGCAAAACTTCTTGTGAATCGCTTATAGAAACAAGTGCTGTTGATAATATGATTTGACTGTTATCATAGTTATGAGATACCATAGAAACTTGAGATTCTTGTTCTTCTGACTTGTCTATATGAATTAGTGAATTGTGTTTGCCCTTGCACGTTTTACACGATCCTGAACGACATTCGTTCTTCTTGTGACCTGAACGTAAACAATTTTCACACAAACGTAATTCTTTTATTTTTTGAATTCTAGATAGAACTGGTAATTTCAAAAAATCGTTGCAAGAATAGATTAGGTGTGATTCCTTGCAAAAATTACATTTGCGATTTTGTACTGATAATGAAACTTGCCTGATGTTCTTGTGATCCTTATTATCTCTAGTATTTTTAATATTGTGATTAATTTCTAAAATTTCCAATAAGTCAGCTCTTGACCTAAGAAAAGCAAACATGTCATCTAATGTAGGGAATTCATTTGTAGGTCTGTATTTTTCCCATTCTTGAGCAGTGATTTTGTCTAACTTGGTGGTTATGATAAAGATAATTAAGGTATCCCAATGATTGGTGGGCTGTTTTAAGGTACATAATGCTCGTAAATGTTTAGAAATTGTGTCTAATAGATTTCTCAAGGCCATAGATGAGTCCTTGGTTATAGTATCTATTTGAAATATTGATTTAATATGATTATGTACTAGTAGACGTGAATTATTGTAGCGATTACATAAGAGCTCCCAAGCTGTCAAGTAATTGCTTGCTGAAAATTCCAATGATTGGATAACCTGCATTGGTTCACCTTCAAGTGATGCACGTAGGTAGTGAAATTTTTGTATATAATTTACAGAACTGTTTAAATGAATTAATGATTCAAAAGTATCTTTGAACTCCAACCAACTGTTGTAGTTACCCTTGAATTTCGGCAAATGAATTATGGGAAGCTTTATATTTTGAGGACTTTCCTTAATTGAATTATCTGAATGAGTATTGCTGCTGTGTTTTTGCAATATAAATTTTGCCGATGCTAATGTTTGAGAAAGAGTCTCTGTGAAATTATCTCTTTCTGTATATTGTTCGTTAAGCTTGTCTTCATCGCAAATGTATTCGATGTTTATTTGAACATCTTCAAACTCTTGTTGTAATTGTTCGATCCTATCTGTCCTTATTTGAAGATCTATAAGGGCTTTTTGATCGATATCCTGTTTGTTTTCATATGCATCTTGAATGGTTTTCAGGAATGCTACATAATTTGTGAGCTTATGTTTAATTGCGCCCCGTTTGCGGGTAAATTGTGTTAGCTCTGCCATTGTTATAGACAGTGTGTGTTTTTTAAATTGAATAGTTGCGATTGATATTATATATATATATATATATATATATATATATATATATAAATTGAATGTTTGTGGAAATTGTAGTTAAAAATTGTAGAGTTGAGTTGAATAGAAGAAATTATCATATATGGATATGTATTGTGATTGTTGCAATTCAATTGTTAATTGTACATCAAAAAATTGCAATAATTGTGCAAATAGAATGCAATAGGTTGAGAAAAGGAACTTACTTGAATGGATTGAATCGTAATTTTCGGCTCCGTTTCCGTCTATGCTGTGTTTACCGCAATTGTGACATGTGCTTTGTTTATTCTTTAGTTATTTGCGGCATCCGTATACCAATTCTCTTCTATCCGTTGAATTCGTTTCGAAGGACCATATGTTTCGACATAACGAACTGTATTTTTTCTGGTTTTACAATTTTTATTGATAACTATGAGTACGTGATTTTACAAAACACATTGAGGTTATGCTGTCTATGTTACACTTGTTGTACTGCTTGCACCCTCGTGGGCAACTTGCGAGTTACCTTGTACATTTCTCACGTGACAAATATAGCCAACTTAGAATAAAAAAAATAACTAAACGAATAACTTGACGTAAATAACTGACATAAATAACTTAACATAATAAATTTAACAATTTACTTACATGATTTTACATATTTTCAAACACAAATTTATTAAAAAGAAAAAGTTAATGTAATACAAATAATTTAAATCCGATTTTCATCGAAAAATCTACTTTTTGCCTTTAGGACTGCTGCCACTATTCTCGGCATCCGATTCACTAATTCTGCTCATGTTTCATTGGGCAAGCTTGTCCATACCTACTCGAGAATGGCCCACAAATGTTCCTTCGATTTTGGACACTTTTTCCTAACACATCGGTCTAATTCTTCCCATAACAACTCTATCGGGTTCAGACCGGAGGACTGTGGCGGCCATTCCATAATTTTTGGCGTTCTTTCATTTTCTTCTTGCTGCAGATAATCTGTGCACAATTTAGATTTATGTTTGGGGCGATTGTCCTGCATAAATTCAAATCCACGACCAATTAATCGGACTCCTGACGGTATGGCATTTTCCTCCAGGATTTTCCGATATTCTTCTTTTTTCATTATGCCCTCAATTTTGAGCAAGTCCCCTGTTCCGATTAAGGAGAAACAACCCCAAACCATTACAGATCCGCCTCCATGCTTCACCGTAGGAACTATACACTCGCGTAACATTCTTTCCTCTCTTGATCTGCGTACGAAAACTCTCCGTCTATTTCCAAAAACCTCAAACTTGGATTCGTTAGTCCACAAAACGTTTTTAAAATCGTCCACTGTCCAATCTCTATGAGCCTGTGCCCATTTCAGTCGTTTCAGCCTATTTCCTCTTCGGAGTAACGGTTTTCGACAAGCCACTCGCCCATGCAACCTAGCCTCTTTCAGCCAACGTTTCACAGTACTCACAGAAACTTTGGAACCTCGCTCATTATTGAATTCTGCAGCAATTTTTGATGCTGTTAGTCTTCTATTGCGCTTACTAATTATTTTTACTCGTAAATCTTCCGCAGGAGTCGTTTTTCTTGACAGTCCTGGCCGATTACGATCTTGCACGTCACCGGTTTTCTTAAATCGAACTATAGTATCATGTACTGTAGATTTTTTTACTTTTAATTTATCCGCAATCCGTCTTTCTGCGTACCCTTCCTGATGCAAGGTAATAATAGCAGATCGTTTTGAAACAGCTAGAGGCTTTCCACGGGGCATTTTAAGCAGTCAAACCGAAATTATTTTATTTTTCACTTGCACAACCACAGATACTTTCACAATAACAATCTCTTCAGAACTACTTTTTAAAGGGTATACGAATATTTCCAGGTAACACGAGTGAATCAACTAACCCTCCTAGGGATTATTATAAAGCTTTATTGTCACTGTAATTATTGGGGATTTCCAACATAATTATATATTTTATGATAACGGTCTTATAATAGATAAATACTACCTGGAAATTGGTAAAAAGCTTCCGGAAAAGGTTAGTTTTAATAATTCCTCACAGAAATGTATATTATATAATTTTAATTTTTTTTTTTAAACAGTTAATATAATTTGTCAGCTTGCCCGAACTCCTATGAACGGTACTCTAGTTATATTTCAAGTAATTTATTGGTTTGTACAAATTGAAGGGAAGTAACTGATGTCATTTGTTAATAAAAAGGATTCATCAAACGAAATTGACTGGATTTTTAAACAAGTTTAATTTTTATTGATTGGCCCTAACCGTTAATTTACCCTTTTCATCATCAGCTTAAGTAAAACAGCACCTGGGTTTCCATTCTAGTTACACTCTTATGGGACATCTTCAGGGCTGTTACTGCACAGTGACTGGGGACTATTCATTCCGGAGGGGTTTATATAGGCCTTGTTTCGGGTCAATGGAGCGGAAAAGTTATGGATCAGTGAAGCATGGCGATTGCTACGAGGTTTAATCAGTTCGGATTTCCACGTGTGATGTAAGGGGTTGCCATCTTCGCAATTTGAATTGTTGGGATGTTTGAAGATCTCTATTGATCAATGGATTTTTCTACTGTAATAGTGAGGGTTGCGAGACAAGATGCGGGTGGAGTTAAATTGGATTTGGTGGCCAGTTTCTAGTCAACAACCGCGTATAATGCTCGTGCTCAGTAACCCGAATGCTGACCGATCGCTTTGTTTCACCACTGTACACACTACCGCACGAATATGGAATCTAGTAGACATCAGGGGCTTCCAGATGATTTCGATATTTGATGGGAAAGTCGTCTGCAGGTTTTAAATTGGGTTTAAAGATGGTTTTTATGTTGTTTCTGAAGAGAATCTTGCCGATGCGATCGATGACACTTGAATGTAGGGTAGATGCGCCCTACGCCTACAGAAATTAGGGTTAAACGAGGGGAGTTGCTGTGGAGAAGGGTTGGTGTAGCGGTTAACCCTTTGCACAATTTTTTTTTACCTACCACTAACTCGTTAATTAATTTGCAGAAAAGGCATAAAAAGTCGTTTCAATAAAAAGTCGTATTGGAATATGTAAGATGTGTAATTATTATTATTTCTTTATATTAAGTAGTAAATAAACAAAAATATACATAATAATTAACAAATTAATTCGCTGAATTTATTTACAAACAAAAAAACAATAAAAATATAAAAATTCCTAGAAAGGTGGAATATGACAAATTCTGACATGTTTTACGAATTTAAGTAGTGTTTAGTGTTTGAAAGAAAAAAAACATTTAATAATCTTAAATAATATTTAAAATTGCGTCATATAATGTCGAGTCTAGCTCGACATAGGAGTTGGTGTAAGAAATACGATGTCGAGCCACACTCGACAAATGAGTGGAAAGGGTTAATGGTACCTTGAATATCTTTCTTAGAATAATTATTGCGGGTCAGAGTTTCTGTGATGTGGTTCAGTTCTTGAGGAAGCAAATTGGGTTCAAATATGGAATTGGCTCTTTGGATAAGAGAATTGATTACACCGCATTTTTGGGCTGGATGATGGTGTGAAAGGGCATTGAGATATTTAAACGTGTGCGTGGGTTCTCGGTAAACGGAATGTCCCAGTGCACCGTCAGGATGCCGATGTACGAGAACATCTAGGAAAGGAAAACAACCTTGCGATTCGACTTCCATGGTGAAGCGTATGGAATCAGCTGGGAATTCAGAAACGATAGGAAATAGTTTAAAGATTCGTGTCCATGTGGCCAAATGACCAAGGTGTCATCAACGTACCTGTATCAACACTTTGGCTTAAGGTTGTAAGAAATAGGGCTTGTTTGAACGCTTCCATAAATACGTTGGCGACGGTAGAAAACAGAGGAGATCCTATAGCTGCCCCTGAGACTTCCTGATAGTATTTACCATGAAACTGGAAATAGGTAGAAGAAAAACAAGCTTCAACCAAGTCAGCCAGATCATCCGGTTGGTCATTGGAGATGAGGAGCTCTCTAATAATGGGTACTGTATCCGGTATGGGAACTTTGGTGAATAAGGATTCGACATCAAAGCTGTCAAGTAAATAATCAGGATCTATCATCAAGGTTTTCAATCGTTTGACGAAATGTTGGGAATTTTGGATGAAAGAGTCGCTGTGTCCAGCGTAAGGTTTTAGAAGGTTAGAAAGGTACTTCAATAACTTGTAGGTAGGGCTATTGATAGTTCTGACAATAGGACGTAAGGGGATATTGGGTTTGCCAAATTTAGGGAGACCGTATAACTTAGGGGCTAAAGAATCATTAGGAAGAGGTCACAAAATAACTAAACATAAATGACACGAAATGTAAAATCGGTATACATAACCAAATTAATGAAAATGTATCGGCTGACCACAACTTATCAAAACTAATCCTATCATAGTTTACCACGCACACTCATACAATCTTAGTAGTAGTAGTAGTACTCTTTATTTCTTAGTACAAACCAGTAACAGATGCGCAAGGAAAACGTCAACAGGTACATCTTTAGTCAGAGAAGAATATTGCTATTTCATTTTCTGGCTACTCTTTCACTTATTTCTTTGTATAACTTTCCGCTACTTTCGATGATTGTTCCCAGATATTTAAATTGGTTCACTTGTTCTGTTTTAATATTTTCTATTTTGACGTTGTGTATTTTATTTTCAACTGCTGTTATTTTGGACTTCGGTTTGTTAATATTTATTTTCATATTTTTCTTTACCATTTCTTCATTGAGGATATTGTAAATTTTGTTCCGACTCTGCCAGTAACACGATATCATCAGCAAACAACATTTCTGATACGTTTATTCTCTACATTTTCCAGTTTGCTATCTGCTGTTTGTTGTCATTTTTTGCTTAGCTTTCTTTACTACTTCATCCATAACTACTGCGACCAGTATTGGGCCCAATATACATCTCTGTTTTAGTCCTTCTTTATTTGTAAATTCCCGTGACTCTGAATTTTGCGTTCTAACAGTATTTTTTGTGTTTTTAGCATTACTTTGATAATTTCCGTCAGTCCCTTATGTACATACTCCTTTTGTTCTTAAACCTTGTCAAACATCTTTACTTTTTATTCTGTCAAAAACGTTGTTTCTAAGTCAATGAAACAGTGGTGTAAGTCTTTGTTCTTATTTTTTTTTATTATTAAAAACGTTTATAGCCATTTTATACAGTGTGGTCCACAAAGAACGAAAGTATAACAAATGCAGGTTATAATAACAATAAATAACAAGAATAATTTACACTTTTGGAATTGAGATTTGACAGTTTGGCTATTGTTATGATTATTTTGCTTAGCAACGAGTTCTTGAAACTAGTCTGGCCTCACAAGAAACAATTTAGCGCCCTTTCCTTGCCAATTTTGCGTAACAACAAAAGCAGGTTACCAAAACTGTTATTGTTGCATATCGTCCTATTTCTTAACTCAAAGTATAACATATGTGATATCGTTGGATTCGTCTTTCGATCACCTTTCCAAAAACGTGAAAATATACAGGATGTTCTATTAAAAAAAAAGAAAGTTGACGTCACTTCCGGTGACACAGGAAATACAATTAAGCTGCCAATAACGGGAAAAGTGAGTTCACAAAAAATAGAAATCGATGTATTTTTTCTAAAAACGCTAGCTTCTGTCGTTCAAAAGTTAGCATGGGGGGGGCACTTTCGGACCGCACTGTATAATTTATTTTTCAATTCATTCGCCCCTTAGTTCCGAGCTTAGAAAAAGAATAGAATCCACACGTTTCTCTACTATTGTGTTTACATAAGCTTGATTATCAAAGGCGAATAATATAATCCTGAATACATTTCTATAAGAAATATAATATAGCAAATATAACAGTAACCGTATTTTCATTAATATCATCAAGATAAATACAAATTAGTATTGTTTTGCAGCCTTGCAACCCATGACACAAAGAAAAGTTCAACTCCAGACCACAAAATCTCTACAGTAATTTCTATTTTTTGAGTCATTCACTTGTTTACCAATAAAAAGTTATTCATAGCATACAGAATGCTCCACTTGAAGCAAGAGAATTGTATTTCTGCTTATGATTTGGATTGAAATTTTCGATAATGATCATTACACATTTAGCATCCATTTGCACTTGTTACGCTAATTAGAATATGTATTTCCAAGTACATTAACAATCTCTCACGTACTTGTTCATAATTACTATATCAGAAGTTTAATCCTTATCTAGATGAACATACGTAGGAAAATGTTATCGAATCAATTCACATCATTCAATAATAAATTAAGTGTTCTAAGAAAATCTAAAAAAAGGTTCAAAGCACATATTTCATTATTATTATGTAAATGAGCCCATAACACTGTCTATGTATAGGTTTATATGTTGATTTTGTGCCATAACCTACGAAACGTCAAGCTATAAATCGTATAGCACCTTTTTTCATTTCAATTAAGATAACATTGGGTTTGATTAGTGGGATTAGCTTACGATTGTGACATACTTTTAAAGGCTGCCTTCGATATCTTGTCGATCTTGAAAACAGCTGGGTCATTAGTATGGAAACGTGACAACAGCAACCTATGAAACGTAGATATTGTAATTTAACCTTGACGATTGGCTTTTTTGTTCTCTCTGTAATACATTTTACGTAAATATTTACATTGTAGCTTTTTTTTTATTACAAAATTATTAATTGTACAGCTCGCTTAGTACCTTAATTGCATATTTATGACATAATAATTTGTAGTGGAATTATAAGTTCGTTATAATATTGCTTACGTCTCCATTGTTAAGTACCCCGGTCTTGCCGTATTGTATTAAAGGTTAAATGCACCATTAGGAAACCTTTTCATTATTAATTTCTTGGGAAAATTAATATATAAATATCTGCTGATCAGCCATTCCATGGATTGTAAAGACTAAAGCTTGCTAATTTAATTACTTTCTGAATATGACGGAATTTTTTGAAATTAGATTTAATTCAATTTTTTGACAGATTCGATATAGTCAAAATAGTTTCTCAAATTGCTATTTACACTAGCGGCCATTGAAGTTAGGACAACTATTAGAATTTCAACACTAGAACCACCGATAATTCCCCATACCTCGAACCTCTGCCCCGGTCAAATTGACCGGTGATTAAGACACAATTTTGTTTCGACTGTTTTTATTAATTAACATAATTTGTTTGCATAAAAGTGTATATTTATTCACCAAATGTAAAAATAACTTCTAACTTAACCTGGGTATCTTAAATATCGCAATAAGTTACTTTAAATTCACATTTTCCACATATGTTCTTGTTACAGTTCTTACATCTATCGTAAGTCTTATTTTCACATTCTTTTCTTGACATGTACGTCTTTTGCAAGATTGCTTATCTGTCTTTGATCCAGCCTGTAAGTTCTTGTTGCATTTTTGATTCGATATTCCCTCCTGAGGGTCTTCTTCGTTGTTATTGGATTGTTGAGAGTTGTTCTGCCAATTGCAAAATGAAGTCGCGACGTTTTATTTTTTTGCCAGTGTTGTCTTTGTATACAGCAAACGCATTAATTGCAGTAAGATCCAATATCTTATAAAAAACATGGACTGGCCATCTTCTTGAGGGTGCCTTCACGCTGTATTTTCGGGCCATTTGATCTACTACGTCAGCCCCATATTTTGTGCTATTATTAGAGCAACGCAAACTGCGCTGAAAGCCAGTGGCGGACGCATAAAAGTTTACACAAAATAAATTAAATGTGATATGTGCTCAAACACTTACCGTTTTAAGAGTCCTCCGTGAAATCACAAAGTGGATAATGTCTATTTAATATTTGTGACATTAGATATGTTTCCAAAGTTGTTTCGCCAAAGTGAGTGCGGCGTGAAGAAAAAGTGTTTTTGTATGCCGAAAACGAACGTTCTACATATAGTGACGTTATATTTGCGTAAGTAAAATAATCTTTCAAATAACTTAACGGTTCCGTTGACGCACCTTCACAAATTTGTCTTAATGTGCCAAAATCAGAGTCTTTATCTAAAACACTTTCAAACCTTTCTAAAACACAAACATTTCTTGCGTCTTCTATCGCCCAGAGCTGTGCGTGAACATGTTGCACTATTTGCAAAGATTCCACTAACGACACCGAAGAATTTTGTAGTTTTTCTATCGCATCCGCTAGTCCCACGTAATTGTTCTGAATAATTTCCATATCTGTTTTAACTTGACTATCCTGAAATTTCAAGCGGCTTACCTTGACAGCCGCAGCTTCCTTTGGGTCGAATTCTAAAATCACGTTCTTTATATTCTCAAAATATTTAAGATAATAAAATGCAGCCTCTAACCATGTTCCCCAACGAGTAAGAATAGGTTGTGATGGTTCACGAATACCGGGGCATAGTCTATGAAATTCCCGAATACGTTTTGGGGATTTTACAAACACAGCTTTTGTATGTGCTATTAGAGCGTCTACCTCGGAACATTTTCTGATACTATCTGCTACGAGACTAAGAGTATGGATTTTATATGTAATATGCAACAAGTTAGCACAATGTTTTTAAGAGATCGACATACAGCAAGCATGTTGTGTGCAAGAAAGTTATGTACGCAGTTTTCTTCCGTAGTACCGGATTAGTAAAAGCAATGAAGCTGGAAAATCAACGTACAGTCACAGCAAACTGGTACACCACAAAATGTTTACCTGCAGTTCTTGAGTCAGCCAACATTCGCGGGTTAATGTTGCATCACGACAATGCATCGTCACACAGTGCGCAGCAGACAGTTGAATTTTTACGTGAAAATAAGGTAAAAGTCATTGAACGTCCACCCTATTCGCGTGATTTGGCCATGTGTGATTTCTGGTTGTTCTTCAACCTAAAGAAACATTTACGTGGTCGACGTTTCACGACGGAGGATGAGATAGATGAAGCAATTCATCTATTTTTTGAGAGTATTCCAAGAGATGACTGGCTTCACGCTTTTACGTTGTGGAAACTTCGGTTACAAAAGTGCATTGATGCAGGAGGAGATTATTTTGAACATAAATAAAATCATTTTCTTAAAAAGGCTTGTAGTTTTCTTGTATCTCAAAATATATAGCGTGACCCTCGTATATAACAAATACACTTCTACTTGTACATACATACGTCATGATCCTTTATTTTGAAATGATCGTGTATCGTATGCTCTCATTGTTCTCTGAATTACGAACATTTAACTACATATCTCCTTGTACCTTTACAGTTGTAATAGAATTGGCAGCTTTGAAGGCTACCGTCTATTATCTTCTATATAAATCAAGTGGGAGTGCTTTGGCATCCGTTCTATTAGGTTGTTTATACATTGCCCGAGATGATCGCAGTTGTTACATTGTTTAGATTTCGAGGATATTTCTCGAAATCTTGGTCTTTGTTGTATTAAGGAAATTGTTTCTTAGATAAAACTCTGTGTTAGTTAAATCAATACACTGTGTTGGATACAATATATAATTACGTCATATACAAAGATTTATAAAGTGTTTCTTCAGTGAGAGATTTTCAGGAACTAACTAGTTAAAAATATTGCAACTGTAAGGAAACCTCGGTAGCTATTAAAAATTGGTATACATAGGGCATTGTGCCCTTGGTGGGTTTGCCTGCAGTAAGATAATAAAACGCTATACCGCAGGTAACTACAGACTTCCAGAACTCTTTGTATCCCCTTTCAAAAGTAATAAAATTCTTTGAAGAAGATCCGTAAGCGAACACCAATCGGAAAATAGATATAATTGGTTGGTAGACGGTAATTCAAAATATCTGACGAAATACTTTATAAATACCGACGTCAATCGGAAAGTTGCCTGCTCCGGGAAGGCCCTCAGAGAATATTTGGTTTTCTTAATATCTTCAGCAAATTATGCATCGAAGTTAATGCTGAACTACAAAGAAACACAAATGCAAGAGAAAATAACATAAAAAAATTTATTACATTTTATACAGAGAATATTTACGATAATGGTAGCTCAAAACAACGAAATTTCTATAGGTCCATTAACACAAAATTAATAAATTAAGTAAATACATAAAAAATTTCTAAATTTAATAGTCAGTGTTAGATCCTCTATTCAAAATAACTTCAAACATCCGGGTCTTCATACTGTCTATCAATTTGGTCAATGTTGAAATAGGAATATCATTCCAACACCTCGTTATCGCAGATTTTAGTTCTTTGACGCTATCGTATTGTTTATTATTGGCATATACCTCTCTTGCCAATTTTCCCCAAAGATTTTCGATGGGGTTCAGATCGGGCGAGCGGGCAGGCCATTATAATAAATTGATTTCATTTTGTTCCGGAATTATGCATTGTCTTGCTGAAATATCCAGTCTTGCGTCGGCAATCGTTCACCAAAGTCTATCAGAACCATTTACAGAAGTTGTATATAAGAATTAGAATTCATTCGCGTAGAAATAAAACATATAGGGGTTTTATTGTTATGGGTAAAAGCCGCCCAAATCATTACACTACCGCCACCAAAATTTCGGTCCATCACAACTTCAGTGTTCTTGCGCAAATCGGGCCAATAATATTTGAAACCATCAGGCCCGTCCAAGTTAAATTTCTTCTCGTCAGAAAATATGACGTTGTTCCACTCATGATCCCATATCATATGATCTTGCGCAAATTTCAGTCTTGCCTGTTTATGTGTCTCTTTTAAGGGTGTTTTCGAAACCTTTTTTAACCACCGAAAACGTTTACTGCCAGATAAAGTTTGTTGTACACGTCTATTTGTTATTGGTAAATTTAAATTACATTTTATTTGTTGCGCGGTTACATTACCAGAATAGGCTAACCGAAATATCGATGAGCGCTGCCTTCGAGTTAGTTTTTGATTACTCCCTTAGCGCGATTTTTGCCGTAGGAATTGTCCAATTTTATAAAATTGTTGATGAGATGATGGGATCGTCCTATTTTCTTAGCTATGGCCCGGTTTGAAAACGCTACCTCTTTATAACAATTTATTTTTGTTTTTTCCTCCTTGGATAGCAATTTAACTCTCGGCATTTTTATTAACTGATATGTAAACTTCGATAATACATATATTTAACAATAAATAAGCTTTTGAAGATGTTTAGAGGCTTTTTTACATTGAAAGGTAATATCTGATTTCGCAGGATGTCTGTCTAACACTGCGGAATTGTAGAAATTTCGCTTGTATTTATACGTTTATACGGCAGGTACTTCCCCTACATAAATACAGTTGTGATATTGACAAAATAATGTCTCTGCTATTTCTTTACGTTCAGAAATGTAATTCTAGATAATTCTCAACTCATACCGTTGCTAAATGTCTATAGGGAAACTACAAAATTATGTGGAACTATAGAAATTTCGCGAGTGTATAACTATATAGTAAGACATGAAAATATATATAGGGGAGGGTGGGCCACCATGAGATGGAAAAAAATAAGCTTCATTATCAAAATAATTTTTAGAAAATGTGGAGTTTTATGATTTCTAACCTTTAATTAAGTCAAACTAAAGACAAAATATTCAATAGATATTCAGTCTTAGTGATTTTATAAGGAAATACGTCAATGTTTAATTTTTTGGCGATGTCTCGTAGTTGCCCATGACAGTGGGCCACAATGAGACACGATTTCTATAGGAAAAAACGAAGGGAAAAATTAACAATTTTGTAAGAAAAATTATGTATTAAACGACATTTTTTATTATTAAACTATATTTCAAATTTATGGTATTCTTGAAGCCTTTTGGTTTTTCCCAGTTGAGTTGGCGATGGTAAAACCATCTTTATGTCAGGAATTGGAACCATTGCAAAATCAACTTCTACTAAAAATATGAAATGGCCGTTGAACTTCGTCGATTACTTTAGAAAATTGACTTCAACATCTTACAAATTGTGAATTTTCATCAAGTGCATGTTCGCCAAGTGTGGTTTTTCGGATGATGTTGTTGCAATTTGATCCTCGGTATTCGATGAATCTGGCGTTATTGCAGTATTGAAAATATCTCTATCAGTAACTGAACTGCTTAAAAAATCGTCAGCTGTAAACACATTCTTATCAAATGGATATATTCTAGATTTTTTAAAGCCTGATTTAATATTATAAATAGATAACGGAGTCCCTGGGTGATGCAAGAGCCATGAGTCAACAGCGGCATTATAGCTCGCCTTAAATGAGGCAAAGACTTATATATCTAGTGTAGCACTTGTTATGCAACAAGTTGTTACTAAAACACCACGTTCTCCTCTGGTACATTGACTAACTTGCTTGGTTCCTTTTGATGACAAAACCTTTTTTGGCTTCTGAACGGTGCTCATGCCTGTTTCGTCCAGATTATAAATCCGGGTACTATCCGACAACTTTTCGGAGCAACTATATGTCTTTTCAAGGTTGTCAAAAAAGAGATTGACGTTATGTTCGTTAAAAGAGGTTGCTCTTGAGAGACTACATCCCTCGGGTTGGCGTATACTTAACTCTTTGCTGTCTTTTCAGGAAACCCTGCAACCAGTTGATACCAGCTGATTTTTTTGTTATTTATTTTGTCCATTTCATAGGCTAACGCACGAGTATCTTTTGTTGTTTTTCCGTAGCACATGTTTGAACATTTAATAACAAAACCAACTAATTCCTTTTCTTCCTCTTCTCGAAAAATTAGACGATGTTTATATTGTTTTTCATTGGAATCACTTCATCAGGATTTGCTTTGTCTGCTTGCTTTTTAACATACCTTTGCAGTGTTTGAAAAAATACGCCGACAACTTTACTCCATTTTCTCCCACTAAAACTTGTTGAACAGCTCTTTTCATGTCACCTTCTGAAAATGTGCCCTTTTGGCTCTTTCTTGTACGACCTCTAGACATCTGAAAAAATAACAACATATTCTAACATAATTGCGGATTGTGGGCAACCATGAGACTCTGTCTCAAGGTAGTCCCTAAAGACATGTCTCATGGTAGCCATTTCTAAATGGATAGAATGTTGTTGCAATAATCTACTGAAAATTAAGATTTTCTAAATGCACTAGGTATTAAAGAAAGCCTATTAGTTCAACTTAAACCTAGTATTAATACCTTACCTTTAAAATTTAGATTTACCTTAGAACACGAATCACAAAAAAGCACGCCGAAAAAATTGACCACTTTTCACAAAATTTCAACGGCAACTATACTATTCAACCGGCAAATTTTAGTAACGAACCAGCATAACGAGTGGGGTTTCTCATATGACCAATAGATGGCTATAGCATAAATTAACGGAATTATTACGTTGTCTCATGGTGACCCATGTATCATGGTGGCCCACCTTACCCACCCTACATACATTAATATAATTCATGCATGAGTGGTCTCTAACAGAAATATTTGAACGTTTTAAGAAATTGCATGTTTCATATTAATTGCGTTACATTTTTAAATCCATTGCATAACTTGGGCTTCTTGGAAACGTTTGTTGGTGCATGGATATAATGGGCACATAAGTATATTATTTCAATTTAAATCAAACAGTTACAAAAAATATAAGCAGCCTTTTATAATAAAAGGATATCATCATTATAATTACCTCGAACGTGCTTGTTTTTAATTATCACATTATCGGTGATGTGATATCTGTCATACTCGAGAACACATACATATTATTTTATGCAAAAATTTAATTATCATAAAAAAAGTCAACCGGGTACGGGGTATAATATATTTTAATTCATTGAACACCTATAGTTTCCATATTAATGGTCAGTCTTCTTAACTATAAAAGGATTGCTTGAAAAACGATACGTACATTCTTTGAAATACGTTCGAGAACATGTTCACCATGAAAGCCGGTGTTCTTCCAAAAATGATAATGGGGTATAAACCTACCTATTATCGTATAGTAATTGGGTCCAAGAGAGATCTCATACGTCGGTTATTTGTACGATAAAGACGGATAGAACGCTGAAGAATTATAGAAGAAACCGACCAGACGAATACAATTACTGTTACTGGACGCGTTTTTCTCTTGCATCTCTTTCATGCTTACGGGCCTGCGTTTGTAATTTACACAACGCAACATGCATAGAGGTACAATTAACAACGCTCGAGCAGACTGAAAATATTTTTACTCTACAAAGCGGAAATATTAAATATCTGGTTTATTAGCTGTAATTGATCTTGACGTTTTAACGAAGTTGGCTCTGTTTAATGAACTTAGACAGGCTGCGTCTCGGTTGAGCTGTCCAGTTTGAAATTCAACGCTACGTTATTCAGTTGTCGATGATGTATAGGAATTCATAACATGTTGCTTGTGTTCAGTTACACGCTTAGTAACACCTGATGCCCTTGTCCTTTGAGTATTTAGTATGTATTAGCATATTTTGCTGGCAATATATTGTGATATTAAATAATACCCTTTGTAATTGTTATTGGAGGGTATGAAAATAAAGATATAATAATAGTATATTAAAAGACAAGCTTCTTAAGATGGCATTTTGTAGCACGCGTCCGAAATTTGAAGAACGAGCCGAAGGCGAGTTTTTTAAATGGGTAAATGCGACAAAGTGCTTTATGAAACCAACCCATGATTTGTTGAGATTCGCAAGGCTTAATCTTAATTAATTGTTTGGAGAAGGGAGGGACGATCATGGGACAGTACTAGTGAAGAAAAAAAGTCTGTACCATCACGATTTTTACTGATTTTCGATAACTTGAAAAGCAAGAGATCTTATGGTCTTGATGGGATTCCTTTTTTTTTATGAAATCTATGAAGCTCTATCTCTGTAGGCTACTGACGTATCTCATAAATCTTTCCTTTCAGTTGGGTATTTTTCCTAATGCTCTTAAAATAGTTTCTGTCAAACCTATTTTCAAAAAGGGTGACAGATTATCTCCTGACAATTACCGTCCGATTTCGGTTACTTCTGCAATAGCTAGGTTTTTTGAATGTTATGTTGAAGAAACTGAACTCTTTTTTAAACCAATCTAAGATTATTATTTCCTTACAACATGGGAAAAATCGACGTTCTCCGCCATATAATGTGGTTCTTCAGTTCATTGAAGAAAAGCGCTTTCGAGTTGGTATCTTTTGTGATCTTAGTTGAGCTTTCAATTGCGTACCTCACGATCGCTTGTTAGAGAAATTATCATCCTATGGAGTTCTAGGAAGAACGAGTCAGTGGTTTGCAACCTACTTGGATAATCGTTCTCAGTTTGTCGAAATACGTATGCATAAGGAGGGATTTGCTCATAAATCTGGAATCCTGCCTCTTACTTTAGGAGTCCCTCAAGGTTCGGTTCTTGCTTCAATCTTGTTTTCTCTATATCTGAATGACAATGTGTTCCTAATTTACTTTATAATTATATATGCAGACGATACCTCTGCTATGGCTGTGGGTGATTAGGAAGAAGAAGCCACTCGCACCGGTAATTTACTCCTTGAAAAGTTATATATTGAAATGTGTTTTTCAGGAGAATTTTGTGAAAAATTTGAATTTTTTAAATTCTTTGTGAGATCGGGAGTATTCCTGAATACTCTTTGGGCAATTTTATTGTGAATTTTGAATTCAATAAATTGAAATTAACGAATTTTAGAGTTAAAAATAGAAACTAACCTAGACTTCGAATGAAACTGATGTCATATAGACGCTGTGTTTATTATGACCTCTACAGGAATCTGCCTGCTCTAACCTTTAACCTTTTCTTCTTTGAAATTTTACTTTAATTTCACTATCGAACACTTTAAACTGAGACCGTCTTATGAAGGTCATCATTTTCTGGCCACTTTATATATCGTTGACGGTATTTACATATGTGCTTTACAGTTTTCATAAAAACATTGTGTGCATGGCCCCTACTAAAACCAAATCTATCTGCTATACTTCTGAATGTGTTAGTGAAAGCGCTTCCAATGCTGATACACCAGATTTTCCATATCTGGTTCCAAATTCCGCGTTTAAATCAAACTCGGAAAGAATTTTCTAAAAATACAAAAATCTGACATATTATTTACTTTATTTTTCCAAATTACCTCAATGCTTGCTTTGGAAAATCTGAAATGTGCCCTGAAATCGCCGTCTGCATACCTAATAACAATTTCAAAAACGTGGTTTTTTATTTTCTTGTGTTTTTCTACTATTTTCATATAAAGTAATTCATCATCTGAAGAGCTTTGTTCTTCAGATTCACTGGACGAATTTAATATTTTTTATATAAAACAATTCTTTAACACAAGAGATCGCTGTGAAAAACTTCATAACGATATAGATCCGAATACATCCTAAAAGACACTGAATATCAAAACGAAAATAACTGTACGAAGTGTAAATCAAATGTTTACGTGAACATCATCATTAGTCTGGGCAAACAGCGGTAACCGTCAGTGTAGTAGATATGTGGTGCGGAGTCGGCGATTATTTATTTCACGCGTTCGCAGCGTCAGTACTAAATCGATGCTGTATGCGAGTAGTTCTGTGTATATGTAGGCCGTCGTAACTTATTTCGTAATTGTACGTTTATGTTTGCTTTAAAAATGTCGCAGTTAGGTACGTCGCGAAAACGACCAATGACAGACACAGTTAAAAACTTTATAGTGGATATGCCGGACTTAATTTTTGATGGCGCTAAAATTCAATGTCTAGTTTGTAAAATCCCTTTGGTGTTGGTCCAGAAGCCATTGTCAACGTCACATCGAAAGCAAACAGCATTCTTCTGCAAAAGGTGGCATACGAGACCAAGAAAAATGTACATTTGATTTATGTGTTACTCTTATTTTATGTAATCTGTCGCTTCGTTTACTAGACAAAGAATCATTTGTCTCCTTCTGGAATAAATATGCGGGCTGTAAATTACCTAGTTGGACATCGATACGAAATGTAGTGCCATTTGAAGACGGAATTGAAAGATAAAAAACTGTGGTTGTGTGTAGACGGAACAACAGTTCGTCAAAAACATTCTGCGGTTAATGTAATGGTACGTACAATGGAACCACAGCGACCGTCATCCTTCTTCTTACTTGCTTCCAAAAGATTTATAAATTGTGCTGCCGATGAGATTTTAAAGGTGGTGTTGAACTTATTGAACAAATTTGAAGTTTCAACTAAGCAACTTTTAATGTTTATGAGTGATGGTGCCGCAAACATGCGTTCTTTGGGTCGATCTCTTAAAGAACACAGTGGTAACTTCTTACATGTAACGTGTAAAATCTATACTCTAAATCTTGCGGCACAAACGATTCCTACATGTGTTCCACTAATAAATGCATTGATTGCTAGTACAAAGGCAGTGTTTCTAATGTCCCCGAAACGTACCCGACTATTTCACAAACTGTGTCCTGATTTACCCGAACCATCACAGCCGATTGTTACACGTTGGGGAACATGGTTGCAGGCTGCGTTTTACTACAACAAATATTTTGATCAAGTAAAAAAGGTAGTTTTAAAATTCAATCCGACAGAAGCTGCAGCAATCAAGAAAAGCCAGGAAATATTTCAAGATAGTCAGGTTAAAAGAGATTTACAAACTATTCACAACAATTAATTCGGACTAGCGAAGGGAATAGAAAAATTGCAAAATGTTTCGATGTCGCTAGTGGATTCTGTTCAAATTGTGAATGATGTTCACGCACAGTTATGCGTTGTAGAAGGCGAAACAAATTGGTGTATAATACGAAAATTTGAAAGTGTTTTAGAGAAAGACTCCGATTTTCTTATATTAAGACAAATTTGTGAAGGTGCGTGTGAAGATGCATTAAGTTGTTTCAAAGATTATTTTAAATACGCAAATATAACATCGCTAGATGTCGAACGGTCGTTTTCGGCATTAAAAAACATTTATTCCGCACGTCGTACTCACTTGACTGAAACAGCTGTGGAAACATATTTAATGATTCAAATCTTTAACAGATGTTACCCAGTTTATGATTTCATGGAAGACTTTTAAAACGGTAAGTGTTTCAGCAGGTTTTATAATTTATGTCTTACTTTCTATTTTATGTGTAAACTTTTATGCGCTCGCCACGCCTCTGGCTGTTACCGCATATTTGCCCAGGTTACTCATGTATCAGAATGATTTATGGTATAGAGAGGTGAAAGTACGTCACGTATTTTGAGATTACATAATATTTTTCACATGGAAAATAGGTGTCTGCTGCACTATGGACGTTTTTGTTGTAAACTAGTTAGAACGAAGATGCCACCCTATCTATCGCCTCGACTTTATTATTATTTAATATTATTTCTTAAGCAAAACCAAATATTTCATACGAAGATTTAGTACCCCATAATATATTCACACTGCCGTATATACCAGCTTCTAATAAAATCTTGTCTTATTTTAAATTTATAATAGAACGATATCCAGTTTCATTAATATAAGTAGATTATTTCAACTCAATCTTATGTCTTAATGCTATTAATAAATAATGATTTATATATTATTGTATAATTGCAACGTTGTCAGTGTAATTTGTTTGCCTTTAACACTGGCAAATGATACCTAACGCTAACGTGTATATTATTTTATTGCAATTAACTCGTATCAAATTACGCGACCATATTATATTTACGTTCCACTTGTAATAGCTAGATGGAATGTGTATTCTAATTGCAAAACGTAAAACAAGATTGTGTACAAGCATTCTAATCTCGACAATTTAAAAGGTATCAAGTTGAATGTGTATATTATTTATCTAAGAGTTTTTATCTAGACGATTACCATCTTGAATCTAGTAAGATTTATAATTCATTATTTTGAAAAGTAAAATTTTCTTTATTTACTCACGGTAGTCCTTGATTGATCGAGCGTCTGTTTCTGTTGTAACCTAGTCAATGATTGATTGTAAGAGGTGAATATAGAAATAAAAAATTATTCCCCGTTGTTTATATGTGATTTAAACCGTGATAATCTTTGTAGATTAGATATATCACGTTTTATTTCCAGATGCAAACTGTTTCATGATTTTAAACTGCTTCTTTTGACCATAAAATAGGTATTATTAATTATTATTTTAGTTGCAAGAGATACTTGGAAAAGTGTCACTCCTTACCTGACGTGTTTTGAAAAAACATTGTTTGAAGCAGGGGCGTTATTCTGTAAGGATCGAGAGTGTTGCTTTTTACAGTGCCGTGTCGAAGTATCAAATTTTCAATAGTATCTTTCCGATTCTATAGTCATTTGTGCTGCAATTGTTTTCGACACGTTCCAAGATGTTGCGTTAGAAAAGTGATATCGGTTTTGCTGTTTCGTGTCCGGTCGTGCGTCATTTGCGTATACAATTCTCAACTCAAGGTTATCAACACCCGAATGCGTCCTACAAAACGACATAAACACTACAACATAACACTATGCTATAAAATGTGAGGTTTATGTCACAAATTTTGTTTTAGAGGGACAGTGCTTAAGCGATACGACAGCGCATCCGAGATAGTCGAAAATACCCCGATTCTTACAGAATAACCCCCCAGGATTTGAACCATCGATGAGGGGCCTGTTGAATATACAGTGAGCGGAAAAATTATGGAATAAAATTCATATTTTCGTAACAATTTATATTTGCGAAAAGTCCTCGTACAATTTTTATATATTGTTTGATATCTTTTTTACAGAAGTTCCTTCCCCCATCGCTGTCGAAGTAATGACGTTATCACTAGAGTAACCAAAACTTGTGGACTCGCATAGGCGTCGGTATTACGGGTTAATATAAGAATACGAAAAATTCATAAATAAACTTACTTGCTAATCATTCAACAAATTAGAGGCATCAGGATGTGAACTACTGTAAACTTGCATCATTGCATATGTTTCCAGTTACTTCTTTAAACCTTGTGCGTCGACAAGAAAAAAATATTCTTATATATAGAAAACGATCTCTCCACATCTAAGGAAGTTACATTTCCATGTAGAAACTGTTTTTCAAAATCACTTAAAAGTTCACTATTCTTACACTTATTATAAACGGCCTCTAAAGTATTAAAATCGGGATTTTTCCTTAAAACAT
The DNA here is from genome assembly GCA_029619315.2 of Dynastes maya. NCBI lineage: Eukaryota > Metazoa > Arthropoda > Insecta > Coleoptera > Scarabaeidae > Dynastes > Dynastes maya. The sequence goes on from JAROYE020000023.1 coordinate 505,037, forward strand.
CTGCCAACTTTTGACTAGCGCATAATCCTGGCGTATCATTTAATGTGTGTAATTTATTTTTTACACTCTCCACTATGTTTAATGATTCCCGCAATGACAATTCAGTACATTGTAGTTTTCTGATGGCAACTAGTAATACGTTCTAAAAGCTGCTTTTCTCACCAACCACAACGGAAGATTACAAGAGGTAAATATAATTAATAAATGTATGAGGAATAGTGTATAAGGTATTTCAGTTCTTGCATTTCTCATATGCTTAATACCATTGACATGCCTCTGGCAATCAGTCCTGTCCAATGCAGCCAAACGAACATTGCATATTAAGCAAAAAACTGCACTACCGTCATATTTTAAATGGGGAAAAAGTGACACATACTTATGTACATTAGTAGCAAATCTATTACGAGGCATTGTTTTCTTAGGTATGTAAATATTAGTTCTATATGAAACGATACACTAATTATGTACTTGGTATAATACTACAACACACAAAAAACACCAGCTATATTGTCAAAAACGACACGTAAATACATAACCTTGACCGTTCGACTAATCTCTGCAACAGCTCAACCGGTACTAAAGCGAAATCTCTCTCAGCGCGGTTTAACATGATTTATATTCAAGGTCGACACTACATGCTTGCTTCTCTACCGGTTTAGTTTATTTATGAATTTTTCGTATTCTTATATTAACCTGTAATACCGACGCCTATGCGAGTCCGCAAGTTATCACTGGGATGCCGCAGGCTACCCTGCTGGCACCAAAACTTTTCATTTAACATACTGCCCCACAAGTGCAATTATTCTTATATGCTGATGATACGGCGTATGTATATTATCGGGAAGCGAAGGACTGGTGGTGACTGCAAAGGGCGTTTAACGATCTGATGGAGTGGTTAATGAGATGGAGGTTTCTAGTCAATAGTGTCAAGAGTGTGGCAGTTAGGTTTACGCGGAGGAGGAGACTTCCTCCAGAAAGAATCAACATCGTAGAGGTGGATATACCTTGGAGTTCCTCAATCCGATATTTGGATGTATTTCTTGGCCAATGCCTGACGTGAAAACTAGATATAGAACACCTCAGAGTTAGGTTTTTGTGGGCCAGAAATGTCCTAATCGTTTTCTCCGCCCGAGATTTCGCGCATGATCTAAAAACAAAGCTGCTTATTCACAAATCCTGTTTGAGGCTCATCATAACATGTGGTGTATATGGCATGGGCGACAACCGGGGTTAGTGATTTGCACAAATTGGAAGTCCTGCAAAATAAGATCTTTAAGTTCATCGCCAATGCTCCTTCGTTCGTTAGAAACGTACAATTTTGTAAGGATCTCCAAATCACATTATTACAAGAACATCTCCGCGAGCATGTTGGAAAGAGCTAATTCGCTTCTGATCCGTACGGTAGAGGAACCCCAAGATCGCGGACATTTTCTAAACGGTATTTTCTCTAATAGCAAGGACTGTGGAGTAGTATGGCAAACAATATTCTCGGCACACTCCGCACCACACAAATTATTAATTAATTCGGAAAGGCCGTTCCTTTTGTTTGCACAAAAGATAAACCGGACATGTCGGGAATTTACAAAATTGCATGTGGTAATTGTAATAAAGCCTATATTGGTCAAACGAAACGAGCGCTAGGTACTAGATTCAATGAACACATCAGGTGTTACAGGTACGGAAAGATAGAAGCGTCAAGTGTAGCACAACACATAAACGATACCGGGCATAATATTAAATTAGAAAAACTAAAATTGATTAAAAACGTGATTTCGGCGCTTGAACTGGACGCCTATGAGACTATTTACATAAAAAAGAATGCAAACCTATTCAATAAAGAGAAAGGACCTTTACGCTTTTCCTGTCTTTTCGATTTATTACGGTAAAGAGGCGATTTGATTTATGGTTGTGCTATAAGAAGAAATGTCGATCCTTTCATCCATCCCGCATGTGTTCAGTCTTTAGCTTTAAGGGTAGAGGCGGAAAGAACACAAATTTGACGAACAGAAAGGACATAACCGTTGTCTCACACGATTTTTATTTTTATTAGGGTGGGATTAGCTACATGTCTTGCGTTTTGTGGTGACAAGACCTTTTTCCACCTTTTCTCCTTATTTTAACTTGTTTTCTAGTCCAAGCGGCAAAAGTAGGTACTTGTATATATATTTTTCTTGAAGAATAGGGATAGAGCGGATTCGTTAGATTTAATATATGTTCTATCACATCAATCGGTACGCGACTGAAGATGAAGACTCACGTGTCTTCAAAACGGCCTTCCCGAGTTAATTAATAATTTGTGAGGTGACAACACCTGGAAATTCACACAGGGAGAATTATTCTGTCCTAAATTGATTGACTTAAGGACCAAACGCCCAGCTCTAGAAGGAGGAGCAGATCACTGTATTTATATATCACACAGGATTTTGTTAATTTTGGACAGTTTCTGTTTGATTGTTATTGGTTCGTGCAACTAAAAATCAATTTACCAACTGACTTCCATTAGACAAAATTAATTGTTTACGCCTACCTCTGCACTAAAGATTTTATACGGGTGAAGTGTGCAGGTGTAAATAATAGCCCCTTCGTATTCTTTATGTGCGCCGCAATTTGCTTAACGTCTTTTTAACGATTTCAATAACCGGTTTTTGAAATTAATGCTATTTATACATTTTAATGGGTTCATAGATTATGACCATGCAGTGTACAAGATTTATATGTTTTTTCCTGTAAGTACTAGAAATATGGAATTGTGTTACCAAATTACTCTGTATCCATATGGGAAACCGAATAATGGCTCTAATAAGCTGCCCCAAATATATGATTTGCTTCCGTAGCCCGAATTGCCGCCAGAAAACCCATCTGCATATTAAATAATACCCGAGTGAACGCAGAATTAATTTCTGAATGGCCATAAATATTCGACGATCGGCATTCTACATGACGTAATAAACGAGCTCTCTACATATAGCCTACCTAGTTATTATCGAAGGAGAGAATTACCTTCCATCGCCAGTCGTTCGTAAATTCTTGCACTTAACCAAACCTCAAATGGGTTTGGAAACACCAATTAAGAAAATGTGTGAAATTGCATCTGCTCCAATAAAAATTAATTCATAGCGACAGATATTCATGTGGTTTTAAGATACTTATGTCGTATATACTGCTGTACGAAAGTATTGCCTCGTTTGACAATAGTGGCAAAATTAATTTCTATGAAACTTAAGTACATTAGATAATGTAATCTTAGAAGCATTTTTTTTGATTTCCCATAACAAGAAACTATTCTCAAAATTAAACCACTGATTGCTGAAATTAAATACATATGTTTAAAGACCTAAAAATTCTTAAGTTTGCAACATTGGACCTGAATGTGGCCCATCGTAAATCCTAACAATAAATTGTCATTTTAACCAAAAATTTATGCTAGTGTAGCTCATGGTATTGATGGAATCACTCCCGGCAAAAACAATGTGAGCGGGGAAAGCAAGCACTAAGACACGGAAATGTTTCTGCCTGCCCGGCGTCATCAGCGTGGTTTCGAGCGCTATTTTCCGCTGCCTGCATTGCGTTCACCTATCAGTTTATGCCAATAACATGTCAATTGTTATTTTACTTATTAAAAAAAAAATACCTATGCGTAATTAATTAACGTTGGAGAAAGAAATAATAGAAATATCATTGTTCTTGCATCAGAAAGCAGCATTAAAATTAAAATGTAGTTTTTATAGGAGAAATGGAGACTGAACTAGGGTTTTTGACCTTACACGCAGAGAAACGTTTACACTCCTCCAGTTTCTATTCATATTTTGATTACAAAATTGTAACCTGGCGGCGGCATGTTCTTCGGTCAGTAAGGGTTTCTTGGCCGGCCTTCTACTATGGAATCCACTTTCATGAAACCTATTTCTTATTGTTTGCGGAGAACAATACACTTGCATCTTGCTCTCGGGTGGTAACGCTTGGTCGTCCAGAACGCAGTAAACTCCTCAAAGGACTGCTCCTATTTTCTCAAGCACGACGAAGCCACCGTTGAACTTGTCTTTCCTTATTAAAAAGAAATTGTTTCATGTTTGAATAAATTTTTGAGTAATTTCACTCGCTGATAGGCCAGATTCTGATAGCCCAATAATATATCCCCTTTTCTCTAAAGAGGACTCCCGTTGGTTTTGAAGCCTTCCCATTTTAAATGTTAATTATACCTACTGCACTACTACGTTATGTCTACTTATTTTAAAATTAATTATACCTACTCAGTGGCGTAACTACCAAATTTGGACCCCACGTAACAGGAGTAAAAACATAGAAGATCGGAAAGCCCTTTGGACCCCCTTGCGTCTAGGGCCCCTACGCATTGCGTGGGTGTAGCTACGCCACTGTACCTACTGTACTTATATACTACTGCTAATTACTACCACTGCCTATTAAAGTAGAAACTAAAATACAAATTAAAACTAAAAACCTGTTGTGTTAAAACTTATTTAAAAAATAAAAAAAAAAACAAAAGAAACTAAACCAACAACTCGGTTTTTGTATTCGGCGATTGTCGCTCATAGAATTACACCGCAAAAGTAAATCTGTTATTCGATAGTCCCATCGGTATCCTTGTCTTTACGTTACCGCCTCGCTACAGGGTATAACCTCGGGAATCTTATTTATCCCATTCCTATACATTATTCTCTATATTATCTATCTATTAATGTAAATATACGTAGGACGACTGCTTTCTTGCCACTACTTTCGCACCATCTCCTACACGCGCGTAAGTATTTATGCACTCACTTGCTCGCCGTAACACCCACATTTTTCGCTGTACGCAAGAACGTTAAACGCTCTTGCCAGCAGTAGCCTCCCTACAAGGTACAACCTCGGAAATCTTGGGGAGATGTCCCATTAACGAGGTTACGACATTATTTTTTGTGGGAATTGTACAAAGGCAAACGCTATAAGTATTTACAAGGGATGCGTGCACATCACGTTATACAATGCTTTCGTAAATTTACATATAACTTTGCGAATTTAAAAGATCATGTATTATTTAGAAACATTTTGCGCAATATTACTTATTTCCTGTGAAATTACGGAAACTTTTATGAATTTAGCATAGTTTTTCAATACATTTACAAATATTTATATCTACGGTATCACATTAACTTTTATGCATATTTTACAATATTGGTCGTTGTGATTGTTTTGTAAATATACATTTGTGCAACAGTATGTAATTTCAAATTGTGAGAGCAATGGTGAAATGTTCAATTACAAATTTTGTTAAAGAACGTAATATTAAAATTTGAAGCATTTATTGAAGGTTTTTATGATTTTTTTTTTAAATTCTGCATATTCTTTATTTATCAATAATTTTGGCTAGTGAGCTGTGCGGACTTCGAAACATTTCACATTTCAAACTAAAAATGTTAACGAGGTGTTGTAATGTAATAGCAATAAAGTATTAAACGTATGACTATCTGACACGAAAACTTGTCATTTACTATAATTTTTTGTTTCCGTTAGGACGTATGTATGTACATTCTAAAATAATATACTACCTACTTGGATCGCATTCAAATCTGCACGTAGGATATAAGTTCAGACGCAGTTGGCTGTGGAAAACGTATTATTAATATTTGTCAATGAAATATTGTTGCAAATATAAATAAGTAAAGTGAATTTAATATTTCAAACATTTACGAGAAAGAAATATTAGCCAGATGAATCAAATTATCATCTTAGATTATAAAGTAAATACACCTAATATTTTTTTGTGTTGATTTATTAACTATTTCCTGCAATATACTTACAGGCTGTCTTACGAGGAACTGCATCGATCGATATATGAAAGAGCATACTTTGGAAAATTCTTAATTATGTCTTTAATTTCGACGATTGTTCGAGGTGCATTCAAGTTATAACACCTCCGATTTTTTTTCTCAGAACTGGAAACAGATAGAAACATTCGGTTTGTTTTAAAATAAGCGGGCACTCTTTGTCAATGTGTGACAGAGATGGCAGCACTGTACGGCAGACAGAACCTTTAGCGACAGCGGCGAGGGTGGGAACTGTTTTTGGTACTTCAAATGGCAACGTTTTCATTACAAGATCAGCGTGTTATCATTCGTTTTCTCCATTCGTGTGGTGTGATACCGATAGAAATTCTTCCCAGTTGAGTGAGACATGTGGTGATGGTGTCATGGATGTGTCTAACGTGCGTTCGTGGGTGCGACAGTTCAAAGAAGGCAAAACGTCGTGTGACAACAAACCAAGACAATCTCGGCCTCGCACAAGCCGGTCTAACGACATGATCAAGCGAGTGGGGAAAGTTGTTTTGGGGGATCGCCGAATGTGTGTGGAACAGATCGCCTCCAAAGTTGGCATTTCCGTGGGATCTGCGCACACAATCCTGCATGACGACCTGAAAATGCGCAAAGTGTCTTCCAGGTGGGTGCCACGAATGCTGACAGACGACCACAAGGGTGCGCGCGTGGCATGTTGCCAGACAATGTTGTCACGTGATGACGGCTGTTTGCAACGATGAAAGACACTCTGTGGCCGCACATTCACCAACCGTGCCGCTATTGCATCATGGAATCATGGCGTCGACGTTGTGAAAAATGAGTACGACTGAAGGGAGATTACGTCGAGAAGTGACACAAGTTTTATAGTTTTCATGATTAGTTAGTGAGAAAAAAAAATCGGAGGTGTTATAACTTGAATGCACCTCGTATATTCAAATAGTCACGCAGACTTCTTTAGAACGAGCAGCTATAATCTATTATTTCAATTTTTCCCGAAACAATTTTAGAAAATACATTCCTCTAGCTTCATACCTGTGTTTCTTTTATTATTTAATTATAGCGATTAATCGATTAGGCCATAAATATACCTAATATATTTTGTTATCCTTTAATCTGTCTTAGGCATGTATGCATATTCAAATACTTGAAACCCTGTTTTAATTTCCGAAACTACGTAGTAAGTGCCTTCATAAACAGGCAATATTGTCTGTTAATTGTAAGTTAATTACACTCTAATGAAAATCCCATTACCGTAATAGAGCTAGATTAAGGCCATTAGTCCACCTATTGGAATTCAATAATTGTACATGGGTTTTTGATATTGAGTTCTCCCTTCTACGTTCTATTACAGCTAATTGTTTGCCATTCAAATGTTACATTCACTCAACTTCTTGATTAATATTATGTTTCATTTTATGATGGTTAGTTATATTAATTAGTCCTCTGACGTCATAAGTGTTTTGAAATAGGCTTTTATTTATCCATCTGGTTTTACTGATATATGTATGTTTAATTGCTTTATGCTTATCTCTATCTATAATTTCCTTAATCTGTTAATTACCGGATTGTCCTGAAAGCAAATTTTATTGGATCCATCGTAAGGAAAGAAAATTCGAGCACAGTGGAAAACTTTGGTCCCTTTCTATTCATGTTGTTTAATGGCAGACCCCTTTATAAATACACCCTTGTTACTGGATTATTTAATTTTTTTACTTATCGATCCCTCTTTCAAAACTACTGCCCTAATGCGATTTACAGTTAAATAAGGTACACTACCTACTGTATGGCGTATTTGACCTCCCATCAGCTTTCGGTGTTCTGGAACCCCTCGTTTTTAGTATCGAGAGGTTGCACCTTCATCTAAATTTCTGATGTGTATCATTACACGTGAAGTAGTCTTTTATTGCGAGGGGAGACACGATCTGAAACGATATGGAATGTCAAGCGTGAAGTAATAGGTCTTTGTCATATGTTATTGTGCTACACTTTTAAGAACCATTTCGTTTTACAAAACTGAAGATGTAAAGGTATTTTTAATGTCGTTGTCAACAATATGTGTAGTTAAATGTGACGCTTCCGCTTAGCTTTTTCAGGCTCCTGCCTCACTTTCATTCAATCACCACATTTTTTTACAAATGTTTCGATTTCTCCAGTCCAATGAAGGCCACCAAAAATAATTTCGAGCAAGCGTTTTCATTTTCGTCATGCCCAGATGACTATACTATAGTTATTTTAATAATCTTTCGCTAAACTTTCTCGAAACTAAGTTCATTTCGTCTGATACCATAAGGTTTTAAATGAGATTCCAATTCCGTAGGCCAACCTTGTTGAATATACCGGCAAATTTTACTCAACTCTACATCTCTTCTAGTCTCGACCTTGATTTTGTGCCTTTCCAATGGTATTGGTTCTGCGCAAAGTGAACATATATAATTTCCTTCGCTTCACTATCCTCTTCTACCTCCAACGATAACCGCGACAATTCGTCAGGACCGGCATTTTGCTTCCCTTTGACGTGCTTAAAAACATAATCAAAACAGAAAGAAATAAAGCCCACCTTTGTAGTCTCCCAGCTGCCATTTCTGGTATACCTTTTTTCTCGCCAAACACAACTAATAAAGGCTTATGGCTTAAATCAGTATCCATTTCCGCTCCATTAAATACCGATAAAATTTCTTTACACCCCAACATATTGCCAGAGCTTCCTTATGAATTATTGAGTAACCCTTTTCCGTCTTAGATAGTACTCTAGATGCGAAAGCTGTTGGTTTTTCTGATCTGTCCGGCAGGTCATGTAGCAAAACGCAACCTATTCCTATTGAACTACTGTCGCGCGCAAGCTTTAATGGTAATTTTGGATTATACGAAGGTAGTTTGACATTAATCTAGCCTAAGTAAGAAAACGCATGATTTTCGTTCTTTTTCTCATTTATTTTTCAACATAGTCTTCTTTTACCTCAATACACTTGATAAGACGGTTTTCTAACTTTTTTATCCCTTCCGAAAAGTAATTTTGCTCGAGCTCCTCAAAATAGTGTGAAGTTTAAGTCATGACCTCATCGTTCGTTGCAAAACGGCGTCCTCCGAGCTGTTTTTTTAGGTTTGGGAACAGGAAAAAGTCGCAGGGGGCTAGGTCTAGCGAATACGGTGGGTGGTCGATCAATCCGTAGCCCAATTGGTGCAATTTTGCTTGTGCAACGGCCGCCCTGTGAGCGGGTTCGTTTGTTCTGATGGAAGAGAACTTTTTGCGAGCCAAACCAGGGCGTTTTTTCTTCAAATCGACGTCGATACGGTCCAATAAATCTGCGTAGTACACGCCAGTTATTGTTTTACCCTTTTCCAAGTAATCAATGTGAATAATGCCTTTCGCATCTCAAAAAACAGTCGCCATCACCTTTCCGGCCGATCGGGTGGTTTTGGCCTTCTTTGCTTTTCCTTCTCAGCTTTGACTGTTCCTTCATCTCCGGCGTGTAGTAATGGACCCACGTTTCATCAACAGTGACGTATCGGCGAAAAAAATCCTTCGGATGGCGTTTTATCATTACCAAAAGCTTATTCGAATCCGTCACACGTGTGCGTTTTTGGTCGACTGTGAGCAAACGCGGTACCCATCGCGCGGATAGCTTTTTCATATTCAAATGTTCGTGTATGATGTTATGTACACGCTCAGTTGACTTTGTTGATGGTTTCTAGTGTAGTGACGGATTTTGGGGCACCTGGACGTTCATCAACAAACACACTCTTACGATCACGAACAAATTCAGCTTTTCAAAATTTAATTGTTGCTAACGACGGTGCAAGCTCGCCATAAACAGCATCCAGTTCGGCTTTGATTTCTGCATTGTTTTTCCCTTCCAAATGAAGGTACTTAATCACTGAACGATATTCGACTTTTTCCATTTTCAAAAAAACCACAAAAGTAGCTTGCTTTCGACGACTGTTAAAACCAAACTTAATGTGCTTTTTGGTTGAAATTTTGACCGACGTCATGTGATAGATGGCAGATGTCAAAACCGAGAGCAATTCGTTCTCACGTAACGCCATCTATCGAAGGCTAGATTAATGTCAAACTTACCTCGTAGTGTATCAACACCTTGTCTGAAGCTACTACTTCCTTTGCTTTTTGAAATGACTCTTCACATTCGCTCGACCATTTAAGTTTTACATTCTGTTGTAATAACTTATACAACGGTTATAATAATTCGGCCAACTCATTTTTGATAAAATTCCTATAGTAATTTATCATTCCAGTAAGTGCTCTCATACAACTGCATGTATTTATTTATCAATAAAGTTTAGGTCTGTGTACTTACATTTGTACAGATGTCTTTATAAAGATATATTTTAAGTTGATCATTTAATTTGTTCAAATTATCACAAATTCCTAACTTGAAGTGATGAGGAATCAGAAGTTTCTCAGAGTACACGATTCGAAATAGGATTTAAGTGGTTTTGTCGATTTCCTAGATGAAATAAATCTCGATTACGTAAGAAAAGCATTGTTCTTACTTCACTCGGCTATTTTCCAAGACGCTGTGGTATTATTGATCATGAGGCGCGAGCGAGAGCGGGTTATCCGGAAGCAAAGGAGAACGTTAGCGTAGGGAGGTGGTCATTAGTTTGGGGCTGCGCGTTTTCCATTTAGTACGGCAGAGGTCGCGCTTCCACGGCAACCCGGAAGTGTGCTTGTAAGCGATCGCGAAGCCCAGGTATATATCTATATATATACACACTCATACACAAACATACACTTTTCTTTCTCCCCCTTAGTGGTCATTTATCAAGCTAATGGCTATATAATTACAGTACGGAGAGTGTAAAAGGCACAACACGAAGATTCTCTCGATTTGTAGACTATTTATAAGCGATCTAACAAAAGGAAATACTTACAAGCGACCAACTCGTGGGGCGATGTGCATTTAACTTGATCTCTGTGTCTAAATTAGTTTCGTTCCTGCTGTGGTTGTTGAGTAATTTGTGCTTATAGATTCGTACTGTTTAGTGCTTTTTTTCATTAATTTCACTTCTATTTCATTAAATTCATAATTTTTTTTATTGACTGTTTTAGTTTAGATGGAATAAAAGAGAAAATCAAATTTTATAATTATTCGTTATTTATATTTTAAGACACTAATTTGCTAGGTAGCATTTGTACTTGATACTTGAACTTGTTTGTGATAGCAAGACCTGTGTAACATTTGCTGTAAATTTCCAAGTTTTTGGGTAACAAAATTCAGCTATTTCCTAATAACTCTTTTGCTGCGTTGGAAGATAAAAGTAAGTTTATCCTACACATTAATAATAATAGTAATAATAAAATCTTTATTTGTCCAACGATTAGGAACCACTTATAAGTAAAGCCCGGTAACAGGGAGCCGCGCCATAGCCGTACCTGCTTAGTATACAAAAACAATAGTAAGAAAATAGAAAAAAATAATTATTTTATATCGAAATAATGTATTAGATTGTCAACACGGAATAATAATTATAATATGTGAAAAGTGGTGAAACACTCACCCTTTTAAGTAGCCTTGGCTACGGAACAGTAAAACTAGAAGCACCATTATCAGTATTAACATCATATGGAAAAGAGTGGCAAAAGGTTGACACCATTAGATGTGTTTCCACAGTTGTCTCGGTGAGCGATGTTCGCCATGATGAGAAAATGAGTTTATATTTTGAAAAAGAGCGTTCAATATCTACCGATGTTATACATGCATGATTAAAATACTCTTTGTACTTAGTTAGTGGATTATTCGATACACCATCACAAATTCTAAAACGCGATTATATTTTGCGTCATGTATAGTCAGTAGCACTCCGTCCATAATTTGCAGAGACTCCAATAATGATAACGATCTATTTTGTAATTGGTTTATTGCGTCAGCTAATCCTTTATAGTAGCTACGAATATTTTTTAAATCTGTTCCTTGAAATTTCGACTGGCTCTCCTTAATAGCTGCAGCTTCGGCAGGATTGAATTGTGCAATAATAGCTTTTACTATTTTGAAATGTTCAGCATAATAAAAAGCTGCCTACAACCATGTTCCCCAACGTGTAAGAATTGGCTCCGACGGTTGATGAATACCAGGACACTCTGTCTGAAATGATCGTAGGCGTTTGGGAGATTTCAAAAATACTTTTTCTGGGCTTGCTATTAATGCATCTACCTCGGGAGAGCATCGAATGGTTTCTGCCACAAGATGTAAAGCATGCACTTTACACATAACATGTAAACACTTGCAACCATGTTCAAGAAGAGAACGGCCTACCGATCGCATTATCGCTGCGCCATCGCTTATAAACATTAACACTTTACCTTTTGAAATTTTAAATTTTTCCAACGTACTAAATACAACCTTCGTAATAGCTGCAGCAGTACACTCTTGTAGTCTTCGGCTAGCTAATAACAGTGGTAATATAGGTTTACTAGGGTCTAGTATGCGTACCATAATATTTACAATTGAATTTTTTTACTGTTGTCTCGTCAACACATAACCAAAGAAACAGTTTTTTCAATATGCGTTTCATTTTATTTTCCACGTCATCGCGTACAAATGCAACATGCTTACGTTTTCTCCGTTGGCAACCGCAACTCGGGATTGTATTTGTCCCAAAAGTCCTTTAAACAGTTGTTTATCAACGTAAGAATTACATTAAAAAAAATGCACTTCGCGGTAGCATGCCCAATTTTCGTTTTCTATGCAGTGCGGAATTTACGTGTCTTGTACAGTTCCACTTCTTATTTGACATCAAATGTATTTTGCACACTTTACAAACTATTTTACTCCCGTTGTAAAACAAATCGGGAAAGTCAGAAATAAACTTATTTATTATGTCTTGAAAGGGTCGTTTTTTAGCCTTTGACATGTTCACTAATAACTACAATTAATAACTACGTCTATATCAATAAAATCAAGACGCCCTATTCGCTATTCGATGCTAAACTGAATTGAGTGATGATGATTTGTCGTGCCGTATCATAATCGACCAGCCCACCCCGCCCACCTAAACACAGTCACACCGCCGCTGCGATTGCTCTCCAGTTACCGAGCTCTACTAATAAGACAACATATTAACAGTTTGTGAAGTTATACATAACAGACATTGAAGAAATAGAAACAAAAAAACACCTGCAGGCAATATATTACTGCAAGACTCCTATTGGTCTCTCCATTGGTTTCGTACCTAGCACAGAATACAAATAAACACTAAACTTATACATTAAATTTTATACTAGTAAATATTACCTGTCGTTCCCTTCTCCAAATAAACAATTAAGATTATGCCTTGCGAATCCCAAACAACCGTCTCCATAATGTTTCCGGCTGATGGAATCGTCTTCACCTTCTTTGGTGCACATTCACCGGAATAAACCCATTCTGCCGACTGGCTTTAGATTCTGGCATGCAGTGATGTATCCATGTCTTATTTACAGTCACATAACGCCGCAGAAACTCATTCGTATTGCGCTTAAACGTGTTGAAACATTGCCTTAAAGTTATCACACGATCCCGTTTTTGATCAATCGCCAACAGACGTAGCACCCACCTCGGCCATAGCTTTCTTACACTCAATTTTTCATGGAGGATGTTTTACACACGTCCAGTTGAGTCCAGTTCACCATATCATCGTTAATCTAATAATTGATTTTATTGATTATATCGTCCGGAGCCACCTCCGACCCGCTCCTCATCAAATTCATTAAACTGCATCCAACTTCTGTTTGATTTCTACACGTTTTCCCATCCAAGATCAGAAATCAGATCACTGACCGGGATTGTCCTTTTTCCATAATACCACAAATACACAAACTTGCTCACTTCTCAAAACAACACTACTGGATGAATCTCCGAAATTTTGACAGACGTCGACAAAGAAATAGTACTCAGTCGGTAATACAGATTTTGACACAAAGCGCCATCTGTTTCTAAACAAGGGTACTTCTACCGCCCGAAAGCTTTGACTGCTGTTTGAAACTTGCCAATGCAAAAACGCGACAGAGTAGCTCTTAATTAGTGGAGTTGAAAGTAATAATAGTACTGCCACCCAATATCTTGTATATTATGGCTTTGATTTTTTCGATGGGAAATACTCCATATTGGATAAAATCCGCTAAATACGAGGTATGGCAATTAAATAACGAGAATTTGTTCGTTAAAGCTTTATTGTAAAAAACTTAACACAATCACGCGTTAATTCCTTCACAGTAACCCCCTGGCGTGCCACGCACTTATTCTATCACTCTTCCCACTTCTGGAAACACCTCTGAAAGTCGCCCGAAGTTAGACCTTGCAAAACCGTCGACGTCTCCTTATGGATATTTTCTATGGAGTCGAACCGTTGTCCTTTCGTGGGACTTTTCATTTTTGGGAACAGCCAGAAGTCCAATGATGCCAGATCTGGGCCGTACGGGGGGTGAGGCAGCGTTGGAATTATTTTTTCACTAAAAACTGTCTAACAAGAAGCGACGAATGGGCGGGCGCGTTGTCGTGATGAAGGATCCATCTAGATTTCTTCAGGTCAGGCCTTACCCGCGCAACCCTCGCGAACACGCTCTTTAATTTTTGTAAAATAACAGACGGTTTCTCGCCTAATTTCGACAAAAATTTGATCACAATTCTCTGTTCCAGTTTTTTATCGCACATTTTTCGACATACAACGCTTCAACACCAACCTTTCAAACCTATTACTTTAATTATTACGCATTTAGTAAAACTGTGGAGGTTTTATGCCTACGTCGTTGAATATCCGCCAGTGTTGTCAGTTCGAGCGTTCGAAACAAGTTCTCGTTATTTAATTGCCATACCTCGTACATGCTATAATTACTGGAAAAATAAAGCAGCCTTTGTCCTTTTCTGTTGCTATATTTATGTAATTGAAAATCAAATTTTATACTATTGGGAAAATTTTGTGGTGACCTTTATTTCATAATTTAGTTTTTTTTTGTTTTTTTTTTATTTATTTATTTTGCAGTAGATAAGTGAGAGTAAAGTATACGAAACCTATCAAATATGATATATTTTTTGTTTTATATTTTTTTTCAATATTCGTTTGTAATTTGTAACTAATTTATATTTCTGTTGTTTCAGATACATGTTATGAAAAATATTTTTATACAATTATAAGGTAGGTTGATTTATTCAATTTATTCAACCATATGTTGTTGCTTTCTATATGGCTATTTCCTAGAAGAATATATATGTATTGCGTTAAGTACAAAGTGACCATTGATCAGGCACAGAATGAAAGTTTTCGAAATCTTTTGTCCCTTAAATATACTCTAATTTTAACACCTATTGATATAACAATCGAATGCTGTTAGACTGGTCGTTGAACGTTCCCATTATGGTGACGTTAATTTCAATTAGTACTCCCATGTGAGTTGCATAAAAAAGGTTATTCATTATTGATCTAGCAATCTAATGAAGTCAGGTATGTGATAATAAAAACGAAGATAATTAAATATTCTCTTAGGTTATATCTATGCATTTAGGACAGGCGTAGTTAAACCAGTATTAAAGTGCTGCTGAATATCTGGCTTCAGTATGATGAATGATGAATAATTTAAGAGAGTTTGATTATTATCTGATTATTCAAAAATGCAGGCTAATGCGATGCAAAGGGTATATTTCTTGTCGGGTATGATTGATTTTTCATGTTTCTGTGCCTTGATATCATTTTTTATTAAAGAGGATAAGAGAAAGAGATATGTAAAGAAAGTTTGTGTTATTATTAGAGCAACGCAACTGCGCTGAAAGCCAGTGGCGGACGCATAAAAGTTTACACAAAATAAATTAAATGTGACACGTGCTCAAACACTTACCGTTTGAAGAGTCCTCCGTGAAATCACAAAGTGGATACTGTCTATTTATTATTTGTAACATTAGATATGTTTCCAAAGTTGTTTCGGCAAAGTGAGTGCGGCGCGAAGAAAAAGTGTTTTTGTATGCCGAAAACGAACGTTCTACATCTAGTGACGTTATATTTGCGTAACACATGGGCTGAAAAGTCCCGGGCCTGACAAAGAAAACACGTTTTTTTTTGTTCAAAATTAGCTTTATTCATCAACGTAATTTCCATCAAGAACAACGCAATCATTCCAGCGCCGCTCTAACATTTCAATACCACTTTTGTAAAACGATTTATCTTTTGCCTCAAAATATGCCTCAGTTTCAGCGATAACCTCTTCATTCGAGCGAAATTTCTTACCGGCGAGCATTTTTTTTAGGTCTGCGAACAGCCAGTAGTCGCTGGGTGCCAAATCTGGCGAATACGGTGGATGTGGGAGCAATTCGACGTTCAATTCATGTAGTTTTGCCATTGTTTTGATTGACTTGTGACACGGTGCGTTGTCTTGATGAAACAAAATTTTTTTCTTCGCCATATGCGGACGTTGCTTTGCAATTTCGGCCTTCAGACGCTCCAGTAACGCTATATAATATTCACTGTTGATGGTATTTCCCTTCTCAAGATAGTCGATGAATATTACACCACGCACATCCCAAAATACCGAGACCATAACCTTTCCAGCCGATTGTTGTGCTTTCGGGCGCTTTGGACGAGGTTCACCAGGTGCTGTCCACTCAGATGACGATCATTTTAATTCCGGAGTGAAGTGATGGATCCATATTTCATCCGTTCTCACATATCGACGCAAAAATTCCGGTTTGTTACGTTTAAACATGGCCAAACACTGCTCAGAAGCATCAACACGTTCTTGTTTTTGGTCAACAATGAGCAAACGCGGCACCCATTTTGAACAGAGCTTTCTCATAGTCAAATGCTCATGCAATATAAAGCCAACACGTTCTTTTGATATCTTTACGATGTCAGCTAACTCACGCAACTTCACTTTTCGATCATTCAAAACGATTTTGTGGATTTTTTTGATGTTTTCTGGTGTTACCGCCTCATTTGGACGTCCACTGCGTTCTGCATCATCGGTGTCTCTACGACCACGTTTGAAGTCAGCAAACCAATGTTTTATTGTTGTTTCTGATGGAGCGGAGTCCCCATAACACTTTTCAAGCCATTACTTCGCTTGAACGGTATTTTTTCCCATCAAGAAGCAGTGTAAAATTAAAACACGAAATTGTTTTTGATCCATTGTTTTGGAAATAACAAAAGTAGCGTCACTCTTAGCACAATAACTCACAAACTAATGAATAGAATATCATAAAATTTTAACAGCTGTCTTTTTAAGGTTAGTACTAACTGCAAAACAGGTGAATACAATAAAACTAGCGCCATCTATGTGTTAGGCCCGGGACTTTTCAGCCCATGTGTTAAGTAAAATAATCTTTCAAATAACTTAACGGTTCTGTTGACGCACCTTGCGTCTTCTATCGCGCATAGCTGTGCGTGAACATGTTGCACTATTTGCAAAGATTCCACTAACGACACCGAAGAATTTTGTAGTTTTTCTATCGCATCCGCTAGTCCCACGTAATTGTTCTGAATAATTTCCAAATCTGTTTTAACTTGACTATCCTTAAATATCAAGCGGCTTACCTTGACAGCCGCAGCTTCCTTTAGGTCGAATTCTAAAATCACGTTCTTTATATTCTCAAAATATTTAAGATAATAAAACGCAGCCTCTAACCATGTTCCCCAACGAGTAAGAATAGATTGTGGTGGTTCAGGAATACCGGGGCATAGTCTATGAAATTCCCGAATACGTTTTGGGGATTTTACAAACACAGCTTTTGTATGTGCTATTAAAGCGTCTACCTCGGGATAACATTTTCTGATACTATCTGCTACGAGACTGAGAGTATGAATTTTACATGTAATATGCAACAAGTTAGCACAATGTTTTTTAAGAGATCGACCTACAGCAAGCATGTTTGCGGCACCATCACTCATAAACAGCAACAGTTGATTTGTTGAAAGTTCAAACTTTTCCAATGTATTTAACACCAACATTGAAATTACTTCGGCAGTGCATTGTTGTAATCGTCTGGATGCACGAGCAGACGGCACAACTCTCTGTAACGTTCTCTCACTTAGTAACTTAAAGTCCGAATATTCATTCCAAAACGAGACGTAGGCTTTCTTCCTTAGTAAATGAAATGGTAAATTACATGCAATAAACACATAAATTAAATTTAAATTTGTCATAATCTCGTGTGGAATTTTTTTTGTGAAACATGCCCTGCACTATTTACGTGCCGTAGACAATCACTTTTCGACCAACACATTAAATCTATTTTACACACTACACATTGAATTTTAGCGCCATCACACTTTAGATCCGGCATTTCTGCAATAAATTCTCTTATTGTGTCCAACTTTGGTCGTTTTCGCGACGTAGGAAACATTTTAGCGTAGATGCATGCACAACAGATCGGCTTTCGAGTTGCAGTTATACTGACGCTTATACCGAATTGTCCCGGCCGTGTTTATTTTGTGTAAACTTTTATGCGTCAGCCACTGGTTTTCAGCGCAGTTTGCGTTGCTCTAGTTATTATTTGTATGTACGTTATAAAGCGTTAAATTGCATTAGCAAAGTTAAAATTTAGTTCTATTATCAAATTCATCATAAAGCAGTTATTTTTTGGAGTCAGAAGACTTGGAAGATTTCATAGTTCTATGAACCAAACAGAACAAACAAAATAGTCCCAATTGTCTTATTCCTTAACAATTGACGATGTCATACTATATTTTTGACAATCACGTCATATTATGGAGAGTTCATTTGCAAGATTTTGAAATAATTTTTTTTTGAAAACACTTGTGGTGAATCACCCATCCGCGTTTACCGTTGCCGCATATACGCTTTTTCGTATTAGCTAGACATTTTCTTTCCTTTTGTGTATACTATTCCTACAGTTCAACGACAAATAGAATTTACATCAACCGTATCACCATTTTGCATTTTGAAGTTAGATGTGTACAAACAACAAACAATTCTTCATAACGCTCACATACAAATAACTACACTTATAATATAAACATGTGTACATCTGTACTTACCAAATCTATTCAACTTATACTTATAGTCCCTTAGATCACGTTGGTCGCGCCTAATCACAATCACACAAATTGTTAAGGATTTAGGATGATGCAATAATGTGCCTGCTCATTCCTGCAAAGATAGTGGGACGAAATTCATGAACGTATTTATTGAATTTTCATACTCGTCATGAATTTTTCAGTTTATATTATAATTCTACCACTGAAAAGTACAAAGAGTGGGTTAAAGGTATATATGAAATACAATTATTTTTAGGTATTTCACGGATTAAAATTCATATTTCTCATGTTTTTCATCTAAAAACGCGTTTTTCAGCTACGAAATATCGTAATTCCGTAGATAATTATTACAATGACTAAATGAATTTTACGCTCATTTTTCCCAGTGTAGCTCATACTATGTTTGGTCCAGAGGTTGGGTGAATTAAAATTTCGACGATGGATTTGGTTCTCTGCTTGGCTTTCTGGATGTATTACCAAAATTAGCCTAGTTTTTTTTTATTAGAAAGTGATTTTTGAGTTTTCGTGAGTTGCACGTCATACACAGCTGAAAACAAACCAAAATATTTCTTCATTTCAAGTATTGTTTAAAAACACAAGAGATTTAATATTGTTATAATTTTAAATAAAGACCATATTTCTATGTATGGTATTTATTTAATACTGTATTATTACTCCCAGAGGAATGTGCATTGAAAATCCTCTAAAACTCGCTTGATGTGTGAAAATTTCCCTGAGTGACCGTATTGTTCTAACAACAAAATCCGTTCAACTCCATTATGCATCGATAAAACGGAAAACACGTATACGTGCAGCAAAAAAAATAACGTTCAGATGGTTTTATTGGATCTGTCAGGCCGCGTAAGTTTCGTCGGTGAACGCGACATGAATCCGGCATGTTTATTACCTGCACTAAAATTCTAGCCACGAATGGTTTGCTCGCTTGTAAACGATTTCATGGGTAGCGACGATATCTATCCTCGTTCTTGCACTTCAATAGCGTGTGCATCGTTCCTTTTTGGACTATATATACCTGCCTCGCTTTACTGCATTTGGTTGGGTTGCGTGTAGTAAGATGCGATCCGAAACCGGTTTTTATAATAGAGCGAGCGTTGGGACCGTGGAAATTGAAGGACAGACTGTCTGTCCCTTCGTTCTCTGAACAACAAGGTGAACGGGAACGTAAGCGTACACAATGGCCAGGGCCAGAGTGCTTACAACTAAAATACTCTGGTTTGGCACCCTTATCGTTTCAATTTACCGTTAAAATGGAAATGACGTGTTTCGTAAAGATGAATATTTGGAATTTGAATAAATTTTGAGAATGGAATTTGAAATAGCTAAAATATGATGTAGTTTATAGACTACGTAAACAGTGATGTATAGAGAAAAATTATGCGGCATGCTTTACACCGTACACTGACAAAAGAAATTCCCATACGGATAACCTGCAATTTAATTACCGGTTACCCGTACCTTAATTTTCATCATAACATGAAATTTCCGACAGAAAAGTAAATTTCAATGTGAAAATTTAGATAGAGTATCTTGTATTTCTCCAACGTAAAAATTTGAAAACAAAAAATTCTCCTGTAGTTTACTTATCTACATGATATTGACTGCTCATTATTACTACCATAATAAAAATTTACTTTAGACTTATGTACAGGGATTTTCATTTTATTTTGACCACTACTTATTTCCGTTGCTATTGCAGATTCAAAAAAATATTTCAAGTGAAAATTGTAGCGGTTTACCTCTACCGAATAGAAATGTAATAACTATCAGAATTGTGTATACAGGACGCGGCCAACATAACATAATTATGCTTTTTTTAATGGAATACCCTATATATTTTTGGATAGCCTCTCATTTTCTGATTCCAAATATGTATATTACATTAGATATACAGTGTGGAATGGAAATGGAATAAATTCTTTGTTTCAATCATTGTGCGATAATTATAAAAAATTCCAAAACACGTCAATTTTTGATTTTAAAATTACATCCTACTGCGTAAAAATTTCATCCCTAAATTTAACACCCTTAGAATGAGGGTTGCAACCCCTACATTTTTAAATGGGGAGTAGGGGCTTGTTATACATCATTTAAAAGGTCTCTTCATTGTCTATTCAAAAATTGTATTGTTTTAAAATCTAATGTAAAAATTAACATTAAAAAAAATGAAATCATCCGATTGACGAACTTTGTCACAACACAGTGTTCTTCAATAAAAAAAAAAGAAATAAAAAGTTATTATGGCAATGTTAGTTTCGTTTAAAACACCTTAGGAAATTGTGTGATTATAACTGCATGACAGTAATTGTCGGTGTTATTACTTGTCGTTTGAATTTCGTTAACTCTTTGCGACACAAGAATTTCAAATAGTATTTTGACCAAGTGTCACAAAATGTTGTTTTTGCTTAGTATCATGAATAATAGTGAAAATAACTTTCTTTAGGGATTAGGTAATACACTAGGCTTGAAATTTTCAAAGACGAAAAAAGCATTATTTATTTTTGAAGGCGGTACCACTATGATACCACCGTGACACAATAATATACATATAATGAAAAATATTGCTCTCAGATAAATGAATAAATTTTATTTAGAGTGAAATAAAACAAAACAGTTATTCTTACTATTTAAACAAAGTGGTACCCTACAGGTCTCACATTGCCACTGACTACGAACTTGATGTTCTTTTGTGCTGCAGACTCCACAACGTCGTCTTGTACCACGAATAGGTTTATGGTCTGCGTTTTTTAGACGACTGTTGGTGGGAACAAACGATTTATGCTGTTTAATACATACAGTTTGCGTGTTTCTTTGTCGTACAGGTATACTAAAAAGTAAATCATTGCAAATTTCTCTTCTAAAGTCTTTCATTGTTAATTTTGGTTGATCTAATTTTGAGTAAATAATATACGCATTAACGACACTAGCATCGATGAGAAACCAATGAATTCGATGCCACCACTTTTTACTTTTTCAGTCTATTTCGTAAGTGGTCTTCTTCTGGTCAAATATATCAACCGCATTCATATGGGCATTATAATCTTCTATCATTTGCGGACATGGAAATTTTATTATATCTCCATTTCTTTGTTTGCGTTCAATTTGCACTGTATTATGGAGTTTGTGGAAGTTTGATAGCAAATGCACGCTTCTGTTGTCCTTCCATTTAACTGCTACTAGATTTGAATCACTTATATGAACATCATACTTTCCTCTTTTCATACTGCTGTCGCTGAGAAATGTTGGAAGAAATTTATGACTTACATTAATTGTCCCACAACAGTAAATTTTATTCGCAAGGAGATCCTCGAAGAGAGGGACATTTGAAAAAAGTTATCGAAATATAAATGATGGCATTTGCCATGTAAGTCCTTGCAGAGGTACTTAACAACTCTGGAACCAAGACATTTCTCACTTGACTTCTGAACTTTGCCCGTGTAAATTTGAAAGTTCCAAAGATATCTTGATTGATCGGCCAGAGCCCATATCTTGTATCCTCTCTTCACCGGTTTTTTGGGCATGTACTGTTTCAACGAGCTCCTACCTTTAAATTTCACCATCGACTCGTCATTAGCAATGTTTTCTGAAAGGTTGAAGTTGGTTTGAAAATTGTTAAGCATTGTGTCTATGGCCTCAATTTATGTAACTTATCATAATCTGGGTGAATTCTCGGAAGCATGCTTGTATTGTCGTTCAAGTGAATATTTCCCAAAAACCAACTAAATCTATTCAAAGGCATCTTACTACTGATATAGGAATCATGTAAGTAAAATGAACAAGTAGTGTTTCAAATAATCTTCACTTATGAAATAAACACAAAAAGTTGTTTATATGAAAACACGTTATAGAGACTAGTACGTGACATAAACAAACCGTTATATTTCAAATACTATGTAGTTCACCGATGCGGCCATCTAGTACTAGTTAATTAAAGCTTAAATATAGTGTCCTATAAAGTGGTACAATCAGAAAACCACCGAGTCGCATTTGGTGCATTTATTTGTAAGTGGTACATGTGGAGTACCATCGTGACACAAGTGCAACATAATAGGTGGTACAATGCGTGCACCTCTAAGCCGGAAAGAGTTAACTGCAATTCAGAAACATGGTTTATTTAACAGAAATGCACAAAATAACAGTTCTGCAGATGATTGGTTACGGAAATAACACACGAACACAGACCGAAGTTGTTCGCCTTTCACATTTCCGGATTTGCCGCCTATATCCCAAGGGACAATAAGTAAAATTGAAAAGCAGTTTCGCGAACTTGGACATGTAAGACAGATAAAAAAGTACCTTCCAATGCAATAAATAATGATACCAAATTGGATGTATTGCTTGAGTTTGAGGAAAACCCACATACTTCCAGTCGGATAGTAGCCGCAACATTTGATGTTAGCCATTCATCGATTCTTCGGATATTAAAAGAAGATAAAATGCATCCCTACAAAATGATACCAGCTAATGAGAGCTCATGGAAGACGATTTTGATCGAAGAACGTATTTTTGTGAACAAATGATGGAAATGTTAGATGACAATGTGATCCAACTAGAACATGTTTTGTTTTCTGATGAGTGCACTTTTTGCTCTTCAGGGATATGCTAATCGTCAAAATTGCCGCTACTAGTCTAGAGATAATTCTCATTGGATGAGAGAAGAACATACACAATACCCTGAAAAGGTTAATGTTTGGGCAGGGATTGTTGGAGACCATGTAATTGGTCCATTTTTCATTGATGACAATTTGAATGGAAATAATTATTTAGCAATGCTCCAAAATAATGTCGTGCCAACTTTGGCAAATTTATATCCGGATCCAGCAAATCCACAAGTTCCAGCGAATACGATATGGTTCCAGCAAGATGGAGCACCGCCACATTACCTAATCAATGTCCGACAGTACCTCGATCTAATATTTCCAAATCGGTGGATAGGGAGGCGAGAGCGATAGAATGGCCAGCACGATCACCTGATCTTACGCTAGACTTCTTCTTATGGGGATATGTGAAAAGTGTTGTATACAAAATGAAATCGCTAGATTTAGCTGACTTAAGAAGAAGAATAACGCTTGCGACTAGGTCGGTAACACCACGGATGTTGAATAACGTTGCAAGACAGTTTTATTTAAGATTAGGATGTTGCCAAGACGTCCGAGGCGAGCATTTTGAACATCTACCACATTAAGTTTTATGTTATTTTTTTACGTTATCTAGAACTAAACGGTACTATCTATTAAGTGTCCAATGTGTTGATGATTTAATTTTTTTTAATGTTAATTTTTGCATTAGATTTGAAACCAGTACAATTTTTGAATAGACAATGAAGATACCTTTTAAGTGATGTATCACAAGCCCCTATTCCTAACTTTTTTATTATTACTGTTTACTAGTATTAATTCAAAATATATGGCAATATACATACATAAGCGTATTGAATAGTTTTTAGAGTGAATATTGGTTAATATCCATATTCTGACGGTATACCATGATATAATCCAATCCTTATTAATTGCGAATAACTGTTCGGTTTAATGAGCTATTGGAACAAATTAATACTCGGACTATGTGATGATTTGCCTCGTAATTACAGGCGCATTCTCAATTACACTGTAATCTATTCTCAGAATGGATTGTTATGTAATTATGTGATTATATAACAATTTAGCCGTAATTATTATATAATTATATTTACGTCTAAACCGTATGATTATTTGCCTATTTGCAGAACATCTCCACCTATTTCAATAATATCCTTTGATTATTGTACGAGAGCTTTAATAAATATGACAATCTAAGAATGAAACGAGAATCTTTTATATATATATATATATATATTTTTAAGAATTATCATTATTTATTTTCACGATTAACATGTCAGCTGATCCTGTATTTATGTCATCGACGAACACCATAGGAAATCGTTGTTTCGTTAAAGAACGAATTAACTGTATGCGTTTTTTTATACTTTGTCCGACTGCGTCACTTAAAAATATCCCGAACTACCTTGAACTCGAGATGTTGTTTTTGTTCATCAGCTATCCTTCTTCGTGCGTCTCTGTCGATGTCTCGTTTTAATTATATTCTTCGCCCAATCGTGTTTTTTTTTTACTGTGTTAAGCTAAACTGTGTTTGCTTTGCTTTTGTAATGCGGACAAATTACGTTTACGTGACGAATGCATTATAATGACATTATGTTTGTGAAATGGTGTATTTATTTTTTTTGTCACGATTTGTTGTGAAATGCTTCGAGGAAGAGCTGATCGCCTGATTCCATTGTTACTATTGAAAACTAAATAAAACAGGGTAACATACCAAAAATGAAAGTCAAGAAGAAAACGTGTTCTTTAAAACGTTATTGATATGAAATGATTAATGTGCCTTTTTTACACGCTGAATATTTTTTAAAAGGATTATTTCGAATAGTATAGATTATATTTTTATTATTTAAGATCCTGACATGTGGATTATTTCCAAACTTCAAAATTATATCCAAAAATATTAGTCTATACTTCATTCCATTTAAGAAAACAGTGGTTGTTGTCTCAACTAAGAGCAGTTTAAACTGTAAAATATATTAGATTTGATGTATGTTTGGTTACATACATAACCACCCAGTAATTTATTACATATACATTATGCGATTTTGTAATTTTTATTTCACTTAAAGTTGAAATATAGCACAATATTAATTGTTAAGAATTTACTACAATATAAAAAATAATACAAAAAATATTTTATTAGGTGTTTGTGAAATACAAAATTTAAATCTAAAATATTGAACAACAGTTTTGCCAATACCAAAAAATATATATAAAGAAATAACAATTTCCTTATTAGTGTTTCGTTCAAAAGCTAAATTTTAAAAATTCAATATACTAAAATACATTTCAAAATAAAATCAAAAATTATTTCTGCTTCCAACTCGGGACATAATTTATATATAATAAGAAGATGCAGTAAAATATCAATTTTTGAAAAACTGATATCTTCATCGGTAGAACCTGTATTCATTGTAAAGGACAGCTCCATATTTTCCATCATATCATCTAACCGAAACATCTCATTTTCTTCTTTTATTGTGTGATCAATGCAATTTCTCCAATCATTATGAATTACTTTGCTTAGAGCTTCATGAAATAACTCTCTCACATCATTTAGCTTAAATGTTATGTTATTTGTAGCAACATAGCCTTTCACCTGTGCCCAGATTAACTCTATGGGATTTAATGATGATTACAATGATAAGGGGGTAGTCTTAAAACTTCCTTACCATCAGCTTCAACTAGATTATCCACGTTGTAAGTAATAGGATTTCTAATAATGTACGTTTTAACTTCATCTAAGAGTTCTAATTTTAGTGAAGATTCATTAGCTTCAATTCCTTTATTTTGTAACCAAGTAATTATATCACATATTTCCCAAGATGAATTTGGTGGTTTCTCTTTTTTAGATTGATAAGGTGCATTATCCATTACAATTACACAGTTTGGTTCTAAATTTGGTAAAACGTTTATCAACCAATCTTCAAAAACTTCCGCATTCATTTCTTCGTGATAATCCCTAGATTTTTTTACTCAAATATTAAGAGACCATTTGCCACAAATCCTGAATCACTTCCAATATGACTAATAATTAACCCTTTCCCTTTACCAGATGGATTTTTTAAGCCGACTGATAAGTTTTCAACAAAAGCTTGCCATGCAGTGAGTACATTTTTGTCTTTCCAAATCTTACTTTGGACATTACCTGCATTTAGCCATGTCTCATCGAGGTAATAAATTTTTCTTCCACATTCACGAATACGTCTTATTTTATTTAAATAACGTCTTCTCCACAAAACAATATCATGTTTTTCCATTAACAAATGATTTCTATCTCTTCGCTCCCAAACGAAACCCATCTTCTTTAATAACCTCCTTAGGTTTGTTCGGTTAACAGGTGGCAATGTTTCATTTTCGGTTACACTCTACAATAAAATTATCTTAGTTAATATTCATATATTTTATTTATTTTATTTACCTGAAGAATTCGGTTGCTCATTTCTTAAAAAAAAAACTGTGAACAATACGACGAACTGTTTTCTTTTCATCTTCAACCAGTTTCTCAACTACAGATTTTCGACTTCGTTTTTTAGACGGTGATTTTACAGTCCCCCTGCTTTCCATTTCAGAAATGATTTTCCAGACTGTCGATTCTGATATGCCCACATCTGTTACTACCAATTTGACACTTTGTGTTTTCGAGGTGCCTTCATTGCGGTGTTTCAAGTATATATTATAAATTATTAGTTTTTGGCCACTGAACTATTTTTCCTTGAACATTTTTCCTAACTCCTGAGGGACCTGGCATTTCGGAAGTTTCTATATCTTCGACGGAATGTCGGAGTGTAGAATCACAAATTTTGTGCACGGGGGGTGCCGAAAACCATAAAACAAAGAGAATGGGATCGGCACTAACTTTGCTGACACGCTACGATGTTGAAGGTGGAGATTTCCTCAGGCATATCGTAACAGGTGATGAGACTTAGGTCGCCTATGTCAACGTTGAGACGAACAGACGGTCAGTGCTGTGCGGTCGCTCTAACTCGCCTTCGAGGAAACCTTTAAAGTGCCGTTAAACATTTAGCGCGAAAAAAATCGTGGTCACTGTCTTTTGAGACAACAAAGGCATCCTTCTTGTAGACTTCATGGAACGAGGGACCACAATAAACGCTGAAGCCTACTGTGAAACTTTGAAGAAGCTCATAAAAGCTATTCAGAACAAGCGACGTGGATTATTGAGTTTGGGCATCGTTTTTCTTCATGACCATGACGCATACCGCCGCTCACACTGGACAATTTTAAGTGGGAAGTGTTTGAGCATCCTCCCTACAGTTCTGTTTCGGCTCCTAGGGACTACCATCTCTTCTCTAACATGAAGAAATGGGTTGGATCACAACGGTTTGAGAGTGATGAAGAGCTGCAGGACAGCGTTACAGCATGGCTTATTCACAGGCAGCAGAGGTCTATGAAGAGAGCATTAAAAAAATGATTCATCGTTATGACAAATGTTTCAATCTTAATGACAACTATGTAGAAAAATAGCAGAAAGTAGTAATTTTAAGTTGTATATAATAAAAATCTCTTCATGTCTTGGTGTTTTTTTTTTTTTAGTAATCAAACGGAACTTATTTTTCGAATCGCCCTCGTAGTAAGTGATACCATGAGTAGCCACATACTATTTAAATGTATTAAAAAAAAAAAGGAAAACGACTGATCAAAGTTACTCTAAGAGATGATAGTAGACTCTAATTAATTTCAAGATATTTGCGAACATTTTAATTTCAACAAAGAGTGAAATCTGTCGTCTTAAATTCTCATATGCAGACTCAAACTATAGCTAACGCATGTTAATTGAAGTACAACTTAATTTTTTTCCTGTGTACAAAGTTAGTGTATAGGTCTTCCTTTATTTATTTTTTTTTTCTTGCCAAAGAGTTATTTTCATTTATGTGGATAGTTTGTTAAAAAAATATAGTAAGAAGACTTACTTCTTTTAATTGATAATCAAGAACTCCTGGAATTGAATGTAATTCACTGAGCTCACTCTCAGGTAGAAATAAAACATAAATTTGTTTATATAACACTGCTCCACATTCCGCATTCACCGTAATCAATATTAAAATTTTCTTCAAGTTTAATAATTGACAAAAATATTATATATTTTGAATGTCATTTTCCCCGCTTACAAAAAAGACGCAACAACTGTTTAACCGATCGCAGCGACGTTTGGTGTTCTACCGGTGAACGAACTAACTTCGTTTGTACAGTAAGCACAACTAAGTTCGTCTGTACAGTAAACACAATTAGGATTGGGATAAGACCCAATCTGAAAAGATTCATTTGATGAGGAAGCCGTTAGGATTCCTTGACTTTTCTTATGTCTGAAATTTTCGTGAA
Source organism: Dynastes maya (assembly GCA_029619315.2). Lineage (NCBI taxonomy): Eukaryota > Metazoa > Arthropoda > Insecta > Coleoptera > Scarabaeidae > Dynastes > Dynastes maya. The sequence goes on from JAROYE020000023.1 coordinate 533,763, forward strand.
AGATTCATACTACATGGACTGAAACGTCTTTGGCCTACCAATGAAAAAACGACATTTTTAATGAAAAAACTGTTTTATTCTTCGACATAATCTCCATCTAGAGTAATGCACTTATTGTAGCGGTCCTCTAACATTCCGATGCCGGTTTTGTAGTGCTGCGTGTCAAGTCCTTCAAAATAGGCGTTTCCAACCCTACTTCCTCATTTGAGTGAAATCTTTTGCCAGAGAGCCACATTTTCAATCGGGGAAACAGGAAATAGTCGTTGGGGGCTAGGTCGGGCGAATACGGTGGGTGGTGAACCAATTCGTAACGCAATTCCTTCAATTTATCGGTCATATCGCGAGCAGAATGAGCTGGGGCGTTGTCGTAGTGAAAGAGCATTTTCTTCTTCGCCATGTGCGGTCGTTTTGCCTTGTATTCGACGTCCAATCGATCCAATAATGCACAGTAATATTGTTTGTTGATTGTTTTACCATGTTTAAGGTAGTCTATAAATATTATACCGTGCGTGTCCCAAAAAATACTGGCCAACACTATTGGCTGATTGTTGCGTCTTTGGGCGCTTCGGACGACTCTCACCAGCCAATAACCACTCTGCCGACTGCCGATTGGAATCAGGAGTGTAGTGATGGATCCATGTTTCATCCATTGTCACGAAGCGCCGCAAAAAATCCTTCTTATTGCGCGTAATAAGTGCCAGATTCTCCTTCGAAAGTTTGACACGTTGGTCTTTTTGATCAATTGTTAAGAAGCGCGGCACCCAACGCGCGCAAAGCTTCTTTATGTGTAAACATTCATGAATGATGTGACCTACACGTTCCTTTGAGATGCCTATGGTCTTTGCTAGCTCATTCAATTTCACTTTGCGGTCATTCAGCACAATTTCACGATTTTTTTGATATTTTCTGGCGTAACTGCCTCATTTGGCCTTCCTGAACGTTGTGCATCATTTATGCTGGTACGGTCACGACGAAATTCGGCATACCAATACTTTACGGTTGAATTGGCTGGGACAGATGTTCCGTAACACTTATTAAGCCATTGCTTTGCTTGAACAGTATTTTTTCCCATCAGGAAGCAATGTTTTATCAAAACACGAAATTCACTTTTTTCCATGGTAAACAAAAATAACAGAGGTAGCGTCACTTCGAGAGCAATAACTTGAGAACGAGTAAATGAAATGTCATGAAATTTTGACAGCGTTCTAGTTAAGGTTGGTACTGACGCCATCTATGTGTCAGGCCAAAGATTTTTCAGCCCATGTAGTATTTCGCCAAAGGTGTCTTGAAATTTGCGAGGGACAACCTGTTACATAAACTGGCGTCTTTCGAATAGGAGTCAACATGTTGCAATTTTATATGGAAATATCGATTACCTATTAACATACGTTTTATAAAAAAAAAGTTAATAACGTACCTATAAAGAGGGACATTTCTTTAACAGGTTATGTGTGCGGTGTGTATCAAAGTTCAATTGAAACAAGCGATGAAATGTTAGTGCTTGAGAATATTATACACCAACGATTTACAAAAAAAATTGTAAATGTTTACATTCAAGAAAGTGTTTACTGACCAAGGCTTATAATGGCTAACAATCACAAAGCACTACATTAAAAATTTACATGTCGCCTCTGCAAAGCTATATTGAGAATGTTTCGTTTCTAATGCGACATACAAAGCGTTTTTATTACCAAGTTAATTATGCGACAATATGTGGCTGACGGCGTAAGGTTGGTGAACTCGATTTAAGTTTGCAATCAAATATTGACAGAAAGGTACGAGTTAATGCGTAGCATTTGAACAAGCGTTCAATGTTTTCTTTTTTCTCTTCGTTATGTCGTTTGCTTTTTCGAAACTCTTGGAAATGTTAATCATGAGTAAAGCTGGCCACGAGCGGTACCGCGCAGTAGCGTAGAGTCGACCAGGCCTCGCGTTCCACTAGAGTTATTCTGCTAATAGAGATGTTTGCTACCGCAAATAATTTCGCTCATCTTTTAAATAAAAATTAAATAACACGTGCTTAAACACTTACCATTTTAAGAGTCCTCCGTGAAATCACAAAGTGAATAATGTCTGTTAAATATCTGCAACATTAGATATGTTTCAACTGTTGTTTCGGCAAAACTAGTACGGCATGAGGAAAAAATGCGTTTATATGCAGAGAACGAACATTCTACATCTAGTGACGTAATATTTGCGTAAGTAAAATAATCTTTCAAATAACTTAACGATTCTGTTGACGCACCTTCACAAATGTGTCTTAATGTGCCAAAATCAGAATTTTTCTCAAAAACACTTTCAAATTTTTCTAGAACAGAAACATTTTTTGCGTCTTCAATCGCGCATAGGTGTGCGTGAACATGTTGCACTATTTGTAGAGATTCTTCTAACGGCACCGCAGGATTTTGTAATTTTTCTATTGCATCTGCTAGCCCGAAGTAATTGTCGTGAATGATCCATTTTATCCATTTTAACCTGACTATCTTGAAATTTCGACTGGCTTTTCTGGATAGCGGCAGCTTCCTTTGTATCGAATTGTAAAACCACGTTCTTAATATTGTCAAAATATTTATGATAATAAAACGCGGCCTGCAACCATGTTCCCCAACGAGTTAGAATAGGTTCTGGTGGCTCTGGTATACGGGGGCACAGTCTGTGAAATTCGCGAATACGTTTCGGTGATTTGACAAATACTGCTTTGGTATGCGCTATTAAAGCGTCTACCTCAGAATAACATTTTCTGATACTATCCGCCACAAGATTGAGAGCATGAATTTTACACGTAATGTGTAACAAATTAGCAGAATGCTTTTTAAGAGACCGGCCTACAGAAAGCATGTTTGCAGCACCATCACTCACTAACATCAAGAGTTGGTTTGTTGAAAGTTCAAACTTGTCCAATGTATTTAACACTAACTTTGAAATTACTTCGGCAGTACACTGTTGTATTCGTTTGGAGACTAATAGAATTGAAGGTGCCGATTGATGAGGTTCCAATTAGCGTGCCATTACATTAAGAACAGAATGTTTCTTCCGATCTGTTGTTTCGTCGACACATAACCACAATTTTTGATCTTTCAACTCCGATTTTATTTTTTGTTCAATATGTTCGCGCGCAGATGGCACAATTCTTCGTAACGATGTTCGACTTGGTAATTTGCACTCCGAATAGTTATTCCAAAAACAGATAAATGGTTCCTTGTCTAGTAAATTAAACGGTATATTACATGCAATAAACGTAACGCATAAATTAAATAAAAATTTTTCATTGTCTCGTGCGCAATTTCCTTTTGAGACATGCTTTTCACTATTTATGTGTCGTAGACAATGTTGTCTGGACCAACACATTAACGGGATTTTACAGATTACACATTTAATTTTAGCACCTTCATATATTAAGTCTGGAATTTCTGCAATAAATTTTCGAAGTTTGTCCGACCGCGGTCGTTTTGCTGACGAAATCATAATTTTTCTAGGGCAGATAAACAATTGCGCAAATGACCGGCAGCGAAAATGTCCGTACTGCTCCGCAGACGAAGTAATACTACCGTTCCTCTCGGTCCGAACTGAGTGTACGCCGATGCGCGGTACCGCTCGTGGCCAGCGTTAATCATGAGCAAATATTTTAAAATATGATAAAATCTATATAAAGAACGTATGAACTAGCTAAATATCATTTTCTCAAATTAACAAACATATGAATTGTGGAAAAGTTATGGTAGATGATTTTTAGGTTAAGTGAATACACAGAGCATTGATTATTTTTAACTACCACTTTAAAATTAATTAAAACGCCAACATGAGATAATTTACATTTTGGACTTTTTAATCACACCATGAATGTCAATATTCAGTACCATAGATGAAATCCACATCATATGGGGAAAATGTTTATTAATCCCTCATTATCTTGTTGATTCCTCCTGCTTTGAAGGATTTTTTGTGTAATAAAACAGCTAAGGTAAAAATTACATTTTAATTTTTTAAATCGGTTCGAGAGGATTATTTCGCTTTGTTTTAAATTGTATTGAGAAATGCAATTATATGATTATACATATATACGGCACGTGTACTAAATTTCCGAAGTTTATTTTGATTTCCATATCATAAATTTCGCAAACAAGTGTATGCGAAAATCGCAAGCTCATATCAAATTTGTTGATGAACGGCGTGTATCAAGTGTGATATTATAACGTTATCCAGACAGAGTAATGTTTGTTAAACTGAGAGTTATGCAGTACTAGTTATTAGTTGATAACTAAGTAACGTTATCTGTCGACTATTAATTTCGATATTGATATATCGCTGCTGGCGATAAATGTGGCCGAGATCAAAGCGTAGTTGTTCGTATTCGAATTAACCTACGGTTTGCATTATCGGATTGCAATTGTGCACATATTAATTGCGTTCCGATCGATCATGAAATCTGAATGTTGCAAATTGATTAATCGATAAGACGGCCCACTGGTATTAGATTTGCTATTATCACCTAGTTAATGGAATATTAATTAGATGATTATACGTTTAAATTTTATATTTGACGAAGAAAAATTAGCTTCATAAGGAGCTTTATTTTTTATTTATATTAAATATTTTTCCCGTTAAAAACTTATTGACTCATAATCTCAATTGACACGACAGAAATTCTTTGTTTGACTTTACATATGTACACTGTAGACTAAAAGTTTGGAATCACTTCTAATTTAATGAAAATATTGCAATAGTTTTCACAAATATTATAAAAATGAAACAATACTGGAATAACATTTATATATTTTATTTAAAACTGCGCTATTATACAAGGGAAATTTATAATTTATCCTACAAGCAAACGTAGGTGCCTCTCCGATTTTGATAAAATTTTACAGTAATGCAGTATTAAGGAGGTAATTGACGCTCAAAGTTATCCCCCGAAAGCAATTTTTTTTGCAGGAACAAGACGAGAAATCGAATTTATTTAAAAAAGGGATTGTTCCCTGTTACTAGCGCTATATTTCAGATGAGAAAAAAAATCAGTAGCGTACCCATTGAGTCGTTAGGGGATTAAAATAGTCTCATTTTTTTTCGCCCCAGCCCACAGGAGTATTATCAATAGAGCAACGCAACTGCGCTGAAAGCCAGTGGCGGACACTTAAAAGTTTACACAAAATAAATTAAATGTGGTACGTGCTCAAACACTTACCGTTTTAAGAGTTCTCCGTGAAATCACAAAGTGGGTAATGTCTATTTAATATTTGTAACATTAGATATGTTTCCAAAGTTATTTCGGCAAAGTGAGTGCGGCGTGAAGAAAAAGTGTTTTTGTATGCCGAAAACGAACGTTCTACATCTAGTGACGTTATATTTGCGTAAGTAAAATGATCTCTCAAATAACTTAATGGTTCTGTTGACGCATCTTCACAAATTTGTCTTAATGTGCCAAAATCAGAGTCTTTATCTAAAACACTTTCAAACCTTTTAAAACACAAACATTTCTTGCGTCTTCTATCGCGCATAGCTGTGCGTGAACATGTTGCACTATTTGCAAAGATTCCACTAACGGCACCGAAGAATTTTGTAGTTTTTCTATCGCATCCGTTAGTCCCACGTAATTGTTCTGAATAATTTCCAAATCTGTTTTAACTTGACTATCCTGAAACTTCAAGCAGCTTACCTTGACAGCCGCAGCTTCCTTTGGGTTGAATTCTAAAATCACGTTCTTTATATTCTCAAAATATTTAAGATCCCCAACGAGTAAGAATAGGTTGTGGTGGTTCAGGAATACCGGGGCATAGTCTATGAAATTCCCGAATACGTTTTGGGGATTTTACAAACACAGCTTTTGTATGTGCTATTAGAGTGTCTACCTCGGGATAACATTTTCTGATACTATCTGCTACGAGACTGAGAGTATGAATTTTACATGTAATATGCAACAAGTTAGCACAATGTTTTTTAAGAGATCGACCTACAGCAAGCATGTTTGCGGCACCATCACTCATAAACATCAGCAGTTGATTTGTTGAAAGTTCAAACTTTTCCAATGTATTTAACAGCAACATTGAAATTACTTCGGCGGTGCATTGTTGTATTCGTCTGGAAGCTAGTAAAATTGAGGGTGACGGTCGATGTGGTTCCATTGTGCGTACCATTACATTAACCACAGAATGTTTTTTACGATCTGTTATTTCGTCCACACATAACCACAGTTTTTTAGCTTGCAACTCCGATTTAATTCTTTTCTCGACATGCTCACGAGCAGACGGTACAACTCTCTGTAATGTTCTCTCACTTGGTAACTTAAAGTCCGAATATTCATTCCAAAACGAGACGTATGCTTTCTTCCTTAGTAAATGAAATGGTAAATTACATGCAATAAAGGTAACACATAAATTAAATTTAAATTTGTCATAATCTCGTGTGGAACTTTTTTTTGAAACATGCCCTGTACTATTTACGTGCCGTAGACAATCACTTTTCGACCAACACATTAAATCTATTTTACACACTACACATTGAATTTTAGCGCCATCACACTTTAAATCAGGCATTTCTGCAATAAATTCTCTTATTGTGTCCAACTTTTCGCGACGTAGGAAACATTTTCAAAACAAACGTAGAGCTACGTTATAGTATACGACAGCGTAGATGCATACACAACAGATCGGCTTTCGAGTCGCAGTTATACTGATGCTTATACCGAATTGTCCCGGCCGTGTTTATTTTGTGTAAACTTTTATGCGTCAGCCACTGGCTTTCAGCGCAGTTTGCATTGCTCTAATTATCAATTTATTTTTCCTCTTAATATCTCTAAACCCCACAAAAAACATTTTTTTAGGATTCTTCCCTATTTGTGTCTATATTTTTAGAATTAAATTTTATATCATTTTATCCCATTGTATTTTAAATGCAAACTCTTTGTTATGGCCCTTATGATATTGATTGTGTTGCAATATACTAAAATTGATATGAAATATACATATGCACCAATTTCCTATTCCTTCAGTTTAAAGGGGGCGACACAACATTGAAACATAGATTAAAGAAATTTTAATAAAAAATTTGAACTGCATTTTATTTTAAAATGGACATTGAGAAAAAGTCCCAAAACAGGCAACTTTTATTCTTTTTTGTGTAGTTTAAAGTTATGAAGAGGAGAAATAAATTGACAATATCTAGAAAATTAAATTTTTCTATTCCTCTAAAGACCCCATTGGTGCACCACTGATTTTTTCTCATTTGAAATGTAGTGCTAGTAACAGGGAACAATCCCTTTTTTAGGTAAATTCGTTTCCTCGTCTTGTTCCTGAGATATCGCAAAAAATGTGTTTTCGAGGGATAACTTTGAGTGTCAATTAGATCCCCTTAAATCGAAAAAAAAGCAGCACAAAACGTGTGTAATTTTTTTCGGTGTACTACAACATTTTATCAAAATCGGAGGGGGACAGTTGTCTACGTTTGCTTGTTAGTGTAAGTGGTAAATTCTTGTTTTTTATGTTAAACTGATTTTTCGCCAAAATATCCTCCTCCTCTTTTGGGTTTAATCACAGCTGCACATAATCGGAGTAAGTGAGACACTAATTTTCTAAGAACTTCAGCATCTATTTTCACTTACAAATAACGAAGAAATTATCACAAATGTTCTTTGGATGTCGACCTTCCGATAGAGTTTTTCCCATAAAAGCTTGATCGGATTAAAAGTTAATGATTGCAGCGACCAAACCAAATTTGTTAACATTTCATTATGTTCCTCTTCTTGGAAATATATATTTCCATTTAGAGGTGTGCTTTGGTCTCATTATGATGCATCAATATAAAGTTTTCGTAGATCGATCGCAGATAGGATCTTTTTCAACGTTCCGTTAACTTTTACAATGTCACCTAACCTAGCTCCCCAAACCATAACGGAACCAGTATGCTTTAGTCGGGGTACCACACGCAATGGTGCAATTTTTTCTGCAATAGATTTTCTCACAACAAACCGGCGCCTACAACCAAACCTTCGTACAAAACTTTTCTCCAATCTTCTGATATTCAATCGGTATACCTATATGTGTTCTGATCCAGTCTAATCTTTTTCTTTTATTCGGCGCGCGTAGGAACGGCTTGTGAACTGCTATACGTTCCATAAATCCCACCGCTCTGTCGTGTCTTTGTTGTTGTTAAAGAAATCGGAATCTGACGTTGTCTGTTGATGCTGTTGATCGTTTATTTCTCTTCGACATGTCGGTGATTGTTAAATTTTCTGCTGCATTTGTAACCTTATGCCTCCCTGATTGTGGTTTGTCTTGGAATCCGCCTGTAGTCTGATACTTTTTAATTATATTTCGCACACCTTTGTAAGAAATACGCATTCTTTTCACAATTTATCTGATGGATTTCTGGATCTGATGGATTCTGACAAGTTCATGATGTTCAATAATGCCTACGGGTTTGTTTTTTTTTGATTTGTTTTTTTTTTTTGCGTAATTATATGCATATTGAAATGTTATAGCGTATCCATTCCCCAAATTGTCAATAAACACTTATTTGTCATATATTCGGATCCTTGAGGAAGTGCGATAAAAATTCAAAATCTTAGACAACACTACGAATTCTATTGCGATGTGATTTGTATTAGTTTATGGCATAATATAGCATCGTTGGGAATATTGCAATAAGCGTTTTTTACATTAAAACTAATCCTTGATAAGACAAATCACTTAATAATCGTTTACAATGATTTACAGCTATTGAAGAAAAGAATTATTTAAGGGATATATGAATGCCTTCTCTGTCATAAAAGTTTGCCAAGGCATTTCCCAGAACGATTTTACGGTCAATAGTCTATTGTCACTACCCTCGGCCATCCAGTTTACTTGCAAACGTCTCGGTGTACGCACAGAGTGAAAGTGGATAAATTTTCGAAGTTTTAAAAGTTAAAATGCTTCGTGGAAAGTCAATCAGTGTTGAAAAGTGATCTTCTATAATCACACTTCACAAGGAAGGGTATTCTGTTCGACAAATTGGTGATACAATGCATGTAACAAGATCTAGTGTGAACAATATTATAAAACAATACCGAGCAACGGAAAGTTTAAACAACCGTGATCGACCAAGTCCGTCCCGAATCACTACCAATGTTGATGATCAGCGAATTGTTTTAATTAGTGAACGAAATCGAAAATTAACCGCTCCACAAATAGCAGCAGAATTCAATCGCGATCGTCGAAACGCTGTATCGGTAAGCACAATCAAACGTCGATTGCGAGAGGCAAATTTATTGGGATGAATTGCTGTACGGAAACCGCTACTAAGACGAGGCAATCGGCTAAAACGACTAAATTGGGCAAAAGAATATAAAGACGGTGGAGAACTGGAAAAATGCGCTTTGAACCCACGAATCTAAGTTTGAAGTTTTTGGACAAAACAGAAGAATTTACATTCGAAGGTCGAAGGCAGAAAAAATGCTTCCCGAATGCATAGCACCCACTGTAAAACACGGTGAAGGTTCTGTCATGGTGGGGGGTTGTTTTTCGTATTCAGGAGATGCAGATCGGTACAGATAGAAGGTATCATGAGAAAAGAGCACTATAAAAACATTTTAGCGGACAATACCGTTTCTTCTGGTCACCGATTGATAGGGGATAATTTCATTTTTATGCAGGATGATGATCCTAAATACACGGCATTATTATGTAAGAATTATTTTAATGCACAAGAAGCAGATAATGTCTTACAAATAATGTCGTGGCCTGCACGGAGTCCCGATCTTAACCCAATAGAGCTCTTGTGGGATGAGCTGGATAAACTAGCAAACAACATTTTTGGTACATTTTACAACGAGAGTGGAACAGTTTGCCGGCCAACACTCTAACAAAACTTGTCGAAAAGATGCCGAGAATTGTTCAGGCAGTCTTGAACGCAAAGGGTGGATTTTTCGATGAGAAAAAGTATAATATTTTTATAGGATAAATACAATTCTTTTCTACTATTTTATGTCAATGAAACTATATTTTGCTGTATCAAAAAAACTTTGTGTTTTATTTTTAATTTTGTGTTAGTATAACGCTTCTGCTAGAGAATATTTAACTGTCCCAATTCCCGTGACCGGGAGTGTATATTTAATCCAATAAAATATGTAGTTAAAGCATAACTGCAAAAATTGCGGTTGCTATTACATATTCTTCTATATATATTGACGACTAATAAAGTATTTTTGTAAGCTAACTTTTGGTGTTATCAGGAGCTCAATTGCGTTTCCGGTTTTATCGGAAGTGACGTCAATCTTTCCTATCTTAAATAGAACAGCCTATATATTTTTACATTTTTTGAAAGGCAATAGAAAGATGACACGTGTTATATTTTTCATTAAAAAATATCCCGATGTACAGCAATAACTTGATTCTTGTTTGAAGCAAAGTGTTAGGCTAAAGGAAAAACGGCAAATTGTCTTCTCGCCTAGTGTTTACACAGGAAATTATTACTGGTACTGGCAGAAATATCATAATGACGCTGTCCTGACAATATTTTTGCATTGTGTTTACTGCAAATGTCCGCCTAAAGATTTTTAAAATGTTGTTGAAAGTCAAGCTATCGTTACTTTGTATATATTGTTATATTATATTTTTGATATATTTTTCTCTGTGTACGGTAATACATTTTTTTGTCTCTACAATCATGCACTTGTAGCATAAATCTTTCTTATATTATCCCCGATCTCGGTGTTCGTTTCACCAGGCTCATCTATTAGGGGAGAGTGTTAAGAGATGGTTGCATTGTGGTGGCCGGTCGATCTCCCGAGAAAGGAATGAAAGGAAACCACCGTAATGAACAGGAAGTCGACCAGCGAATGGCTGGGATTCCACATATCCGGTCCGTGGGTCGAACGCCTAATTGACTAGCACGGGTTGGCGTGTAGGAAACGCAGTAATAAAAATCGGCATTGTTCCGGGCGCGCTCATACATGCAGCCCGTACGCTAAACCGAGAGAACAACGCCTCGAATTTTCAGGTTAGTCCGGCACATCCTGGACAATTTCATTGTGCGGAAGAGGAGGCGGAATAGAATTTATGAGATCGTTGCTGCCACGGACCCAATTTAGCTTTTCAGCGTCTCGCCCTTTCTTTGTTGCTCTTGTATTTGATGTTTCACCCACTTCGCTTCTGTTCTTTAATGTTTAAACGATAATTTCAGTCGCTTTCCCTGATTTGGGGTATATTTATGCAATTTAGTTCAATAATTACGTATCTAATCAATTGCTTAACCATTTAAAATGTTCATATATGACGTTGAGGGGTTTACTGTACGAGGTGCTACTCAAAATTTCAGAAAATTTTCTTGTAGAAAGCAGAAAACTTACCTCCTAATTTCTGCTGTTATCTTCAAGGTAGTTACCTCCTATACGTATGCAACGATCGCAGCGATTTTCCCTTTTTTGGAAGCACCCTTGGAAATCGAAACACTGTAAGGTGTTCAAGACCCGTTGCAATTCCATTTGGTTAATTCAACAGAGTCTTGAGTCCAATGTCGCCCTTTCAAGCTCATTTTCATGTTAGGGAAGAAGTAGAAGCCACAGGAGACTATGTCAAGAGAGTAGGAAAGGTAGAAAACTATTATCATGTTGTTTTTTTGTCAGTAGTTGCTTTACAAAGAGTAGCGTGTGCGGGCAGTAGTCATAATGGAGCAACCAGCCTTTGTTCTCCCAACTTGGATCGTTTGCGCCGAACATATTCTCTAAGTCTTTCCAAAACCTCGTAGTAAAATTTCCCGTTGACAATTTGAGCAGATGGAATAAACTCACAATTCCTCGAATATCGAAAAAAATCATCAACATCAATTTGTTGCTGCGAACTTGGCGCGCTTTTTTCGACCTTGCTTCGTTTCAGGGTCATAAGCATAAACCCACAATTGATTACCTGTAACGACTCTGGAGAGGAAGTTTGGATCATCTCGAACTGTTTCTTGTAGCTCAGTACATACCTCGCTGTTGAGAAGGTGAGGGACAAACTTCGTTGAAATTCGTCTCATGTTCAGCTCATCGGCGAGAATTCGTTGGCATGTTTCTTACGTCTCAGTCCAAATCTTTCATGAACGTCGTGGATTGTCTGCCTTCTACCTTCGCGAATCACTTCACTGCTTATTTGATCGTTTCCGGTGTTGTTTCCATGCATGTTGACGGTCGACCTAAATGTTTGCCATTTTACATAGATTCTCGGCCTTTCTCGAAACGCTTGAACCACTCAAATGTTCTTGTTTGACTTAGGACTCATCAAAAGCCTCCTTCAATAATGAGTGGGTTTCAGCTGCAATTTTCTTGGGATTGAAACAGAATTTGATGCAAATCCGTTGCTCCTTTGTGTTAGCCATTTGAAAATTCGCAGAAGAGCAAGCATACGTTGCAACACAAACAGCAATAGCTCACAAAGAAATGCGCCTACGATGATGAAATTTTACAAGACAGCAGCTGAAAGGTTTTGGCGGAATATTCAAATTCTCTGATACTCTGGGTAAAACTTCGTACAATAGCAACAATATAATTTACTTATACTGAACCCGGTAATTGACCCTGTCAATGCTATCTCTCTTAAATTAATTATGAAACTTAAAATTTTCTATCTTAACCTAATCCACAACAATCTTATGCTGCAAAAATTATTATATACTATTAGGTTCGCAATGTTGAGGTGCTGGCGAAAGGCAGTTTCTCGTATGCACTGTTTAATAATACTCCAATTGGGTCAGTAGATTGTGAAATATCGTCAAGTAAGCAAATGAATATGTGAGAAAGCATCGAATATGGAGAAAATCGAACACTACGCCATCACAAAGCTCGTAACTAAGCCAGGAAATTCTTCATAAACAATTTTAGAAGGGAAATAGGACTCCAATCTGCGGTGTAAGAACGGTACACCACCACCAGAGAAGTTCAAGTTATCTCAGTTGGCTAGGAAACTCATGGTGACCATTTTTTAAGACAGTAAGGGAATCCCACTTATCGACTACAGGGAAGAGGGTTTCTGCAGTAACGGGTGAATACTACGCAATGATTTTAGAGCGTTTCCAGGAATCAATTAAGAAAGAAAGGTAGAAAAAGTAACGAAAGCTGGTCTGCTTCTGTGGACGATAACGCCATCCTTGACTATCCTGCCAATGGTGGAGTTCGATGTTATCACTAACCCCACAGCCCAGATCTGGCTTCTGGCGGGTTTTACCTGTTCCCGAAAATGAAAAAAGAACTATGAGGGATGAAATTTACCGGTGGAGGCTGCAATTTTTTGCATATTTTGAAAAGAAAGAGAAACTATTTATTTTTATTTATTCCCCTTCCTTATCAATTTTGCGAATCTAAAAGCGGACTCTTGTACATTGGGGTATTGTTTATTACATTGCTGATAGAAAGTGCGTCAAACTGCGTTCTCATAGGGTTGTGGGGAATTAGTGTTAGGGTTAAAGTGTAATACCTAAGTTTGCACAATGTAAAATTAAATACGACAGTTCACATCTAGTGCAGAATTATGAATTAGTGCGAAACTATACACACGTCAAACTTTGACATTATCATGGTACTGCATCAATGTAACTGACTAATCACTAACCTGGGCAAATATGCGGTAACAGCCATAGGCGTGGCGAACGCATAAAAGTTTACACATAAAATAGAAGATAAGAAATACATTATAAAACCTGCTGAAACACTTACCGTTTTAAAAGTCTTCCGTGAAATCACAAACCCGGTAACATCTGTTAAATATTTGAATCATTTGATATGTTTCCACAGCTGTTTCAGTCAAGCGAGTACGACGTGCGGAATAAATGTTTTTTAATGCCGAAAACGACCGTTCGACATTTAGCGATGTTATATTTGCATATTTAAAATAATCTTTGAAACAACTTAATGCATCTTCACACGCACCTTCACAAATTTGTCTTAATATAAGAAAATCGGAGATTTTCTCTAAAACACTTTCAAATTTTCGTATTACACACCAATTTGTTTCGCCTTCTACAGCGCATAACTGTCCGTGAACATCATTCACATTTTGAATAGAATCCACTAGCGACATCGAAACATTTTGTAATTTTTCTATACCCTCCGCTAGTCCGAAGTAATTGTTGTGAATAGCTTGTAAATCTCTTTTAATCTGACTATCTTGAAATATTTCCTGGCTTTTCTTCATTGCTGCAGCTTCTGTCGGATTGAATTTTAAAACTTTACTTGATCATAATATTTGTTGTAGTAAAACGCAGCCTGCAACCATGTTCCCCAACGTGTAACAATCGGCTGTGGTGGTTCAGGTAAATCAGGACACAGTTTGTGAAATAGTCGGGTACGTTTCGGGGGCTTTAGAAACACTGCCTTTGTACTAGCAATCAATGCATTTACTAGTGGAAAACATGTAGGAATCGTTTGCGCCGCAAGATTTAGAGTATGGATTCTACACGTTACATGTAAGAAGTTACCACTGTGTTCTTTAAGAGATCGGCCCAAAGAACGCATGTTTGCGGCACCATCACTCATAAACATTAGTTGCTTAGTTGAAACTTTAAATTTGTTCAATGAGTTTAACACCACCTTTAAAATCTCATCGGCAGTACAATTTATAACTCTTGGATGATGTCGATGTGGTTCTATTGTACGTACCATTACATTAACCACAGAATGTTTTTGACAATCTGTTGTTTCGTCCACACACAACCACAGTTTTTTATCTTTCAATTCCGTTTTAATTCTTTTTTCTATATATTCACGAGCAAATGGCTCTACATTTCGCATCGATGTCCGACTAGGTAATTTACAGTTCGCATATTTATTCCAGAAGGAGACAAATGCTTCTTTGTCTAGTAAACGAAACGATAGGTTACATAAAATAAGAGTAACACATAAATCAAATGCGAATTTTTTTTGGTCTCGTATGCTACTTTTTGCAGAAGAATGCTGTTTGCTTTCGATGTGACGTTGACAATGGCTTCTGGACCAATACATTTAATGGATTTTACAAACTAGACATTGAATTTGAGCGCCTCCAAAAATTAAGTCTGGTATGTCCACTATAAAGTTTTTAACTGTGTCTGCCATTGGTCGTTTTCGCCACGTACCTAACTGCGACATTTTTAAAGCAAACATAAGCGTACAATTACGAAATAAGTTACGACAGCCTACATATACGCGGAACTACTCGCATACACCATCGATTTAGTACTGACGCTGTGAACGCGTGAAATAAATAATCGCCGACTGCGCACCACATATCTACTACACTGACTGTTATCGCTGTTTGCCCAGACTACTAATCACAGTGCAGGTGGTAGCTGAATTCATATCAGTTTATCAATTTCGGGTGCATACTTCTGAGGTTACCATAGCAGCTTTTGTTTTAAGGTCAGTCCAGATCAGCTGCTGCACTATTTTACAAATCGTACATGAATTTTAGTTCTAACCAACAGAATTTGAAGCTAAAAATAACTATAGGCTTTCACGGCCGGTGTCTGAATTTGTACTAGCAGTACATACCGGACTGGTATTGTCAGAATTTGAAGTGTTGAAGTTTATTAAATATACTTTTATGACAACACTTGCTTTTCTGTCATCCTAAAATGATTCTTTATAGATACAATTGACTGTACTGGCTGTCAGAACTGCTAAACATGCTCTAAACAAGGTTTATCATCTAAAAGTTCGGTATAAACTGATAAAATATTTGGTGCTCTGGTCATATCAGTTCAAATTAACAATTGCACACATAACGGGTAGTTAGGTATTGCACGGGGTTACTCCTTACCTGAAAACGAAAGCATCTTTTATATTTAATTTAAAACGAGGCACTGCACAATCGAATACGATATTTCTATTAAATTTAGGTTATGTTATGACAAAGTAAGTCATTACTGTCAGTTGTCAATATATCAGTGATCCTCACTGATAAATATGTTGATAATGAGTTGATTGGAATATCAAAATGAAACTGAGGTAAATTTAAGCATTATAAACCTTTTCTTTTCAAATAAAAGTAACACAAGATGTCGTTTTCTAATGCAGAGGCATATGATTTGCTTGCAGTGTATTTTCAATGTTTTGAAAACGCCTGTATTGTTGAACGTGAATATGCCGTTTAGTATCCAGAAAGAAAATATTTCAGCCGAGAAGTATTCTAACGTTTGGTGACACGAAATCCTACTAGAGCACGTGTAGCTAGAACTGAAGCTAATGTAATAAATGTCCTTGCATATGTTGAAGTTCATCCTCACACAAGCACTAGAGAAATGTCTTCCGTTGTAGATATAGGTCATCAATGCATCGCCCCCTAACAGACAATACGTCACACCTATACAGATTTTTACGATAGACTCAATAATTGTAATTGGTTTAAAGATATCTACTATGAAGATGCTGCCTTCCTACACTGTGTTGTGGACTGATGAAGCTACTGTTACTAATTATGAGCAGGTAAATTTGCAGGATATGCATTACTGGTCCAGAGAAAATCCTCATTGGATGAGAGAGGTTGATCATCAACATAGGTCGAGTATAAATGTTTTTATAACATTTTAGGTGATAAAGTTATTGGACCATTTATTTTTGAAGGCAGCTTAAACAACGAAACATACTTTTTACATTTTACTTAACGAATTACCAATACTTTTAGAAGATGTTTCGTTGGAAACTCGAAAAACACGGTGGTTTCAGCACGGCAGCTAATTGAGAAAAACTTGTACGGTTGGGAATCACGCCACGCCATCTGGTACATTTCTTGAACATTAACGGGTGGCAAAAATTACGACGTCTAAAACAACGCTGGATGCGCTTTCAAACAAGTCCACGTGTCTTTAATTCGCGTAAAAGCTATAAAAGTTATAGCAGGTTTAGTTTTACATGATTCGACAACGCCTACTACACTTATTATTCACAATATGGCAAAACGTCTTTAACCAAAGTGTTGCGCAATTAACTAAGCTTTTTAATAAAGCGTTTAAAATCATAGTTAAACCTGGAGCTTTTATCTGCTAATTTAAAATTTACTGTTGATCCTAGCAACTTCGCCCCCTAGCTGTCATGTTTGGAATTTAAAAATATTTTCATTAAATTTCTCTTTGCCACTTTAGTTATGACAAAATTTTTCCCGTCACTATAGCTATTGTAGTTTCCAAGATATCGCCGGTCCCCACTCTTAGTGGGACACGCCGTATATTTCCGTATAACAAATCCGCTTGCCGAGTTAGTATAATTCAGGGTTGGAAAAAATCATGATTTAAAAAAAAAAAATCAAAAATCGCGATTTTAAAAAAAAAATCATGATTTTTTTGATTTTTTTTATTTTTGTTTTTGTAAATAGCACAATCGAAGTTTGTAACGTGTTCTGAAACATTCACCTATCTCCTAATATTTTTCGTTTTTATAAACTCTTATATTAAATATTTACCGCGAGAAAGCACTTGCACTGTCTTGAAAATTCCTGTCAGAACACGCAGATTTACTCATCTATATAAAGGGAAGGAACGCGGACGGGCGTCATTTCCTAGTTAAGATCTGTGCGCGCGAGCATTGTTTTTACGGCTAACTGAAAATTTTGATATTGTGTAAAATATAAAATATAGTTTTTTGAATATGTCGTTTCGAAGAAGTGGTAGAAAGAAAGACCTTATCTGGCAGTTTTTCAAAGAAAAATCGGGGAAAGCGGAGGGAAAACCGGGATGTCGCGCTACATGTAAAAAATGTAATTTGGAAATGCAAGGATTGGTGGAGAGGATGAAAAAGCACTGGGAAAAATGTAAAAGTGTAAATAATGAAGACATCGATACTATCGATACTTATAGTGACTCGTCAGCGTCATCACAATCAGTTTTAACCGTAAGTACCTTTTTATTATTTGTTAATTAGGACAGCAGGTTTGTTAATCGATATTAGAAAATAAAAACAAAATTCGAGAATGTTTTTTTTTTTTTGTAGTGATCGGCCCAACGGGGTCATAAGCTGATAGCTTGTCATGACCTCAGGAGCCTAAGTGTATTTTTGTGTGTGTAAAGTGTTTCATGGCTTTGTTACTATCTCTCCGTCGCCGTATAGAGAGAAGCATAGTTAATTTGTCCCAACTACGAATGGTAACTCGGTAACTACAATATTCAGAGAACAGCAGAACAGCTTTAAAAATTTTTAATTTTTACGATATTGGATTGTAACTTGTAACAAAACATGTTTTCTCCATAGTCCATTGTTTTGGAACCTTACTTAAAAAAATTTCTTCTTAAAAAGTTCTAATCGTTGTTTCATCTTGTTATGTTTTTTCTTTCGTATTTACTGTTTTTGGGTTTGCGATTGAAGTTTTAATAAAGAGAAAGTATAAGTAGATTAAAAAGAGTGGATACTTGATTTTTTTTTGTTTGAATACGGTGGTTTTGCGTTTTGCTTTATGGCCTGTTATTGCTTCTGCTTCTCTACAGTGCTTTAACTATTTTTAAAAATGGTAATTTTCCATGTTTGGAAATTTTTTAAAACTTATTTACAACAATGTGATCAATGTGTTGGTTCTGGTGCACTTTATGTGTCACGGAATTTCACAATTTTGAAAATGCTTTGGAATTGATACGTTTTTTTAAAACTATTTGCAACAAAAAATTCTTGGATGAACAATATTTTCTGAAAAAAAATACAATTTTTTTTATTTTTTTATGCAAGTAACTATTAAGGTATGTAGTATTAATATGTAACTATGACTGATAACACAACACCTTTTATTTCTCAAAAAAGTGGCTCATTCAACGATTTTTTGCTTTAAATTGATTCCATTTGACGGGCTCTATCAAACTAAACTAGAAAAATTGTAAAATTCCGTGACACATAAAGCGCACCAGACCCAATGTGTTTTCTTAGAATACTTTACATGCATCTCTGGACAATTGAAGCCTCATATTGTTTTTTTTTAATTGCAGGTACAACGTACTTCAAGTGTAAATACGTCACAAATTCAAACTGAACAAAACTTTCAGCAAGCAAGTACGTCGCACTCAGTTTCCCCTTCAATCCCAGTAAACAAAAAAAGAAAAGAATGTAATACTGACATTACTGACACAACTTCTTCTGGATCTCTGATGTCTTTTGTTGTACGTACTAGTAAGCCCGCCAAAAATGAAATTGATAAGCAGATTGCCAGAGCCCTCTATGCAACTAATAGCAGTTTCATCTGCCTGGAGCAATCCGAAGTTAAGAAAGCTATAGCACTACTGCGACCTGGATATGTACCGCCCAGTCGAAACGATGTGTCAGGCAGACTGCTTGATGAAATATATACCGAAGAGAGAAGCAAATGCTTTAAGGGGTTGTCTAGAAGTAACGTTTGTCTTTCACTCGATGGATGGTCTAATGTGCATAATGAACCCATAGTATGTGCAACAGTTACTGCAGAAAATGGCTCCTCCTTTCTATTCGACACTGTAGATACAACTGGGCATCCACATACATCCGACTACCTAACAAAAATTGCAGCAACCCTTATAAACAAACTAAAAACCGAGTATGATTGTACAGTGAGTAGTTTCGTGACAGATAATGCAGCTAACATGTCTGCAATGCGAAATGAAATAAAGGCATCTGATAAATTCAATGTAATAACATATGGCTGTGCTACACATATACTAAATTTATTATGTAAAGATTTGGAAATCGTTGATATAAAACAGCATGTAGTCCAAATCGTAAAGTACTTTAGGAACAATCATTTTGCATCTGCAACATATGCCAATGAAGGAGGCAAAAAACTAGTCATACCTAGTGATGTTCGATGGAACTCGCTTGCAGACTGCTTGCAAGTATTTACCGAATCATGGTCCATACTTTTTAGAATCAGTGAAGAACACAAAGAAAAGATTGACAGTATTATCAGGGAAAAAATTTCAAACATTCATTTAAAGAGAAGTGCTGAAGATTACCTCAAAATTCTTAAGCCAATTTCCATTGCCATAGATAGGTTGCAAAAGACCGACGCCACTATTTCAGATGTTGTAGAGCAATTTAAAATATTAGAAGATTACTTTGAAGAAACTAATCTGACATTAAATCAACTGCAAAAATTTAAAAATCGATATAATATGTGTATAACCCCGTATCATTTGCTGTCATTTCTTATCGACCCAACGAAAACACAAAGTTTGACATATACTGAAAAAAATATTGCATTAGAAACTGCAAAAGAACTGTATTCAGATAGTGGTTTATTACCACTAATCATCAAGTTTCTTGCCAAATCAGAGCCTTTTAATGATATTATGTTTCAAGATGATATCTTGAAAAGCGTAAAATCTATTGACTGGTGGAAATCACAACGAAACGTAGATATTATTGAAAAAGAACTTCCCATAATTACACAACTGCTCTGTGCAGCTGCTTCGTCTGCATCAGTAGAGAGGATATTCTCAACATTTGGTTTAGTGCACTCTAAACTTCGCAATCGATTAGGTACTGAAAAAGCTGCCAAACTAGTGTTTCTTTACAAATATTACAATTAAATTTGTTTTTTGTTTTGAATATTTTCTGCAATAATACTTCTATCTATGTGTTCTTGTAATAAATTAGTTTACTATACTAACGTAATTTATTTTTGTTTCGATTTTTTTTTCATACCCCAAATTAATTCTTTCATAATATTTATTTTTGATTTTAATCATGATTTAAATAAAAAAAATCAAGTGATTTAAATCGTGATTTAAATCGTGATAAAAATCAATTGATTTAAATCCTTGCAACCCTGGTATAATTCATTTTGAGTAGGTATCACTAGATTTGCCACGATTAATATCCTTCGTATTTCATAATTTCGGGACATCACTTGATTTTAGACTGCCGCGTCGTGAATAATCAAAATAATTCCTCTACATTTATTATTTGAGATTCTGCCAAAAAGCTTATGATTCTTTCGTCCCCTTTTTTCTGTTTTGCTCATGGTCGCGAATCTGCGTAAATTAATTTTAATGTGTTTGATCGTCTCGGCCGTCTCCAATTTGACTTTTCTTTTTTCGTAACGATCGGAGAATCATCGGCAATTAAACGCGACCGTCAAATCGCTTGGCCTACGTACAGCGGCGTTCATCATATGTCAGCGCCAACGTTAGCGTTTTATTGCTCGCCCGTTTCAACTCGGATCCTGGGAACAAAGCGAGACAAGGCAGTGTCTCCTGTTTCAGAAACGTCATAAATAACCCGACTAATGCATGTGCGGATGTGCTGCGACGTGTCGAAAAACTGGTTACAAATAAACGATTCTGGTCGGATAGTGCGACGAAGTCCCGCTGTTTGCTACTGTTAGCGGCTTGCTGCTGGTAGTTGTATATTTCGGTGCGGCTGAAACGATTTATTCCACGTTGAATATCGCACAACAGAAAATAGTAACGGCTCTTAATTGAGGGAGCGGCAGCTGGCTGCAGCGTTAAACGTCAAAAATTCTAGCGCCACTTCCCAATTATTTATTTATTTTTATTTTGGATGGATATGCTGAAATGGTTTGCTAAATGATCTGTGCTACTTTAGTTGTTGCTAAGTTTTACTAATCCTTTCCTGCTTTGTATTTTTAACACGTTCACTGCCCCATGCGGCACATGTGCCTCGTAGCTTATTCTCCTCTGACGACCTTGGATCACGTGCCCCATATGCATATTGCTGGCATTACATTTTGTGAACGCTGCATATTTATGTATTTGTTCTACATGGGCGTCTAGAGCAAAGGTATAGGTGTGGAGTGAGTGATTTAAAACAAATATGGATCATACGCGGCAATATATTTTTTGTGAATGAAACGAAGATGTATAAATATTTCAACGCTTTATTGACTTAAATTAAGAATTTATTTCAAGTAATGGAAAA
The DNA here is from genome assembly GCA_029619315.2 of Dynastes maya. Taxonomy (NCBI): domain Eukaryota; kingdom Metazoa; phylum Arthropoda; class Insecta; order Coleoptera; family Scarabaeidae; genus Dynastes; species Dynastes maya. The sequence goes on from JAROYE020000023.1 coordinate 555,571, forward strand.
ATATAAAACTAAGCTAAAAGATATTTTTAACACACGTAATACAGTAGTCAATGTCAACATTATAAAATCTAACAGTCGTCGTCATTTGCTTTTTCTTCTGTCTTAGATGATTCGAAACATCTTCAACATACTGGAATCACATGTTCTCGACAAATAATTTTGTTGCAAAAGGCGCAAGAAGTTTTAGTTTTACGATCCTTTTTTGACGTACAGTCTTCACATCTACCTGAGAGAACTTTTTGTTGCTTAGGTGCAGGTTCATCATCTATCTCTTTGTCAACTAATAAATTGATTCTCGTTTTTACATCGGATGGAAGAGACAGTTGTTGAACGGTATTGTAAATGTTCTTTTGCTAAATCTGTGGTGAGCGTTTTCAGAAAATTTCGCCTGTATATCATTTTAGATGGTAAACTGCTTTCATATATTACAAAAGCGTTGATGGCAGCAATGTTCAAAATGCCGAAAAATATAATAAGCGGCCAGCGAAAATATTTTCGAGAAACCGAGTACCACACAGTTCGTCAACAGTATCTACTCCGCCTTTTGTAACATTATAAAACTTAACTATTTCTGGTAACTTAGTTCTCGATTCTTCATCAACATTAGCATCATAATGCTTTGAAGATGCTAGCAAAACCACTTTACTTTTTTTTGGTACATACGATAACAACGTTTTATTTTTTGAAAACCCAAATATTGTGGAAAATTGGTTTCTATTTTTTGTGGTGACAAAATCAAAGTGGACTTTCTCTCTTATTTCTACGGAGTGTTCCCATACAGATGAGACGATGGTTTTTTAGTAAATCGTCCATGAGTTTGATGCTCATGAACCAATTATCCATGGTTATATTCCTACCCGTTTTATCAATTGGTGCTGTAAGACGACATACAATGGATAATGGATCATTTGCCAGGTGATATGGTCCTTCGGGTTGTTTTCCTGCATATATTTCGAAATTATTGGTATATGTATACCATATCTGGCTGCTTTACTTTTTATGTACTGGCGAAATGAACATTTACCTCGAAATGGTTCCAGTTTTTCATCAATCGTTCCTATTACATACGATTTCTGAATGTTATCTTGGAACAATGTGATTACTTCCCTCACTGGTGCAAGTTTGTCACTTTGTCCTCTTTCGTGCCGATCATGAATATTGTCGAAACAGACATTTCAAAAGAAATAAAAACCTTTTCCGTGACGTACATGCAATGAAAAGGTTTTTGACCAGAACCATCTCTTCCCCACAATTCACGAGAATTTAGACGACCTGACATCATAACTCCAGCATAATAGAGTAAGCCAAGAAGAGCTCTTATTTCAACACTGTTTGTTGGTGCGGCATCTCTATCTCTAGAAGATTTACCTTTCAGTTTGTCAATGTAAATATTTGTGTATTTTACAAGAAGTTCTATAATATCATTTCTAATAATGCATTGCCAGGCTTCAATTTGATTCGTAACTGACCTTGCTTTTCCTATTGGACTTGGCAAGCGAGATACTATATTGACAGACCTAGTATTTACATTCTTCGAAGGAATCTGCTTTTGCCACTTAGTGCCATTACGACCATAAAAGTATTCATTACGTACACGCATTGCCAGAGGAATATTATCATCAAATTCATCGGAACTAGGAGTTGCCTCTTCTTATTCGCTTTTAGTGCCATGATCACTTTCAGTAAAATGATCTTCTTTCGAATTGCTCTCAACAGATGCAATGTCATCTGCATCTGATTCCTCATTGATAATTTTTTCCAATTCTACGCCTGACAATGGTCTTTTCCACCCATAATCTGCTGCGTTTGAACGCGCGCTGGGTAATAAATACCCTTTATAGGTGTTTGTAAACAACTAATTCAAGTGGAGTGTGAATCCCTTGTCATATGTAGAAGACTGTTTTAGGAAGGTACTGAAGTGATAAAGCGTCCAAACTCATTGCTCAAAAATATACAGCGATTTAAAAATTACTCGGGTATTTTTTACCCATGCGCGCGTCTACGCGGGTTAAAAATGTAACATAAGAAATTATATAAATCATAAAATACAAACAACAATTTTATGGTTTTCTACACTGCTTATATATCAACTTACCGGGAATTTTTAATACACATAATTGAAAAAAATTTACCTATATTCCTTGAAAGAGCAAAAAACGTGCACATAACACTGAAATGTACGTATGTGCCCCGCAAACTCTTGATCGTGTGGAGTTGACCACCAACAGTGACACGCCCATGAGTCATATATAAAGCTGGCCACGAGCGGTACCGCGCAGTAGCGTAGAGTCGACCAGGTCTCGCGTTCCACTAGAGTTATTCTGCTAATAGAGATGTTTACTGCCGCAAATAATTTCGCTCATCTTTTAAATAAAAATTAAATAACACGTGCTCAAACACTTACCATTTTAAGAGACCTCCGTGAAATCACAAAGTGAATAATGTCTGTTAAATATCTGCAACATTAGATATGTTTCAACTGTTGTTTCGGCAAAACTAGTACGGCATGAGGAAAAAAATGCGTTTATATGCAGAGAACGAACGTTCTATATCTAGTGACGTAATATTTGCGTAAGTAAAATAATCTTTCAAATAACTTAACGATTCTGTTGACGCACCTTCACAAATGTGTCTTAATGTGCCAAAATCAGAATTTTTCTCAAAAAACTTTCAAATTTTTCTAGAACAGAAACATTTTTTGCGTCTTCAATCGCGCATAGCTGTGCGTGAACATGTTGCACTATTTGTAGAGATTCTTCTAACGGCACCGCAGGATTTTGTAATTTTTCTAATGCATCTGCTAGCCCGAAGTAATTGTCGTGAATGATTTTTAAATCCATTTTAACCTGACTATCTTGAAATTTCGACTGGCTTTTCTGAATAGCGGCAGCTTCCTTTGTATCGAATTGTAAAACCACGTTCTTAATATTGTCAAAATATTTATGATAATAAAACGCGGCCTGTAACCATGTTCCCCAACGAGTTAGAATAGGTTCTGGTGGGTCTGGTATACGGGGGCACAGTCTGTGAAATTCGCGAATACGTTTCGGTGATTTGACAAATACTGCTTTGGTATGCGCTATTAAAGCGTCTACCTCAGGATAATATTTTCTGATACTATCCGCCACAAGATTGAGAGCATGAATTTTACACGTAATGTGTAACAAATTAGCAAAATGCTTTTTAAGAGACCGGCCTACAGAAAGCATGTTTGCAGCACCATCACTCAGTAACATCAAGAGTTGGTTTGTTGAAAGTTCAAACTTGTCCAATGTATTTAACACTAACTTTGAAATTACTTCGGCAGTACACTGTTGTATTCGTTTGGAGACTAATAGAATTGAAGGTGCCGATTGATGAGGTTCCAATTTGCGTGCCATTACATTAAGAACAGAATGTTTCTTCCGATCTGTTGTTTCGTTGACACATAACCACAATTTTTGATCTTTCAACTCCGATTTTATTTTTTGTTCAATATGTTCGCGCGCAGATGGCACAATTCTTCGTAACGATGTTCGACTTGGTAATTTGCACTCCGAATAGTTATTCCAAAAGCAGATAAATGGTTCCTTGTCTAGTAAATTAAACGGTATAATTACATGCGATAAACGTAACGCATAAATTAAATATAAATTTTTCATTGTCTCGTGCGCAATTTCTTTTTGAGACATGCTTTTCACTATTTACGTGTTGTAGACAATGTTGTCTGGACCAACACATTAACGGAATTTTACAGATTACACATTTAATTTTAGCACCTTCATATATTAAGTCTGGAATTTCTGCAATAAATTTTCGAAGTTTGTCCGACCGCGGTCGTTTTGCTGACGAAATCATAATTTTTCTAGGACAGATAAACAATTGCGCAAATGACCGGCAGCGAAAATGTCCGTAGACGAAGTAATACTACCGTTCCTCTCGGTCCGAACTGATTCTACGCCGATGCGCGGTACCGTTCGTGGCCAGCGTTAGTCATCATCGTTAGTTCAGCCTCAGTTCGCAATTGACTGCCCGGTAAATTACCAATGACGACGATATCTTCATCTCCTGAATCTTCATCTGTAACGTCGTCATTGCAATTGTCAGGAGGGAAAAGCACGATGTCGTTAGGAGGGATAGGAACCCGATTGGGATCTTCTAATTCGTCCAAAGGTTCATCGAGCGTCAACGGTCGTCGCCAACTGAAACAAGTTTTGGTACTCCTATATAATCCTACCGTTCCGTAAAAGGAACATCAACATTTTCAAAATTATTCGTATTGTATAAAACTAATATATCGGAAACTTCACGTCTTAGGCAAAACTATTAACGGTTTTTTCGATATATCACCTCAGGTTTGTAATATCTTATGATTAGGAATTAATACTTACTTCCACAAATCCATTGTCTTGAAAATAACGAATTTTCGCACTTGCACTTAATTTGAACTAATATTGAAAACAAACGGCATTTGACACATGGATGAAACTAGTGTCTACAGGTTATCTTTACTTTGTACTTTCAAATAAAATTAGCACAATCTTTCGGAAACTCTTTAAACTTATAATATCGGCCACGGAAAATTACGATGCATTACGTTCCTATAAAGGAACGGTAGGTTCAAATGGGTTAAAGAACAAAGAAACCAACATATTTTCTATTCAACAACACATCGAATAATTTTAAAGAATACAATTACACTACATACACATTACAATGCATTTGGTACACTCGTAAAGTACGGAATTTAGAAATATTAATTTGTAAACTCCGCGATCTGTAAACAACATGCTCGACCGCAAAACTACACTTACGCCTCTCGTGAAAAATAACTATTAGTTTTCATGATATTCCCAAAAAATATAGCACTTTATTTTGCGTTTACTGCCTAGAACAATTAATTTTAATGACTAATAAAGACAATACCTTGTATAGTACAAGCAATTAGACGACCTATCTTCTATTTCTCGTTATAGATGTTATTCATTCGTAATTACCGTACATTAATGAGTATAAATAAGCAGAAAATTAATATTTAATGACAATAAATTTGCCATCATTTCCTCGAATAACAGATGGCAATTAACAAGTGGCTCACTAGATTTTCGCTATTTCGCTAATTCCCCGTAGACATTAGGTGGAGAAACCGTCCACGTTCCGTTCAAACCCGCGGGAAACAGAAGTCACAGCCAATTAGTTGTTCAGTCAAGCAACATCGGTGTAATTACATGCTCGTTATTCAACTTTTCTACAGACGGTCGTATTTCATTAGCATCGCTGAATAAATAACCGTTTGGTGATTACGTTGTTGTTACCAATTAATTTCCATAATAAATCAGCATGCCTTGTTTGGAATAAGCTGAAATGTTACTCTAAATTGCATCTTTAATGATTTTATTTATTGGTTTTTATGATGTCATTAAATTGAATGTAAAATACATGCAAAATATAGGCTATAAATTCAGTCGCCAGGCGTTATTTTGCATGAAAAACACATTTACTGCAACTAACGGCCTCGAGATTGACGATAGTAATGCGATATGATTTGCTTATTTTCCCAATTAAATTTAAAGTGATTACAAGGTGACATATACTTCTTTTCCACCGATCTTTGTATACGTTTACTCTAATTTCCATAATTAGCAATTATTGCTGTCTAGATCTGTAAACATGTTGATCGAGCATTAATTCAAAATCTGGTGGTTTATTAAAGTGCTTTAAAAATAACTATCAAGAAGAATAACGGCAGTAAAATTGCTAAAGCATAAAAAAGCTAACATTGCAAAAGATAACAAAAAGACAATATTTTACGGCATCACTTCGTATAACTTTTTTGCAATAATGTACAAAGCAAAGAATAAAGTTAATATAACAGATATTCAAAACATTGGAACATTGTCTAGATATTTTTTGCAATATCTCAATCAGCTGTACTTAGTAATACAGTTTATACAGTGTGTACCTGAATTGCTTGGCTAAACTTAACCAACGTGATGTATGGAACAAAACTGTAAAAAGAGTTCCTATAGACATGTGTCCAAAAGTGCTTGTTTAAAAAGTTATACGCGTACAAGCAAATATTTAATAAGGCTGTTATTTCAACCGTTTCTCCGAGTTTTTCAAGTGTGATGAAGCGTTATATACGATATAACAAGGTCTGAGCGCTCTTCGATGTCATCACGCAGGGTTGGTAATGTATCGCCATGCACGATACTAGCCTAAGCGGTAAAGGAGTCGTTTTTTTGCATTTCTTTTTTAAGTTTTGAAAGACTTCCGGTTTAAAGAGGATGCCAGTCGTCAACTGAGCCCTTCCTCGCATTCCATTCGATTTTATTTTGGAAAAACAAAGTTTCAAAGCAAAAACCAAGCACGTAACCGAGCACCGTTTTCGTGAAAAATGTATTTGTGGTTGATCTTTAATCGACTAATTATTATTATTTGTAATTGTACATGTATTTGGACGAAACTAAAGTTGAAATGATACAGTAATTGCAATTTTATTTGAAATTTTGTTCAATTTCACGAGAAAATTTGCAGACATGCTATTTAACCAGGGTCTTATGTGGTATTTTACCTAATTTATCATTACTTTTCCCACAATAATTTTGAAGTAGGGTATTTGTAGAACAAGTTATTATAATTGTTGCAATACGTTCGCTGCTGTGAATATGACATTTACATAAATCATCTAAAGGGCTATGTTCGGTGATATAATTAAAATATATCGTATTAAAATAGAACGTTTATTACACATCTCTTTGTGTTCAAAAACAGTTTTGTTAAATATAACGTAAGAATATAAAACTATTTGAATAATAAAATATTCACGTTTTATGTCAAATACAACGGACAGTTAGGGAATTGAGTTGGAATAGCGTCGTTTTTAAGCCTAGGATTTTTTAAACTTACAGTTATAATTTTACCGGTCCTTGAATCTGTAGCTGTTGAAAAATAAATAATATCTTTTACAAGGTCTAACTCACAAACAAAACATACAAAACAGCCGACGCCACAGTTTTTAGGTTATCCCATTTATCCCATATTTCAGAAAAGGTTTCATCGCTAACACTAGAAAAACATCACAGGTATCACTAACAAAGTACGGCAATATCACTACACAATATTTTTTCTTAATAAAACCAATATAATTTGGATAAATCAATTCAAAACGCAAGAAATGATCTGAACTCACTGCAAAATACGTCACAGCCTGCTGACGTCAAAGCGCTGAAGCGTCAAGGCCTTAAGTCGAATTAGATATTACCTTCTTGTTTCTTTGCAATTAAGTGACAGACATAAACAAAGTTTTACATTTTCAATTAAGTGACAAACATAAACGATTTATTGTGTTACTAACAAATCATATACTTTAGTAACATCGCATTTCGTACAATATGAAATTTGTTCTTGCTGTTTTAATAAAAATTGCTACTGATTATTCACAATTTTAAAATACGCGCTCTTTACACATATAACTTTTTAAGCAAGCATTTGTGGACACATGTTTATAGGAACCTCTTTTACCGTTCTGTTCCATACATCACGTTGGTAAAGTTTGGACGAGTAAATCAGGTACACCCTGTAGTGTAAACAGGTACAGATTTTACTCCTCAAGCAATGCAGTCGTGTGAATGTTTACAACATCAAGCAAAAGCGCGTAAAATGCGATTTTTTACCATTCCCATTGATGAAAAAACATGTATTTTTAATTCGGTTCTTCACTCTTTTTGAATACCTTCATATGTGAAATTGTTTTCACTTCCAAAGAGGGTTGAGATTATTTAAATCATTTGAATAAAATCAGAATTTAACTTATGATTTGAATCAGTGATTTTTATTTTAAAAAATCATGTTTTTTTTTGTAAAAAAAATAATATATTTTTTGTACTATGTATTCATACAGTTAATTGCTTTATGAAGGAGAAATAAAATAAAGATTACATTTTACATTTATTTATTAACACATGACACATTACTTAAAATATTTTCTAAATAACAACAAAGAAAAAAGTGAAGAAACACAGGGAAATGATGATTTTTATTAATACAAAATACATACCGCCTAGGAAACCAAATATTTTCGGTGCCTAACGCAATGTCAACAAAAAACCCGAATTTTTAGGTATGTGATTTAATTTTTTTGAAGAAAATTTTTCCTTGTTATTTATTGGTTGTTAATAATAATTCCGGCTATTTTTTTTTATTGGGTGAACGACACAGTTCGATTTAAATTTTATTTGTTTATTTTAGAATTCAGTTTTTATTTGAAATGTTTAGTTTCCTAGATAGTAAGATTTAACGGTTGTTTACTTTCTCGCTCTGTATGTTTGCTTCAAACGTTTAGGTTTTTTAATTTTAGGCAGCAGGATTCTTTAGCAGAATGCAATTACTTATTTTATGATTTGTAGGTCGTACATATTTTAATTTAATTTCTTTATTAATTAAACTCAGATTTTCGCTATTATGTGAATTATAAGAATAAATATTTTTTTGGATCTCGAACTGGAATAATAGCGATACACTCAGTACCACTAACTAGTCTCGATTGGCTTATATGCCGATTACAGTTGAACTTACACGGAAAACAAATGTTATAAAGAATTCAAACAATTGTGGAACAATTTACTACAATTTGTTTGAGAATGTACGATTGGCTACAGCTTACGCAAATCCCTACTACTCGATTATGGTTAAGGGATTGTATTTCTATTGAATACATTATTGTTGTAAAAATGTAATCAATGATCTGTCACAAAGGTGTACAACTTTTAGTTAGACACATTGCAATAGAATGCAATCATTTTCTTATAATTATAATGGTTGAAAGAACAAGTAAAACACAATAACAATAACTATTCTTATGTTTTCGTATATTCTACAGCTTCCCAATTTACAGGTAGCATCGGTCAACTACGAGAATGTTACCTGTGCTGTTTCGCAGGTATGTGATTACCATACGTCCAAATTTGCTGCGATTTGTTCCTTATATGCACTGGCGAATATGGTGACGGAAGGGGCGCAGCACCGCGGTTACAATCCGATAACTGTGTACGTTTAATACATTGTGTTAGGCACCGAAAAAAAATAATTTCCTGGGTGGTACATGTTTTTTTTTTGCCACCACACGTATACCTTCACTTTTTCAATCCATCAGTGTAGTGATATTTATTTTAGCACTATTGGAAAACATTAGATCTAGATGGTTTTGAACAGAATTAAAAGGCAGAGCTTTGCATAAGTAACAAAAATAGTGACAACTCTATTAATAAAACAGCCTCCTTTGAAGTGCACATACAAATTCAACAAAATATCCTCACTGATAATTTTAAATGATGTATCTTTCTGTATGTTCTCAATTCACTTATTCACTTTCCTTATCGTTGCTTTCATATCGAGTTAATTTGGATATTTATCTATGTAATTGCTAGACAGAATGTTTTACTGCACTTTGAATTTGAAAATTATGTGACCCATCGGTGACCCTTTTATCGTCCATAAGGTTTCCTTGTAATATCCTTATCGTTATTTCAAAATAATGTTTCATAATTCCGGAATGTGATCGTTTTATGACTCAACATTAATGCTATCAAGCTTTAATGGACAATTTGACCCTTTCGAATTATAGTAAGGAAAGCGATTTGGAAGGTGCAGATGTCAATGTGAATTTTTATGATGTGAGGTAGTAACATTTAATTACGTCATTTAGTGATAATTAATCTAAAATATAAATACTTTCAAGCAGTATTGGAAATAAGCACATGTATCTCTTGCTCTCTCATTAATCTCATTATTCGAATTGCGTTAGCGTATCAGATGTTTCTTATCGAATATTAGAAATATAGTTTGATTATATTTCTTTTTTTATTTTTGTGTTAATTGCAGCTATTAATTTATACAGCATATAAATCTGATGCTTTTGATGCAATTCACATATATTTCCACATTAAAAGTTTTTTGGATAACAGTAATTAAAGAAATTTAAATGAAATAGTCAATTGGACTTTTTTATGTTTATGTACAAGGGTGGGATGAAAAGTTTCCGGTCTAACAGGAAAAGTAAAAGAAATATGATACAAACTTACATTACTTTTCTACATAATCTCCTTTTACGAAGGTAGTCTGAAAAGTTTCAAGCATCAGCATGAAGAAGGCGTTATTCCTCAAAAATATTTTGGTGATATAATTGCGCGTGTGTTGAAAGATATTTTTGAAAATTTCAGCCATGTTGGACGCTCAGTTGTTGTATGTCAGTCGATGTTAGTGTTTGCGTAAAAATAAAAATGGAAAACGCTGATTATGAGGACTCCTCCTCCATCATTTGCTACAGTAAAATTTTAGGCAACTGAATTTAAACGTAGTCATAGCAGCTTGGTTGACGGTGAACGTTCGGGACGGCTAAAAACTGCAACCACTACCGATAACATGGGAAAAGTTCACCGAATGGTCCTAGACGACCGTCGAATTAAGGTTAGAGGGATAGCAGAAACTGTCAAAACAGTGAACTGCCAAGGGTGAATCGGCTCTCAAAGAGGGGAAGATTGTTTCATTGGACGGGAAAGTGACTGTTTTTTGGGATGGTTCTGGAGTTGTGTTAATCGACTATTTTGAAGAAAGAGAAACAATGACGGAGGCATAGTAACGTATCATTATTTGATAAGTTGAAGGCAGAAATTGCAGAGAAATGGTTATATTTGAAGAAAAAGAAAGCTTTTTTCCACCAAGGCAAGGCATCGTCTCACACTTCAGTGGTCGCCGTGGCAAAAAATCACGAATTGAGGTTCGAATTGAATCCACCTATTGATCAGATTGGCCCTAGCGACTTTTTTCTGTTTCCTAGACTCAAAGTTTCGTGCGGAAAACAGAGATTTTCACCGCACGAGAACGCCAAACGCTTATTTTGCAGAACAAGATGCCAACTACTATTTGGACGGATTAAAGAGATGGGAGTGTTGCTGAGAAAAATGTATGGCCTTATAAGAAACCTACAGTCCCTGGCCATATTACTTGAAACATGTCATAAATCAACCCTTTTACCCGGAAATTCCCATCCTATTATAGTGATATTCTTTTGCTTTGAATCCGATCGTTTATAGGGGGACTAGATTATTGTATCAATAAATAAAAATACCAGAGAAATGATATTTAGAAGAATAAAGTACGTATATATAAATATTTCAGTTATCAACTTACATTTAGCGAGTTCACAGTTTAGAGAATGTATACCGATATTTTTTAAAATATTTCGTCATAACCGTATAGAAGCTAAGTTGTGGAGTATCGTTTAGTGTTTTGTGTTGATATATCGTTATTGCAAAGGTAAAATTGTTATTCTATCTCTCTCTTATTAATTAATTATTTGGAATTTGAAAAAAATTGAAATATTTGGGGTTTTTTGTAGAAAATGCCCGGGAAAGATTTAACAAGTGACCAAAAAGCCGCTACACAAGCTCTTCTACAATCAAACAAACATTCACAACGCGAAATTGCAAAATTACAGAAAGTATCTCCTTCTGTATCGCGTTTAGCTAGAAACTTAAACGAAGGAGCTAGCACATCGACACAAAGACGGGCAAAGTGCGGTCGGAAAAGAAAAACTTCGAAGAGATCTGACCGTGAAATTGTTCAAAAGGCTTTGAGCAATAGATTTGCTACAATTAAAATGATTCAAAAAATTTACAAGAGGGAGGAATAGAGATTTCGAGCAGAACTGTTAGGCGCCGATTGCGCGAAAATCGCCTAATGGGCCGAAGACCTGTAAAAAAGCCGCGTTTAACAGAAAAAATGAAATCTGCTCGTCTCAACTTTGCAAGAGAATATCGACATTTCACAGACGAGAATTGGTAAAAGGTGAATAACTTAACAACATGATTTTTACTTCTTTAGTGACGAGTGCTTGCTCTGTGTGTTAGTGCAGTGAGCACAATTTGTTGGTAGACGACTTGGCGAACATCTCACAGAGTCCACGGTTCTTCGAACTGTAAAACACCCTCCGCAGGTAATGATTTGAGAGAGTGATTAGTGGAGATGGACCCCCGGCCCTTTGTATTTTCGACCGAAAATCCCAGTTTTAACGTTCAAGAAATAATCAGTGAATTAATTGATGATCAAGACTGTAATTCAAACAGTGAAACTGATGTGGAAGAGTTTGACATTTGTAATTCAAACATTAAAGGTATGGATGAAGTGTGTGAACTAAGAGATGTACAAAGTTTCTTATTTTGTAATGATGAAAGTGAACTAGCTGTACAAATTGCTAAAATTTTAGCAAAATGTGAATCTCAGGTTTTACAAACAAAAATTAAAAAGTTAAAACAAACCTCAATTGAAAAATATTTGAAAAAAGTATAATAATGCACGTAAAATATTTTTATTTATTTTTTATTATTATTTGAGCAAATTTTTTATATTTACATTTTTTTAAATAAAGAAAACAAAATTTTTTTTTTATTTCACAAAAATTAAAAACTTAAAACAAACCTCAATTGAAAAATATTTGAAAAAAGTATAATAATGCACGTAAAATACATTTTTTTTATTATTATTATTTGAGCTAATTTTTTATATTTACATTTTTTTAAATAAAGAAAACACAAAAATATATTTTTTTTATTTCACAAAAATTAAAAACTTAAAACAAACCTCAATTGAAAAATATTTGAAAAAAGTATAATAATGCACGTAAAATATTTTTATTTATTTTTTATTATTATTTGAGCAAATTTTTTATATTTACATTTTTTTAAATAAAGAAAACAAAATTTTTTATTTCACAAAAATTAAAAACTTAAAACAAACCTCAATTGAAAAATATTTGAAAAAAGTATAATAATGCACGTAAAATACATTTTTTTTTTTATTATTATTTGAGCTAATTTTTTATATTTACATTTTTTTAAATACAGAAAACACAAAAATATATTTTTTTTATTTCACAAAAATTAAAAACTTAAAACAAACCTCAATTGAAAAATATTTGAAAAAAGTATAATAATGCACGTAAAATATTTTTATTTTTTTATTATTATTATTTGAGCTAATTTTTGATATTTACATTTTTTTAAATAAAGAAAACACAAAAATATATTTTTTTATTTATCCCTGACTCCCTCTCAATAACGGCCACCTCCCAATAACGGCCATTTTTACAATAAATTTAAGTGGCCGCTATTTAGAGGTTTTACTGTATGAATGTATTACAAATTAAATCGTTTCGATGCTAGAGCCATCGTTCCCAGACTTTCTGCCGCCTGTATATGCCAGTGATTGCAGTAACAATGTAGCGTGGATATAGTAAAATGATGTAACATTGAATTTATTTGTCATTGATTCACGACTAGATATTTTAAGTTCAAAGCATATCAGCAAAGAAAAAATAACTGGATCATTGTTCAACAGAAGCGAGGCCACATAGCGAAGGTGCCAGACAAAATTACAGGTCTGAATTACCGTGCATAATTAACCTTTTTGGTTTCGCTTCTTGGTTTACAGGTTGTTATTAATTGCGAGCTATTACACCGCTGGAAGTGTGTGTTACTAATTAATTTATACGCTCATGTGCTGTAATTTATTATGATTAGCTCATACTTTTGTTCGGCGTACAACCAACACCTAAACTAAGCTATTCAAGCATGTAGATACATATATATGTCTCTTTCTATAATCGTGCTAGCTGGTATACCTATGTAAGTATGTCTATTCCAATGACACGAACACAAATGTAAGGCGTGTGTTTCTAAATTGGTATTTATTTATGACGATAGAGTCTCGACCATTTGGCGAGAGTAAATTAATGCCGTCACGCTAGATAGGATACATACCTCCATAATAGAATCGAGTCGGAGAGGAGAAACCCAAATGATCTATTAGTTTTGCGGGTTAGTCCTATTCGTTCGCCGCGTAGGTTTTGTTTTGACAATAATTACGATGTAGTGAATTGAAAATTAATGCGAGGTTCGTATACGATTGTTAACATCGATTCGCTATGACATTCCAATTCGTTTCGCAGGATAATCGAATATCGATTTGAAATCCTAATTATTTGAATTATTGCCTTGTATATGTTAATTTTTCGAAATATGAAATTGCGATGGTAATATTAATGAGCAAATATATATTGTAATTATGCATATTTAGTATACGTGCGGTATACTTAATTAATATGTTAATATAGCCCGTTCTGATTATTAACAATTCATATTCATGGCATATTAATGATTTCCAAAGTGGTGAGGGTAATTTTAATTGGTAATAGATGTCTCTGGCACTATTGTTGGGATTTTCCATTCTAATCTATTCTTCTTCTGTTAGCAAATCTCATAATGCCGTGGTTTCACTAGCAGTTTGTTGATACTTTTATTCAAAATATTCTAGAAAAAAAATTTATTAACATTTTTCAGTATTTAGTTCCAACTTTACTGCGATTGGGTATTGTCCAAATAAACTTTTGACACGTATCAGCAGCTTCCCATTCTTCCACTTAATGTAGAAGTACACATAAAAAAAAATGCCTAGAAACAATAGCCAAGATAATGCTAATAAATATCTCCCTGGTAATGATGGAACCACAACAGGCAAATGTAATAATGGGAAGAGCAAAGCATTAAAGCTTCTTGTTCCTGGCGACATTGTTCTTACATCTCTCAGTTTGTGATTTTAAGATTTGAAAATTACCTAACCTTTAACTTTTGAACGATGCCAATGTATATAAACCCTCTGTTTATATATACTCACCACAGGAAACTGCCTGCTCTAGATATTTGACCCTTTTTTCTTCTAATAAAGACTTTGAATACACAAACTGTAATGTTCTTTAACTAATAAAACGCAGGTATCTTCTATATTACTTTAATGAACTCAAAAACACAACGTTTGTTCGCAGTCGCAGCTCTACTCCTGCTCGCCACAGCCAAGTACGCGCATAGTTATATTTGTTGGCGCTGGTGCCGCCTTAATTGCTTCAATTTTATCGGTACACGTGTGAAGTCCATTTGTATCTATTTTATAACCTAAATAAACAACCGAACTTTTAAAAAAGTCGCATTTTGATTTTTCTATCGTTAGTCCGCATTCCTTAAATTTTCTTAGTACTTGCTCCACCCTTATCCAATGTTCTTTTTCGTTCGCACCTGTAATTATGACATCATCTAAAAAGTTCGCTACCCCATCTAGTCCTTGCAAAACAGTTTCCATAATCTTCTGAAACTTTGCCGGAGCACATGCTACTCTGGTAAACGATTATAGACGAATAATCCTTTATGAGTGCTAATTGTAGTAAGTAACCGAGATGAATCATCCAATAAGCACTGCTGATAGGCTTGGGAGAGATCTAGTTTAGTAAATATTTTACCACCCTGCAATTTATTAAATAATTCCTCGATCCTCGGCAAAGGATATTGGTCTATTTCTAACACAGAATTTATAGTTACTTTATCATCTCCGCAAATTCTGATATTTCCATTTTTTTTAACAATTGGCACTATAGGTGTACCCCATTCTGAATAATTAATAGGCGATAAAATGCCAAATTTGACTAATCTGTCAATTTCCTTCTCGATCTTTTCTTTAATAGCAAATGGTAACGGCCTGGGTTTGAAAAATTTAGGAACAGCATTTTGTGTGATATTTAAATGAATTTGCCCCTTATTGAAGCAACTCAAAGTAGATGCAAATACTTCCGGAAATTGCTGATATAATCTTTCAACACCATTTACATAGTTTAAAGATAATCTGTTCGACAGTTTATTTAACATTTGAATACTTAAATGAAATGCAGTAACAAAATCTCTTCCTAGGAGGTCCATCATTACAAATAACATAAATAGGCATAACTGCTTTTTTATGTTGAAATTCTATTTCAATACTTATATATCCAATAGGTTTAATCGGTGCTCCTGTATAACCTATCAAACATTTTCGTCTTGGTTGCAAAGGAACCGATTGGAAAAACTCATTTTTCATATTTTTTGAAATTACCGATACGCTAGCTCCAGTATCAAGCTCAAATGTAAAAGGCTTATGATTAATGTTAATATCTACTGTGATTGGATCATTATTTTCACTGTTTAAAGTAAACAAATCCTTGTCCATTGAATTTTGATCATGTAACATTAAATTTTTACTTTTATTTTTCTCGCACACGCTTTTTAAATGTTCCTTTGCCCCACAATAATTACATTTATAATTACGAAAATAACAATTGTTTGATAAATGGCCATTCTTACCACACACCAAACACTTGTTTCGAGAGTCGCGTCGATCCTGTGTTGACGTTTCTTCGTCTCGCCAGCCGCTCATATTCTCATTAGTCCGTGTCCTTTGTTGTTGTCCTGGATGTAAAACCCTGTAAATTTCTTCAGTTTCCGTTTTGGCAGTTATTTCCTTTAAACCATAATTATTACTTGCAGCAGCTTTATTTATTGCTATTTCCACTGCTGCTTCAAACGTCAGTGTCATTGCGTCTTCTTCGAAGAGACGATCCATCGGTCCTTTTGGTAGTCCCATAACGAAACGGTCTCGAAGCATCCATTTCAGCTCATCTTTAAAGGCACATTTTGCCGCTAAACTCTTGACGTGCGCAGCCCAATCGGAAATAGATTGATCGTTGTTCTTGAATGCGATATAAAATTTATAACGTGCAGAAAACGCATTTTTTGACGGATGAAAATGTTTATCTAGTACTGCAGTGAGATCCGTGTATACTTTAGTTTCAGGTTTATCGGGAACGCATAAATCAAACAAAAGTTTATAACTATCTTCACTACAAGCATTAAGTAAAAATGCTCTTTTAATTTTTTCGTCTTTTATATCGTTCACAATAAAATATTGTTCTAGTCTATTTTTATAAATCTTCCAAACATTTTCCTGTAATCGAAATTCACGTAAATGGCCAGAGTACATTTTAGCTTCCGCCATTTTGTACCAATCTGTCACGTTCCCACAACAAGAAATACTATTCACGTATTTACTCTCACATTAACAAAACGGCTAGCTCTTGGAATTTGACATCCCATCCTCGTCGCCAGTTGTTATGTTCTTTAACTAATAAAACGCAGGTATCTTCTATATTACTTTAATGAACTCAAAAACACAACAACATTTGTTCGCAGTCGCAGCTCTACTTCTGCTCGCCACAGCCAAGTACGCGCAAGCGTCTGATACAAGAATACTACCAACTTAAAATAAGTCGTAAATATAACACAAACGAACACTTATATTGGGATTGGATTTAAGACACACTTTGATTCAACCAAGGCCGAATAAAGATTGATGAAAAATTATGGCGTCGTTCATCTTTCTTTTATTTTAAATCGCGAAAGACCGGCGATTGTTTTATTTCACAGCCAGTTTTGATAATTTAACCCAAACAGAAACTTTTCGATGACTTTCAATCAAATGATATTATTTCTGCAAACAGCATACGAGAACGAATGCGACTTAACCAGGAGGTTGTATGTTGATGATTCTGTGATCCAAATTGTCACCAACAAGCTTTAAACGAGAAAATCCACTGTTAATTTACAGAAACCTTTCAGATAAAGATTTAATTGATGAAATAGTATTTGTTGTACCTTTCAATTTACGCTGTTGCTTATTCCAGACGATTTCTACATTAATTTGGACGAAATAAGTGAATAGAAAAATTAACAAACGAGTAGATTTGTCCATGCTACCCCACACTCATTATCTGGACTTATAATTAAATTATAATGTCCTCGCTCCAAAGACGGTTGGCTCAGGGGGGGATGGTAACGAAGAAATTTCCACTTTTCCCCGCAAGAGGGATATTTAGTTACCAACGAGTGTCCAGATAACACGTTCGATTTCGTCTAAAAACGCAGGTCCGGATTACCGAGTACCGAGATTATAAAGTACATAATGCAATTGAAATGCTTGGCCGGATTATCGAAGAATCCGATTCACTGAAGATTCGGATTATCGAGGTCGCACTGTAAAACATTGTCAAAAGATAGCGATTATTGTAATATTTTTTTTCTCTTTTTATTACAATTTACCACTTGTATTAATTTAACTATAGTTTCTTTTTTAAATATATAATAATAAAAAAGGGATAAATAAACTCATTAATTATTAAACTACATAAAAATAATCCCTATTTATTTACATTTTTAAAGAAATAATTTACCTGTAATAAAAAAAACTTTCAAGAACACTTGCTCGTAATTTTAATTATTAACTTTAGTTTTTTTTTCCATTACTGTAATTTTTCTTTTATTGGATATTCTTGTAGCTGGCCTGATGTGTTTTGTGAACACAAAACTGGTCGCCTAATTTCTCAATAGAACTTTGTGAGATCTGAACAATTTTTTAATTCCTGCCTCTAATATGAATATTTTCTTAAGTCAAAACTAAATGATCTACTTGGAAGAAACATTTTTCTGTCTTGGATTTTCTTGATTTTCTAACACTAGACTGCGTTTACTTTCGGAAGACACCCAAGCTGCGCGAAAATTTTCAGCTGATATGTATTGACCGTCTTAAATATGTTGACCAAAATACGCGCGCTTTTTAAAAGTATACGAGAAGGTTAAACGTGTATTAAATTGTATATAATTGGAATTTTTTATACAAAACAAATTTAGATTCTGATAGTATTAACAGTTTTATAATTTATAGTATTTAGTAATAGCATAAATCTTACTTATGTGTGTATTAATGTATTTTTTCTTAATTTTTCATTTCACTTTATGTATTAAATAATTTCTTAAAAAAAAAAGTAGGAATATTCAGTGCTCAAAAAAAAATAGGTGAGAAATGTTTGGTCTATTGTTTATAATAATTAATATTTTTACTTAATAAAAAAGAGTAATCGGAATGGAATTACACCTTTATTTATTATACATTTAAAGATAATATATACATATTTAAATTAATTATATCAAATATAATTTTAATTTAATCATCATCAGAAGAAAAATCAAAATCGCTGTCACTGTCATCATCAAGGTTTATAATAAGTTCATCGGTAAGCTTATCCATGTGTTCTTTTTGTATATAATTTTCCTCAATATTCACTGCATGCCGACCAACATGTGACCGTTCATCTTTTGTGATTTTTCCAAATTCTTCTTTAACGAGTTCCTCGACATCATTTAGTTTAAAAGTTATATTTTTAGATGCTACCCTGCCCTTTAAAATTGCCCATATCTTTTCAATAGGGTTGAGTTCCGGGTGATATGGGGGCAATCTCAACACTATGTCCATCTTTTGCAAATATAGAATCTATAGTGTAATTCTTGTAACTTGGTTTATGCATATGTACTAATCTATACAATTCAACTTTTGTCAAATTTTCATTAAATATGATGCCACGTTCACTTAGCCATTTTATCATTTCCGATTTTTTGCTGGTAGTAGTTGGATGTTTAACTGAGAGAACGTTGTGGTAGCTTGCATTATCCATCACAACAACAGATTTAGGTGGAAAATTTGGAATCAACTGTTTTTCTAACCACCTTTTATAATTTATGAAGTTCATATCGTCATGATAATCTCCACTTTTTTGGCCGGACTTACAGATCAACAAGGCATTATCAATAAATCCATGTTCACTACTTAAAACAATAAATATACAGTACATGCTAAAAATTTTAGAAGAAATTTTATTAATGTACCTGCATGTACAATTATTAAACGTTTCCTTTTTGATATAGGGCACTTAAGTCCGTTGTTATCAACCCATTCATATGGAGTTGTGTGACTGGCATGGAGGTATCTTTCGTCTAAAATACAATACTTTAGTTTTTCAACATCAAATAAAAATTTATTTTGCTTCACCTGTATACACGATTGGTCGACCTTGTAACCGATAATTTGTAACATTTCGGATATATGAGGATCTTAACTCACGTATATTTGATCTTTCCATCAAAAGCTTTCGGTTATCAGTAGTCTTCTTCCACCTGTTATTTGATAAATATATTAATTACTAAAATAATAATAAATTTGAATATTAGTACGTACCTAAATCCTAATTTTAATATTAACTTTCTTAAAGAGCTGCGCTTGCCTACAAAACCAATGGTATCATCTGACTGTATTTTATTATATACAGCATTTAATGTAGGCCTCTGTTTGTCAGTTATGTGAAAATTGAGAATAACCTGACGTAAAACTGCTTCCCCAGCATTATCCACCGTAGATTTTGGTGAATGTCTTACAACATTGTCTTTTGAAGAACTGCCACTTTGCTCTGCTTCGATGATTCGGACGTTCTCACCTGAAACTTAATTATTTAATACAACTTAATTAAAATCTGTTTAAAACAAAATACTTACAGTAGAATATTACCCCTAATTCAAAATAGTTTTGAGAAAAACTGATTTTTTAATAAATAGTACGCCAATAACAATATTAAAAGTAGAGAGCACGAAACGAATTCAACGACAACACATCAACAACTGACGCCGAAATGAGGTAAATTAGTCTTGGTCTTACTGTAGGTAAGAAATACATAGCTATTTCTCTTGGTTAGCACTAACTTCTCTTTCTAATCCTAAAACGCGTCTTTGCGCTGGTGTCTTAATCCAAATAAAATTTCAAGAAAATTATTTTCTTATATTATACTTTTTTATAGTCTTGAAATTAAAATATTTTTTTGAATAGAAACGGATTTTTGCAAGAAAATCCATTTTCTTGGTTCAAGAAACCATTTCTCTGTGTGTGCATTCAACCTCGTTTAGTACCCTTTAAGTATATATGTACTAAATGCAGTCACATTATGCACGAATTATTAAAATAGCAATAAACCTTGGCTAAAATAAGTAACACATTTTATGTATTACAACCGCAAGTAATACGAATCAGTTATTTCCAATTTACCATGTTATTCGCAAATCTAATTTTATCGCCACATTTAGTAGGTTTTCGCATTGCCTTGTACCAGTAATATAACCGGCCGTATGGATCGCATCCTGGTCGTATTTACTTTAACGGTTTCGAATTTTTACGACGCAATCGTCGGCACATGTTCGCTCTTAAACACCGTAAAATGGACGTTCCAGATGAAAATCGAGCCGCGTAAAATTATTTAGGTTACATCTACTGCGTTAAATACGCGAAACGTGAAAACAGAAGACGAAACCAACGGTTAACGGTTGAAGATCAAACGCGAAGCAGCACAGAAGTTGATTCGACGGCGGTTTCTGTGTCGCCGAATTTTAAATTGTTTGCTACCGCCGGCTACGCTACATTGAGATTGCGTTCGCATTTGCTATCCGTAAATATTTTGTTAGCTTGCGGGAAATTGATTGCGGCAATACGCAGAAAGTATTTAAACGGAATTTCGGCTTATAGGTACTATAAAACGATGAATTCCACGGTAGAACGCGCTAACTAGATGAATTAACATGTTAATCTTTTTATCGGATACACATATCATGAATGCCACTCGTATTTCGCAATTAATTGGCTACTCTCGATAAATGTTAGCAATAACAGGATTTCATCCTATTGTGGTTTAGCGGTACGTATTATGTGAAGTTTTGAATATACTGTTCGGTACACAATGCTACAAATTGTGTCGTCTCTAAAATAGTTTACATATCCGCATATACTGGATATAAAAGCTTAGAACTACAATGCTCAATAGCAGTATTTCTGCAAGTGATATTGGGGAACTCTTTATGCTAATTTGTTGATACAGTGAGGTCCTAAAGTATCCCTCCCCACACTAACTTTTGAACGACAGAAGCTAAAGTTTTTAGAAAAAAAATAAGTCGATTTCTATTTTTTTGTGAACTAACTTTTGGCGTTATCAGCAGTTTAATTGCATTTCCGGTGTCACCGGAAATAGCGGAAGTAAAAAAGTAACAATTAACAAAACATGTGAAAATGAGAGAAAACAATAACGAGAACAAAGGACGAAGGTATGACAAATGAAGGATATAGTAACAATAAACAACAAGAATAATTTACGCTTTTGGGATTGAGATTTGACAGTTTGGCAGTTGTTATGATTACCTTGCTTAGCAACGAGCTCTTTGTATCAATTTGACGTCACAAGAAACTGTCGTCATATTTCTTAAGTTAAAGCATAACATATGTGGTATCGTCAGATTCGTCTCTCGATTATCTTCTCAAAAAACAGGGTGACACCGGAAATGCAATTGAACTACCAATAACAGCAAAAGTTAGCTCACAAAAAATAGAAATTGACCTATTTTTCCCAGAAACACTAGCTTCTGTTGTTCAAAAATTATCATGGAGGGAGTTGATAGTAGGTATGATGGACAAAAAATTTTTGAGTTAGAATTTAATATTGGGGAAATAAGTTCTGCTTGGTCTGAAACTTTTTAGTTTTAATTTGCCTACGATTTTTTCAAATCAAGTTAGTAGTGACTTACCCTCGTATAATAACTAATAATAAAGGAACGAACAATATTACTTTTCCTAACAAGCTCGACACGCAAAAATGTGAAGTTCACTGTTTTGGCCATTGATGTGTATACACATCACTTAAGTTTAGCTGCTATTCTCTGCTAGAATTTAGAACATTTTCGAATGAAATACTATTTATTTGTTTTCGTAATAAGTTTTGAGTCACGAGAAACGAAAAAGTCTTCAATATAGTAAATTGTGAAGATTTGAAAAGAAAAATACAAATATACACTGTCAATCATCTCAATTTTCGGTAATTTCAAACACTTTCACTTTTTATATATTTAATGGTTTACATATTTTTTTGTTTTTTATTTGGTATTACAATTTTATAGAACATTGTTAATTGCATGCATTTGATTTTACTTACAATAATGGACAAAAAACCTAGTTAATAATTAAAATTAGGAGCAAGTCAATGAGCTGATGAAAAAGCTTTTTATGAATTGATAGGTAGGTATGATGGACAAAAAATTTTTGAGTTAGAATTTAATATTGGGGAAATAAGTTCTGCTTGGTCTGAAACTTTTTAGTTTTAATTTGCCTACGATTTTTTCAAATCAAGTTAGTAGTGACTTACCCTCGTATAATAACTAATAATAAAGGAATGAACAATATTGCTTTTCCTAACAAGCTCGACACGCAAAAATGTGAAGTTCACTGTTTTGGCCATTGATGTGTATACACATCACTTAAGTTTAGCTGCTATTCTCTGCTAGAATTTAGAACATTTTCGAATGAAATACTATTTATTTGTTTTCGTAATAAGTTTTGAGTCACGATAAACGAAAAAATCTTCAATATAGTAAATTGTGAAGATTTGAAAAGAAAAATACAAATATACACTGTCAATCATCTCAATTTTCGGTAATTTCAAACACTTTCACTTTTTATATATTTAATGGTTTACATATTTTTTTGTTTTTTATTTGGTATTACAATTTTATAGAACATTGTTAATTGCATGCATTTGATTTTACTTACAATAATGGACAAAAAACCTAGTTAATAATTAAAATTAGGAGCAAGTCAATGAGCTGATGAAAAAGCTTTTTATGAATTGATAGGTAGGTATGATGGACAAAAAATTTTTGAGTTAGAATTTAATATTGGGGAAATAAGTTCTGCTTGGTCTGAAACTTTTTAGTTTTAATTTGCCTACGATTTTTTCAAATCAAGTTAATAGTGACTTACCCTTGTATAATAACTAATAATAAAGGAATGAACAATATTGTTTTTCCTAACAAGCTCGACACGCAAAAATGTGAAGTTCACAGTTTTGGCCATTGATGTGTATACACATCACTTAAGTTTAGCTGCTATTCTCTGCTAGAATTTAGAACATTTTCGAATGAAATACTATTTATTTGTTTTCGTAATAAGTTTTGAGTCACGAGAAACGAAAAAATCTTCAATATAGTAAATTGTGAAGATTTGAAAAGAAAAATACAAATATACACTGTCAATCATCTCAATTTTCGGTAATTTCAAACACTTTCACTTTTTATATATTTAATGGTTTACATATTTTTTTATTTTTTATTTGGTATTACAATTTTATAGAACATTGTTAATTGCATGCATTTGATTTTACTTACAATAATGGAAAAAAAACCTAGTTAATAATTAAAATTAGGAGCAAGTGAATGAGCTGATGAAAAAGTTTTTTTATGAATTGATAGGTAGGTATGATGGACAAAAAATTTTTGAGTTAGAATTTAATATTGGGGAAATAAGTTCTGCTTGGTCTGAAACTTTTTAGTTTTAATTTGCCTACGATTTTTTCAAATCAAGTTAGTAGTGACTTACCCTCGTATAATAACTAATAATAAAGGAATGAACAATATTGTTTTTCCTAACAAGCTCGACACGCAAAAATGTGAAGTTCACTGTTTTGGCCATTGATGTGTATACACATCACTTAAGTTTAGCTGCTATTCTCTGCTAGAATTTAGAACATTTTCGAATGAAATACTATTTATTTGTTTTCGTAATAAGTTTTGAGTCACGATAAACGAAAAAATCTTCAATATAGTAAATTGTGAAGATTTGAAAAGAAAAATACAAATATACACTGTCAATCATCTCAATTTTCGGTAATTTCAAACACTTTCACTTTTTATATATTTAATGGTTTACATATTTTTTTATTTTTTATTTGGTATTACAATTTTATAGAACATTGTTAATTGCATGCATTTGATTTTACTTACAATAATGAAAAAAAAAACCTAGTTAATAATTAAAATTAGGAGCAAGTGAATGAGCTGATGAAAAAGTTTTTTTATGAATTGATAGGTAGGTATGATGGACAAAAAATTTTTGAGTTAGAATTTAATATTGGGGAAATAAGTTCTGTTTGGTCTGAAACTTTTTAGTTTTAATTTGCCTACGATTTTTTCAAATCAAGTTAGTAGTGACTTACCCTCGTATAATAACTAATAATAAAGGAATGAACAATATTGTTTTTCCTAACAAGCTCGACACGCAAAAATGTGAAGTTCACTGTTTTGGCCATTGATGTGTATACACATCACTTAAGTTTAGCTGCTATTCTCTGCTAGAATTTAGAACATATTCGAATGAAATACTATTTACTTGTTTTCGTAATAAGTTTTGAGTCACGAGAAACGAAAAAATCTTCAATATAGTAAATTGTGAAGATTTGAAAAGAAAAATACAAAAATACACTGTCAATCATCTCAATTTGCGGTAATTTCAAACACTTTCACTTTTTATATATTTAATGGTTTACATATTTTTTTATTTTTTATTTGGTATTACAATTTTATAGAACATTGTTAATTGCATGCATTTGATTTTACTTACAATAATGGAAAAAAAACCTAGTTAATAATTAAAATTAGGAGCAAGTGAATGAGCTAATGAATTGATAGGTAGGTATGATGGACAAAAAATTTTTGAGTTAGAATTTAATATTGGGGAAATAAGTTCTGCTTGGTCTGAAACTTTTTAGTTTTAATTTGCCTATGATTTTTTAAAATCAAGTAGGCCTTTACAGTTGAGGAAAAACTGTTTTTTCGCTTCAGGTACGCCATTGTGTTATTAATAAAAGTTGTTTGGAAAAAAAATGTTATGGAGCAAATTTTCAGAATAATCGGCCTACTTTGATAATGACGATGGAGTTGATAATACCGTGTTAAGCCCAAATGTCGTATCTGCAATTTTGGACAATTTTAAGCTAGTGTTAAGGGATGAAGATAACAATCTGTCTGTTTGTTAAGCCCAAATGTATTAAATGCACATGCACAAGCTAGGTTGATTGATTGATTGTTGCCAAAACAGGATTAGTCATATCATCCTTAATACTGCGACCCAATGGGCCTATTGTATTATTTCTGCTTTAGTTTCGTTTTACTTAAAAAAATAAGAGGGAAATACACACAAATGGTGTATGATTTTTTACTATCACATTTACAAAGAATTTTTAAAGAAAACAAAATTAAACCTTATAAACCGATTTTTGTACATGAATTAAGAAATGGTGATGATGCTTTTCGTTTAGACTTTTGCTTATGGGTAGGAGAAAATCAGCCTGTAAATCGAAATTTCTGCAAAAACATTATTTTTTCGGATGAACTGACATTTACAACCAATGGGAAAGTTGCAATGCAAAACCGCAGATTTTGGTCGAGAGAAAATCCTAATTTCAAAATTGCAACTAGAAGTCAGTATTACAAAAAGGTTAATGTGTGGTGTGGTGTTATGTACGGAAAAATCATCGGTCCGTATTTTTTTAATGAAAACGTGAATCGACATACGTATTTGTAGTTGCTTGAAAATTTTTTGTTACCTGCAATAAGAGTAACTTTGAAAGTGTATTTTTTCAACAAGATGGATGCCCTGCTCACTCAACAGTGTTGGTAAGAAATTATCTGCAAGAACATTTTGGAAACAGATGGATAGGTCGTTACGGACCCGTCAATTGGCCGGCTCGTTCCCCTGATTTAAACCCATTGGATTTCTTTTTATGGGGATATGTTAAACAGCATGTTTATAATACTAATTTGGATAACAATAACGAAATTTTAAAACAAAAAATTGCGGAAGCGGTACATTCTGTCACTGAAGATATGATCCACAATGTTTATAAAGAAATTGTACGTAGAGCTGAAAAGTGTGTAGAGGTTGGAGGATACCACGTTGAATAAAATAAAATGTTTTTTTTTAGCTCAAGTGTGTTTTTGTAATTTTCTCAGCTGCTAAAAAGAATATTCTTATTTTTGTTTCAGAATTGGTGATTTTGAGACAAGCAAAAATTTGTATAAAGAATGACATTTTTGCGTTAAGTTACAAATAAAAATGTTTCCCCTTTTGTTATATATATATATATATATATATATATATATATATATATATATATATATATATATATGTTTTCAATAAAATTTCATTTATTTATGTTTGTAATGCGCGATTAAGTACGTTTATAAATAAAATTCCTGTTATTACTGCTTTTTATTTTCAATAAAAGTAAATTTTTTGAAAATAGAAATTACCTGCAAACCGGTAATGAAAAAATTTTTACCGAATTACCGGTATTGAAAAAAGTCGGTAAATTTGCAATCCCTAGTCATACGGTTAAGAATGGGGACCCACGAGTCCTTGAAACGGCTGTTTATTAATTGAAAACTTGTGTGGTGTGTAATGTGCCGATAGTTTAGTGTTGTTTGCCAAAAATAGGATATAAATAAACACTTTTATGTAAATTTTCGTCTATTGGAATCTCTAAATCCTAAAGTTTTGTGTTGTCTTTAAGACGACGATGATGTTTATATTGATTGCGTAAATTTTACGACTTAATATAGTTTAAAAGTAATTATTTTAATAAGATTATTTTCTTACGAGAATTAATATCTCTGTTATCTTGATCCAGTAATATCTTTAATTGCCCAAGATTGCCCAACTCTACATGGAATGTAGGTAATTATCCAGTGGAATTTAATTCCAATAAAGGGATTAATCACGATTTTTTGTACTTCATTATTAATTATGTCGAAATGATTATAAAGCCACAATTTTATTAGATTTAAAAACAAACACATTTACTGAATTAAATCATTATTTTTTTTTATTATTTGAACTATTTTATAGGTAACTTCATTGACTTGTCAGATTAACGTGGATATAAGGAATCCAGGT
Organism: Dynastes maya; assembly: GCA_029619315.2. Lineage (NCBI taxonomy): Eukaryota > Metazoa > Arthropoda > Insecta > Coleoptera > Scarabaeidae > Dynastes > Dynastes maya. The sequence continues at coordinate 583,108 of JAROYE020000023.1, forward strand.
GTTGCAACAAACATTTTCGATATTATAGCTTAAAAATGTAAATTTAAATTGAAACTCAATAGGATGAACAGAATACAATGATTTTGAATTATCACTATCTAAGCAATATTACTTTTACTGCCGTTGATTAGATTACCGATTGTAACTTTTTCCTTAAAGAAAAAGTAAAGAAAAGGATAGCTTTTAATAATGGGAAGTTCTTTCAAGTAAAGGAAGTCGTTCCTTTGACTGAATAGAATCAAGCAATCTCTTCCTTGACTACGAGATGCGCTTCGCGACAAAGGTTTTAGAGTGTTTTTATTCGAACGAACTCCCTACCGCTTGCAGTTTACGTGAATTAGAAAAGGAGGTAAATTTGCTGCTAGAGGGAATTCTATTCAGATTGACTTGGACGTAGGAAAGTCTTGGTTTTCGTTTTGTACGGGAAGGATTGATTAAAATATCGAACCCATGGGAGCAACGGACCCTTCGCCGCTGCCTACTGCTGTGTTTCCACTATCTAGAAAACCGCAATCAATTCGTTTTCGGCAGCGGAACGGGTCATTCATCTTCTGATAGCCACATGTCACGAATACGTTTCATTGAATGGGGGAACGCGAATGATGATATCTAGTTTTATCCGCTTGATTGAATTCTATAAAGCACATGTGATGTTTTTGAAAATAGAGTTAACTTCGATATCAGAAGGAATATCATTTATAATTTTTCCTAGAAATGATTATGACTCTTTTTGGATTAAATACAAATACTATAACCAAAATAATGCTAATATAGCTTCTCATGGTATTGATGGAAGCACTCACGGCAATAGCAATATGAGGAGAGAAAACACTAGAGGCAGAAACACGCCCTTTGGCTAGTGATTTTTCTTCTCACATTGCGTTTGCCGTGAATGATTCCATCAATACCATGAGCTGTATTAGCATTATTTTAGTTGTCGTTTCTAGGCACTTTTGGATGTATTTGTAAATACTGAATGGTAACAGAAAAAGATGTTCCACTATACATCTTGTGGACTTGACAAATGTTGGCAAATTGATAAAAGCTTTTTATTAACATTACAATATTATCTCTCTACATTTATGGCATGTAATACAATAGATGGCTGTTGAATTAATACATATTGGATCTTTCAAATCACGATCGTTTCAAATTTTGAACCAATTAAGTGAGATTATGGAAAAAAGAGTTGCATTAGTGATAAAGAAATGTTCTGTACGTATAAAAAAGATTCTGTGTAGTTTTTTAACTGCTTTTCGGTTTAATGTAAACTATAGGTTGTTTGTTTCAATACGAGTGAATAAATTTAAAGCAAGAAAAGATTGGGGATTTGCTTGGATTTAATAAGAGAAAACATGTAATGTTTGACACTTTGATTTAAAAATACAATTTGCAAAATTCTAAACAATAAAAAATAAAAATAATGTTGTTTGTATACAGTAAACAAGCTATTTTACTAAATAGACATATTTAAAATAGCCTCCACACAAAATAAGAGGCAGTAAGGAAGTTGATCATTGGGCGTTAATTTGCAACATGTTGTAATACATATGTTCCAAACACAACCAGCACTTGCAAAAATTACAAAAGCACCGGGTTTTCATCCTTGCACAATATTTGCCCCGTTTATTTGGAGGAGTATCCGGCTGGTCTTCCGATGCAAAAAGTCCAGATATACGACCAGCTGTTTTCCGAACGTTTCGTAGAAGAGAAGTTGGCTTGAAGTCTCATTTTTTTAGTAAATCAGTTTCCAGATTTTTCTTTAAATTCTTCGATTTTTGCTAAAATCATCATTGAGGTTGTTTGCTCTATCAATTATGAAAACGTTAATTGCAGCGACATTCATCAACCCATAAAATATGACCATAGGCCAACGTCGGGTGTTTTTGGCTACGTTATATGAAGTAGTCATTCTATCGACAAGATCTACACTTCCTTTGGTAACATTATAAAAACTCACCACTTCTGGTTTAGCCTTCTCACTACTTTGATCAATAACTTTGTCATTATGCATTGACGAAACTAACAAAACATTTTTAGACTTTTTGGGGGACGCATGAAACAGCCATCATATTTTTATTAAAGCAAAACACCGACGAATTTACTTGCTTATTCTTTATCTACCTTATTTCTAATTGTGGTTCCCTCCTGTTGGCCCAAATTGTTGTTACTACTGTGAGAAATGTAGAATGTTCTAGCATCTATCACCTTTAAACCGTATTTATTTGGCTTATTTGGAATGTACATTTTAAATCTGCATCTCCTATGAAATACAAGTAGAATTTCGTCGAGGATAACGCACTCCTCAACGGAATAATATATTTTGCACTCTTCACTAAACTTTTCCATCATTTGCCGTACGGCCGCAAGATTGTCTGCGATTTACTTTCCTCTCTTGCGTCGACGTTATCAAAAGTATAGAAGTATTAATGCTAAAAAATATGTGGTTACAGATTACAGGCTTGCTAGTTACAGAGAGAGGTTTGATGCACTTTTAATTTGCTGCTTATTTGGGAAAAAAAAATAACCTATATTCTTCTTTCGTATATTTGGATATTGGAAAAATAAAAGAAAGCATTACATTATCTTTAGTAAGATTTCTTCAAACACCAGTAATAAATACATATAGCGAATAATGTGTGGCTTGTGCTAGGGGCGCCCTTGATTCGCTTCGCGCGCTCCCCGCCTTATACTTTTATAGCGGACAAACGTTGTAACACTGTCCATATATTTTAGCGGTTCACTGTACTACGGAAATTACTAACGCGATACATTCATTGTTAGACAAATTGCTAAGGCAATGAAGATAAAAAAAGCAGGAAAAATTACAGATTTAAAGGTTGTTTGGTCATTCATTTGTCGTATTATTAAAAAAAAACTGATAATAGTTATATGAAACAAAAGGAAAAGGAAAAATACCTATATGCTCTAGACTTTTCATACAGGTTTTTTTTTTAAAAGCGGTTAGAAAATTAACTAAATACAAATCCTTTAAAATGCTTCTAAAGAACTGTCAAAATATCTACCTCGGTTAGACAAAGTAGGTAGGTTCAGTTGAATGTGGAGATAAATGTAAATCGGAGAAAATCAATGGCTAAAGTATCCAAATTAGGAGCGGGAATTGTGTCCGCGTGGGTTTCCTTGTTGGGCGCTCACGTACGACAGTAGAATTTATTAATGTGCAGAATAGAATGCCAAAGAAAGACCACCCGCTACGGATACGATTTATGGTACGACTTGGGAAATATTTAATAACGTTGCGTGTCTCTACAGCGAATTTCGGGCGGATTCATAGCAAATACTGTTATTTATTACAGTAACGGATATCAGTGCACATCCTAGATAAAGTAAATTATAAGATACAATAACATCTAAGCATTTTTTGAGTTTCAAAGCTGATCATGATTACAACACGCGGAATCGAAACCTAAATTACATTTTTCCTGTTCATAGGTTATTCGTCACTGAATAATAAATGATAATAAATTACCTGTTTTTGTTTGTCGAAACAAAAGAAAATCTTGTAGCACTGTAAGTTGAGAAAAATCTCTTTAAAGTAGTAAAATAACATTATTGATAATGGATAAAGGAAATAAGAAACTATTGGTAACGAATTTATTTATAATGAATAGCAATATCAAGAACCAAAAATTAGTGCTAATATAGCTCATGGTATTGGTGGAATCATTCCCGGCAAAAACAATGTAGCAGAGAAAACAAGCACTAACACACGAACATGTTTCTGCCTACCCGGCGTCATCAGCATGGTTCTGAGCACAATTTTCTGCTGTTACAATTGCGTTTGCCTCTTGGTTTATGCTGCTAATCTCCAAAACAGCACTTTCGGCGACACCTATCGCCACATTGTTTTTGCCGGGAATGATTCCACCAATACCATGAGCTATATTAGCATTAATTTTTTTGTTATTGTTACTAAGCATTCTTTCCACGTGTAGCAATATCAAGACTTTGTCGAAATATTGGATAGATTGAATATTAGAATAGAACCTAAAGGATTTTTGTATGTAATAAAGAGAGAAGAATAGAGTTGTCGTATTTTAAACTAACACTACCTATATCTCTGGTTTACTTAATTGTTGTAGAAGTTGGAGGTTGTGAATTAAGCCGGGCACAATCGGTCTTCGCAACAGAATCGGATCAGTCGCATGGGCCGCGGATTATAAATAGTATATGTGTGACTCACAGCCGACAGAAGTGATATTTTGAAATCAATACCCTATGGTAAAAAATAAAAACTGACGTAATAAACATGTTTGGTAAATATAGTGAATATATGCACACCTTGAAGTGTTTTTATTGCCATTATTAGGTTTTTCTTTGTTTGTTTGAAAACGACATTTGTTGTGTATGTAATGTAATAACCGTAAAAAGTAAACAAAGTCGTTTCTTAAAGAATATGTTGTACTTAATATCGTAACAGTAAATAATAATATAATAAATAAACGTAACTTCTAACAGTGTGGATAGGATTGTTGAAAAACTTGCACTATCAGGTATGTTTCCACATTTGTCTCGGTGAAAGTTGTTCGCTATGATGAAAAAATGTTCTTATATTTCGAGAAAGACCGTTCAACATCTATAGAAGTAACACAGGCGTAATTAAAATAATCCTTAGAGTTAATGAATCCGCAGATGCACCACCACACATTTGTCTTAATCTCGTATAATTTTATTTTTAAACACTGTCGAACTTTGCTACGATACGACCGTTTTTTGCGCCGTTTATACTGTGTAGCAATGTATTAACTTCGTCCACGATTTGCGACAATGCAATTTTTCTATTGCGTTTAAAATCGCTTAATTGTTGCTAATACTTTTTAAAGTATCTAGAAATCCTTTCTGGCTCTCCTTAGTAGCTTCGTCAGGCTCGAATTGCAAAAACGCAGATTCTAGTTCTTGGAAATGTTCAGAATAATAAAAAAACGCTTGCAACCATGTTCCCCAACGCGTAAGAATCGGCTGTGGTGATTGGCGAATACCAGAACCTAGCCTGTGAAATGCTCGAATCCGTTTGAGAGATTTCATCCACCTTGGGGGGACATTCTCGAATAGTTTGTGCCACAAGATGTAAAGCATGAACTTTACACGTAACATGTAAAAATCCCTCACACTTTTCTTTAAGGGAACGGCCTACACTACACATTGTCGCTGTTCCATCGCTCATAAATAACGCTGGCCACGAGCGGTACCGCGCATCGGCGTAGAATCAGTTCGGACCGAGAGGAACGGTAGTATTACTTCGTCTGCGGAGCAGTACGGACATTTTCGCTGCCGGTCATTTGCGCAATTGTTTATCTGTCCTAGAAAAATTATGATTTCGTCAGCAAAACGACCGCGGTCGGACAAACTTCGAAAATTTATTGCAGAAATTCCAGACTTAATATATGAAGGTGCTAAAATTAAATGTGTAATCTGTAAAATCCCGTTAATGTGTTGGTCCAGACAACATTGTCTACGACACGTAAATAGTGAAAAGCATGTCTCAAAAAGAAATTGCGCACGAGACAATGAAAAATTTATATTTAATTTATGCGTTACATTTATCGCATGTAATATACCGTTTAATTTACTAGACAAGGAACCATTTATCTGCTTCAGCCCATAGCATGTCACATGTTTTCCGAAATATCTGCCATAAAAATGATTTACATATTAGGTGAGTTCGAATATTCGTTCAGAGAAACTTCAGTTACCCCAAGACGTTTGGAAATGTAGAGTTACTCTATCCAAGTTCGAGTATGATACAACATTGCTAAAGGGAGTACTTGGTGTTCGTTTAGGTGTATGGCTTGAGTGATCAACTCTTGCTCTACTCCTGATCCATTCCACGTGCTCTTTACTCTTGATCTGCTCCGATCAAATATCAATTCAATACATATTATTTATTCCGCTATTATACACAATGTTGTTTATCAGATGACTATGCCCTACTATATTAAATCCAGACGTATTTTTTCGCTGCATTTCGTTTTACAATTAAATATATCATAACCTCAAAAGTAACAATGACACGAGCTTGATAAACTGACATGAATTAGCAATCGTTTACTGCCATCTGCACTGTGATTGGCCGGTTACATTAATATAACGCCGTGGTAGTGAAATAATTTGGCGTGTGTATAGTTTTGCGGTATAGCAATTTCTAATTCTGCGGTACACCGCTATGTGAACGGTCGTATTTAATTACATGGTCCGAACTTTCGTAATTCCTACCTTAATTTCACGCTACCCTATGTGAACGCACCTTTAAGTTTTTCAATTTGATTTACTAAATGGTCTATACAATTTACAATTGACATAAAATTTGACTTACAATATTAGTACATGCGGCTAGTGCTGCTGCTGGCAGATCGATGTTGTGTTCTACTATTTCAATGTCCACATGGATGTATTCCTCTTCGTTGACGTTGACGTTAACGATGATGTCTGCGTTGAAGTCTGTTCCGTCGACGATGTCCACGTTCATGTCAATGTTCAGCTGGACGTTGTTCTATGTATGCAGATGAATCGGCACGGGCTACGTCAGCAAATGAAATTATTGATTTATTGCAATGTTTACATCAATTCTATTTCGATTAATCAAATGGCGCCTAGTGTATTATTTAATTTCATTTAGAACCATAATTATGTCTTGCTGATTAGGATCTGCTGATTACAGTTTGTTCAGTCTTTTTATAGTTTGCGACCGTTCCAGATCGTTTATATGCTTTTATTTTTATTTTCACTTAAGATACGGCAACTGTATACAATCATTAATTTGTTTACGTACTAAATTATTTCGAATAGTCGCATTTGGATAAAAAACGAAAGCGTACGGAATTTTTCTACTCGTGTTTATCTCAGTTCGGACGATAAAATTTGCATATGTTTATATGGAAATTTCAACAGCTTTATTTATCCAATTTTGTCGATTCGCTGTAGGTAGCTGTATTAAATTACAGGTTAAAGGCTTATTAATTTAATTAATGTACTTTACGCCGTATATCGACGATACGCTTTCATTTTAGCGTCTCGTATTTCGTCGCAATTATTTACTTTAGGAGCGCGCTTAACGATAAATTGTTATTTTTAGTAGCTTTAACATTGTTTCCAGCTTTTAAAATTTTATGTGTTTTTACAAATATCCAAAGGCGGACAATAGGCTATAAAGTCATTTTACGAGTTGGGCGAATTATTTTTTAAGTCGTAACAGTAGATATATGCCTGTATCTCCCGCTATCCTTTCGTCTTAACAGCCTTGCTACCGAGAAATGCAAATTAAAATTTTGTTTTCACGTTTTACAACTTAAGGCGTAATTAAGATTTTATATGCGAGTAAATTTCTGGCGTTAACGTTATCGAACGGATTAGTCACCTTTTGTTGTAATCCACGGCATGTGAGAGAAGTTTTGGCAAAAGAATTCACTTATAAATTAAATTATTTATATACGTAGATTGCATTTTCTTTAGCTGTTTTATGTTACTCAGCGTGAATTGTTGGCACAACCCGACAATTTGGAAAATAATGGGTGATTCAAATTGAGTTCCCTCAATTTCAAAGAAGCAAAATCAGTAGGTGTTCGGGCCGTCAGCCAACCCACTGTCTTAGCATAGATCAGGATATTGTCCTTATTGACGCCATTCCTTCAGAATACTCGCGAAGTGTTCAGCTAATCTGTCAGATCTCCAATCTCTTCTGGACAAACTCAGTCATGCTTATTTAAATAAACCAGAGTGGCTTTAGCAGTGTGATAGGACTAGTGTCACCCCATGAATAAGAAATGTTCATTGATGATTAACGCTGGCCACGAGCGGTACCGCGCATCGGCGTGGAATCAGTTCGGACCGAGAGGAACGGTAGTATTACTTCGTCTGCGGAGCAGTACGGACATTTTCGCTGCCGATCATTTGCGCAATTGTTTATCTGTCCTAGAAAAATTATGATTTCGTCAGCAAAACGACCGCGGTCGGACAAACTTCGAAAATTTATTGCAGAAATTCCAGACTTAATATATGAAGGTGCTAAAATTAAATGTGTAATCTGTAAAATCCCGTTAATGTGTTGGTCCAGACAACATTGTCTACGACACGTAAATAGTGAAAAGCATGTCTCAAAAAGAAATTGCGCACGAGACAATGAAAAATTTATATTTAATTTATGCGTTACGTTTATCGTATGTAATATACCGTTTAATTTACTAGACAAGGAACCATTTATCTGTTTTGGAATAACTATTCGGAGTGCAAATTACCAAGTCGAACATCGTTACGAAGAATTGTGCCATCTGCGCGCGAACATATTGAACAAAAAATAAAATCGGAGTTGAAAGATCAAAAATTGTGGTTATGTGTCGACGAAACAACAGATCGGAAGAAACATTCTGTTCTTAATGTAATGGCATGCAAATTGGAACCTCATCAATCGGCACCTTCAATTCTATTAGTCTCCAAACGAATACAACAGTGTACTGCCGAAGTAATTTCAAAGTTAGTGTTAAATACATTGGACAAGTTTGAACTTTCAACAAACCAACTCTTGATGTTAGTGACTGATGGTGCTGCAAACATGCTTTCTGTAGGCCGGTCTCTTAAAAAGCATTCTGCTAATTTGTTACACATTACGTGTAAAATTCATGCTCTCAATCTTGTGGCGGATAGTATCAGAAAATGTTATCCTGAGGTAGACGCTTTAATAGCGCATACCAAAGCAGTATTTGTCAAATCACCGAAACGTATTCGCGAATTTCACAGACTGTGCCCCCGTATACCAGAGCCACCAGAACCTATTCTAACTCGTTGGGGAACATGGTTGCAGGCCGCGTTTTATTATCATAAATATTTTGACAATATTTTAAGAACGTGGTTTTACAATTCGATACAAAGGAAGCTGCCGCTATCCAGAAAAGCCAGTCGAAATTTCAAGATAGTCAGGTTGAAATGGATTTAAAAATCATTCACGACAATTACTTCGGACTAACAGATGCAATAGAAAAATTACAAAATCCTGCGGTGCCGTTAGAAGAATCTCTACAAATAGTGCAACATGTTCACGCACAGCTATGCGCGATTGAAGACGCAAAAAATGTTTCTGTTCTAGAAAAATTTGAAAGTGTTTTTGAGAAAAATTCTGATTTTGGCACATTAAGACACATTTGTGAAGGTGCGTCAACAGAATCGTTAAGTTATTTGAAAGATTATTTTACATACGCAAATATTACGTCACTAGATGTAGAACGTTCGTTCTCTGCATATAAACGCATTTTTTCCTCATGCCGTACTAGTTTTGCCGAAACAACAGTTGAAACATATCTAATGTTGCAGATATTTAACAGACATTATTCACTTTGTGATTTCACGGAGGACTCTTAAAATGGTAAGTGTTTGAGCACGTGTTATTTAATTTTTATTTAAAAGATGAGCGAAATTATTTGCGGCAGCAAACATCTCTATTAGCAGAATAACTCTAGCGGAACGCGAGGCCTGGTCGACTCTACGCTACTGCGCGGTACCGCTCGTGGCCAGCTTTAGTGATAACTGTACATTTATTTATTGCGGAAATTGTCAGTACTTTTGTAAAATTTGAATTACTAATAAAATTCTAACAAAAGGTATTTTTCCCAAAATTTAAATGGAATCAACAAATTGTAATTCTGTGATAGTAATACTTCGTCGATAATAATAATATAATTATTTCCCCATACAACAAATTAATATAGGTAAGAATTAGTGACATTTCTCTCATCATTATTATTTATTAGAACATTTGTTAACTATAATTGAACAGTACGAAAATGCTCGAAACTGTCTGGCATCCATTAGAGACAAAGTACGAAATCTATTAATTTTATACCAATCCTGCGCTCGTACGTCGGTCCCAAGCTAAAAAAAATAATGACAACCACATAATGACCGCGCAATATGTCGACAGTTTTTAGTTCGAACGAGAATGTTAATGAGGTTCGGTAACATCATCCCATTATCGGCTTTTGATAGACGTGAACAAATGGTATTTGGCCAAGATCGCTTGTATGACACATACATTAGATATATCTTAATTATGTGTTCTCTCTTCTGTTGATTTTAGGGTGAAAATTAAGTTGTTTTGTGGTTACATGTACGCATGAGGAAATCTAATTAGATATCCTCATTTGTACGTTTTTGTCGAGTAAATCACTGCAAACGCTTCTACAGAACTGAACAAATCGTATTGCTACTAGTTCTGATGCGACAGGTGTATCGAAACTTTTTGGAACAAGCGCTACCTCTGTTTCTGGAGGATGTACCATTGGCAACAAGAAATGCAATATGGTTTATGCACGATGGTGCACCAGCGCATTTTAGTGTGGTTGCTCGTGAGTTTTTAACAGTAACATACGGAGATCGTTGGATTGGTCAAGGTGGACCTCACTTATGGCCTGCTCGATCCCCGGACTTAAACCCTCTGGATTACTTCCTATGGGGCCATCTAAAGTAATTAGTTTATTCTACTCCAGTGGAAAATGTGGAAGATTTAGGAAATCGGATAATTGCTGGGTGTAACTCAATAAGAAACGACCCCGGTGTTTTTGAAAGAGTTCGGCAATTGATGAGGAGAAGATTGGATTCTTGCATCCTAGCTGGGGGTAGTAATTTTCAACAGTTCTTGTGGATTAAGAAACTTTAAATGTAATTTTTGGTAATAAAATGTTGGTTTTGTCGAAAAGTTTTCTCGCCCTGTATCTTCGAAACAATGGGGCTTTTCAAAAATCATCAAAGGGCAAAATATTCTTAGAATAGTTCATGGAATAACCCCTTGAATTTTTGCCCTATGTTTAATAAATATCCTGTATAAGTCAACTATAGTTATAATTTAATTATTATCTGTAAATTTGAATTTGGTAGTATGACCCTGATGAAACTTTAAAATAAAAGCAAAATACATACTGGTGAAATTTAAAACAATTAATTTTGTTTCTAAAACTTTGGTCGTCATGCCGACAGTTTTAACCTGGTGATATAAAGAAAGACGAAGCAATCAGGAGAGCAAAAGGTGCTCTTCGTAGACGAAGCATAAACTATTTAGAAGTCAATGGCGGTATTTTTGAACATTTATTAAAAGAACTCTATGATTAAAAGATGTTAATGTACGAAATTTTATTTATTTGTAATTACGCTATAACTTGAAAGCAAATGAAAATTGAAGAAGATATGAATTTGTTTACATTATTTTCACTCCTGAAGTTTGGTCCGTTTATCCCGACTCTCTCTGTAAATTGTTATATGTACCTCTTGTTAAAAATCAGGCTGTACCTAGATAATAAAAAGTACAATGAATTATATTAAAAGGTATTTCTCATACTGGTTTATCTTTTTTTTAGTGTAGGTCCAATAATAATTTTTATATAAATTTCATAAACAACGAAGAATGATAAGGTATATATTTTTTGTCATTATAACGTAGTCCAAATCAAGAATACGTTGTCTTGATTTGATATATGTAAACTAAATACAAGAATTCTCTCAGACACGTAAGAAATCATAAAAAATGTAAGCAGTTGTAACCCGTAAATGGCAAAATTCTTAAAACTAAGCTGCTTGCTTGCGCTCAAGGATAGAACAGATTTAATTCTTCGAATTCTAAACTTAAATGATACTCCTTTCCCGTTCAGGCATGTTCGAAAAAATCAGAAACGAGCCTCTTTTCCGAAGCAATTAAATCCAATGATTACGTCTCAGTAATTCATCACTATTTACTTAACAGCGCTCCGCTGTCATACGGAATACTTATGACACGATCGGCCGGTAGATACAACATATTTTACCCGTCGTACTCACGTAGATGCACTCGCCAACGACACCATAATGACTTCGAATAAGGTTGCTCGCCTTGTGAGAGAACAAGCAAGCAAGAGAATCGACCCGTATGGCAGCCGACAATGCCGCGTAGCAGCTGTAAATGAGCACTTGTGTGCACCAGTGTAGGTATATAGTATTTATGTGTGTACGGTCGCCTTGTCTGTACGTGTACATATATCTAGTCTGCTTTGTACAGCAAATTGCACTCGCATTTACACAATGAAGAGTGCATGTCGTCTCCCTTTTGTACACCGAACACAGTACATCCATCCTTTTCTTCGATGAGTTTCTCGGCGACGACCTTCTTTTTCTCGTGCGACATCTGTTTTCATCTAGGCGCGGTCATTAAATGAATATCACTAGTTTCAGTATACCCGTATTCGCTCCTTTTATTCCTTTATATCTCGTACCTGTTTTCATACAACTTCTCAACTCTGTAACTTGTCGATTTTTCACTTCTGTGAGTCATTAGGAAACGCTAATAATGCAAAGCAATGAATAAATTGTTAGAACATAAGTATTTTCCCAACAAAGCCACAAAAATGTAAGTACGAAGTAATCTATCTTCTCCTTTTTATTCATATCGACATTTTAAACCTACAAACTAGAGCAACGCAAATTGCGCTGAAAGCCAGTGGCCGACGCATAAAAGTTTACACAAAATAAGCACGGCCGGGACAATTCGGTATAAGCGTCAGTATAACTGCGACTCGAAAGACGATCTGTTGTGTATGCATCTACGCTGTCGTATACTATATCGTAGTTCTACGTTTGTTTTGAAAATGTTTCCTACGTCGCGAAAACGACCAAAGTTGGACACAATAAGAGAATTTATTGCAGAAATGCCCGATTTCAAGTGTGGTGGCGCTAAAATTCAATGTGTAGTGTGTAAAATAGATTTAATGTGTTGGTCGAAAAGTGATTGTCTACGGCACGTAAATAGTGCAGGGCATGTTTCAAAAAAAAATTCTACACGAGATTATGACAAATTTAAATTTAATTTATGTGTTTATTGCATGTAATTTACCATTTCATTTACTAAGGAAGAAAGCATACGTCTCGTTTTGAAATGAATATTCGGACTTTAAGTTACCAAGTGAGAGAACATTACAGAGAGTTGTGCCGTCTGCTCGTGAGCATGTCGAGAAAAGAATTAAATCGGAGTTGCAAGATAAAAACTGTGGTTATGTGTGGACGAAACAACAGATCGTAAAAAACATTCTGTGGTTAATGTAATGGTACGCACAATGGAACCACATCGACCGTCACCCTCAATTTTACTAGCTTCCAGACGAATACAACAATGCACTGCCGAAGTAATTTCAATGGTGGTGTTAAATACATTGGAAAAGTTTGAACTTTCAACAAATCAACTGTTGATGTTTATGAGTGATGGTGCCGCAAACATGCTTGCTGTAGGTCGATCTCTTAAAAAACATTGTGCTAACTTGTTGCATATTACATGTAAAATTCATACTCTCAGTCTCGTAGCAGATAGTATCAGAAAATGTTATCCCGAGGTAGACGCTCTAATAGCACATAGAAAAGCTGTGTTTGTAAAATCCCCAAAACGTATTCGGGAATTTCATAGACTATGCCACGGTATTCCTGAACCACCACAACCTATTCTTACTCGTTGGGGAACATGGTTAGAGGCTGCATTTTATTATCTTAAATATTTTAAGAATATAAAGAACGTGATTTTAGAATTCGACCCAAAGGAAGCTGCAGCTGTCAAGGTAAGCCGCTTGAAATTTCAGGATAGTCAAGTTAAATCAGATTTGGAAATTATTCAGAACAATTACGTGGGACTAGCGGATGCGTTAGAAAAACTACAAAATTCTTCGGTGTCGTTAGTGGAATCTTTGCAAATAGTGCAACATGTTCACGCACAGCTATGCGCAATAGAAGGCGCAAGAAATGTTTTTGTTTTAGAAAGGTTTGAAAGTGTTTTAGATAAAGACTGATTTTGGCACATTAAAACAAATTTGTGAAGGTGAGTCAACAGAACCGTTAAGTTATTTGAAAGATTATTTTACTTACGCAAATATAATGTCACTAGATGTAGAACGTTCGTTTTCGGCATACAAAAACACTTGTTCTTCACGCCGCACTCACTCTGCCGAAACAACTTTGGAAACATATCTAATGTTACAAATATTAAATAGACATTATCCACTTTGTGATTTCACGGATGACTCTTAAAACGGTAAGTGTTTGAGCACGTATCACATTTAATTTATTTTGTGTAAACTTTTATGCGTCCGCCACTGGCTTTCAGCGCAGTTGCGTTGCTCCACTGCAAACGCATTCATCTCCATCAAGCTTACGTAAGTTTTACCAACAAATCGCTATTATTAGTGAACAGATAAATTACCTTTATATTCATAGTCACCAAATCAACGTCTAAAATACGTATAGCAGAAGGGATGCGTTAAACAACGTGTTTATAGCAAAACAAAGAAAAGCTTTAGTGTAGTAACACAAAAGGTAGGGTTAGATATAAACGTATATCTAATTAAAAGGTAGGATAGAAGCAACTGAAGAAGCAGCATTAGTTAAACAAGCCATAAAGATCAGAAGCCTTTTCTGTTGGAACAACAATATCTCAAATAAGGTTATTCTTCTGGTTGCATCAACAAAGAAAGAGATGCCCGAACTTCTTTTAATCAAGCGATTAAGCGTATAAATCCTAAATGTTGAAAAACCAAAATATAGACAAGAATAACTCTTCTGGAAGTAATCTTTGTGCCATGGATATGATGCAGAGAGACATAAGCTGAACATAAGTTTCATTTTTTACACAGCGGATTAAAATGAATTTTATATTTCAGAATTAATTTGATCTTGTGATGATGCAGTTTTTCTAAATCTATTTTTGACAAATGAATGTACGTTGTTCAATTCTGTACCAATTCTTTTTATTTGTTCCTTTCCTAAGACAGGGGGGAATGCATCATGCACAATAGGATCTTAACGTTTATACGAAACTTTGCCTGATCAACATTTTATATATTATCTCGCTCTATATCTGGATGTTAGGAAAATTTACTTCCTTTTCTAAACACTGGTAAAGTAAAAATATCTACCATAGTAAGGCAATAGTGTGACGGCGCTTAGAATTGGATGGCGTTAAGGAAGACAATGCAATTGTTTTGCATTTAGTAAATTTATTTCTTGACATAATCTCCTTGTAGCTCTATGCACTTAGTCCAACGATGTTCCAACTTTTCGAAGCCATTCAAATAATTGGATTTGTCGAACTCTGCAAAGTAGGCCTCTGTTTCGACACTGACCTCTTCATTTGACGTGAATCACTTTCCAAGTTTAGAAAAAGAAAGTTACAGGAGGCCAAATTTGGCGAATATGGTTGTTGGGTCACCAATTCATACCGTAATTTTGCGGTCGTAATTGCCGATGAGTGAGCCCGGACGTTATCACGATGGTAAAGAATTTTTTTCTTCACTAGGTGGGGCCTTTTTTCCTCTTTAGTTCAGCGTCGAATCGGTCCAATAAATCAGCATAGTACTGTCCCGTACTTGTCCTTCCCTTCTCCAAATAATCAATTAAGATTATGCCTTGCGAATCCCAAAGAATTGTCGCAATAAATTTTCCAGCTGATGGAATCGTCTTCGCCTTCTTTGGTGCACGTTCGCCGGAAAAAAACCTATTTTGCTGACATCTATTGTAAACATAAAACAACCCTTGACAGTAAGAAATACAATTATGTTGGTAAAATAGAATTTGACACGTTACAACTAACAGAGCGCATGCCACGAGTGGTCCGGGGAGTATTACAAGCCAGAGGAATTTCTATTTTCTCTTATTCGTTATTATCATTTTTATTTACGTTTGCAGTAATTCACTAGTTGTCTTAACTTCAATGGCCGGTAGTGTATGTGCATATGTGTCGTTCACTTGGGCTACTAGATCTTATCTTTGCCAGAGCCTGCCCGATATGCAAACTCTTGTCGCGAAATAATAATAATATAAATGAAAGTTGTGTATATCTATTCGCATTGCAACTATACATATTTCCGGATATATCCTCGTACAGTAAGCGATATCACTCACCTAAAATGTGGGCCTCTCTACTTATAAACTACAAATTACTAGAGCAACGCAACTGCGCTGAAAGCCAGTGGCGGACGCATAAAAGTTTACACAAAATAAATTAAATGTGATACGTGCTCAAACACTTACCGTTTTAAGAGTCCTCCTTGAAATCACAAAGTGGATAATGTCTATTTAATATTTGTAACATTAGATATGTTTGCAAAGTTGTTTCGGCAAAATGAGTGCGGCGCGAAGAAAAAGTGTTTTTGTATGCCGAAAACGAACGTTCTACATCTAGTGACGTTATATTTGCGTAAGTAAAATAATCTTACAAATAACTTAACGGTTCTGTTGACGCACCTTCACAAATTTGTCTTAATGTGCCAAAATCAGAGTCTTTATCTGAAACACTTTCAAACCTTTCTAAAACAAACATTTCTTGCGTCTTCTATCGCGCATAGCTGTGCGTGAACATGTTGCACTATTTGCAAAGATTCCACTAACGACCCCGAAGAATTTTGTAGTTTTTCTATCGCATCCGCCAGTCCCACGTAATTGTTCTAAATAATTTCCAAATCTGTTTTAACTTGACTAGCCTGAAATTTCAAGCGGCTTACCTTGACAGCCGCAGCTTCCTTTGGGTCGAATTCTAAAATCACGTTCTTTATATTCTCAAAATACTTAAGATAATAAAATGCAGCCTCTAACCATGTTCCCCAACTAGTAAGAATAGGTTGTGGTGGTTCAGGAATACCGGGGCATAGTCTATGAAATTCCCGAATACGTTTTGGGGATTTTACAAACACAGCTTTTGTATGTGCTATTAGAGCGTCTACCTCGGGATAACTTTTTCTGATACTATCTGCTACGAGACTGAGAGTATGAATTTTACATGTAATATGCAACAAGTTAGCACAATGTTTTTTAAGAGATCGACCTACAGCAAGCATGTTTGCGGCACCATCACTCATAAACATCAACAGTTGATTTGTTGAAAGTTCA